>OV049875.1:1406814-1678058 GCA_920104075.1 Melanargia galathea | reverse complement strand
GCAGTTCCGGTACGGCAGCGACGGGCTCGACCCCTCGTACATGGAGGGGCGCGACCGGCCCGTGGAGCTGGGCCGCGTGTTGACCCACGTGCGCGCCTTGTGCCAGTCGAGGTGGGTTGGTGCTCCACTACGACATGACGGTACGCAACGCGACCTAGGCGAGGTGGTGCAAGTTCCGGTACGGCAGCGACGGGCTCGACCCCTCGTACATGGAGGGGCGCGGACCGGCCCGTGGAGCTGGGCCGCGTGTTGACCCACGTGCGCGCCTTGTGCCAGTCGAGGTGGGTTGGTGCTCCACTACGACATGACGGTACGCAACGCGACCAGCGAGGTGGTGCAGTTCCGGTACGGCAGCGACGGGCTCGACCCCTCGTACATGGAGGGGCGCGACCGGCCCGTGGAGCTGGGCCGCGTGTTGACCCACGTGCGCGCCTTGTGCCAGTCGAGGTGGGTTGGTGCTCCACTACGACATGACGGTACGCAACGCGACCAGCGAGGTGGTGCAGTTCCGGTACGGCAGCGACGGGCTCGACCCCTCGTACATGGAGGGGCGCGACCGGCCCGTGGAGCTGGGCCGCGTGTTGACCCACGTGCGCGCCTTGTGCCAGTCGAGGTGGGTTGGTGCTCCACTACGACATGACGGTACGCAACGCGACCAGCGAGGTGGTGCAGTTCCGGTACGGCAGCGACGGGCTCGACCCCTCGTACATGGAGGGGCGCGACCGGCCCGTGGAGCTGGGCCGCGTGTTGACCCACGTGCGCGCCTTGTGCCAGTCGAGGTGGGTTGGTGCTCCACTACGACATGACGGTACGCAACGCGACCAGCGAGGTGGTGCAGTTCCGGTACGGCAGCGACGGGCTCGACCCCTCGTACATGGAGGGGCGCGACCGGCCCGTGGAGCTGGGCCGCGTGTTGACCCACGTGCGCGCCTTGTGCCAGTCGAGGTGGGTTGGTGCTCCACTACGACATGACGGTACGCAACGCGACCAGCGAGGTGGTGCAGTTCCGGTACGGCAGCGACGGGCTCGACCCCTCGTACATGGAGGGGCGCGACCGGCCCGTGGAGCTGGGCCGCGTGTTGACCCACGTGCGCGCCTTGTGCCAGTCGAGGTGGGTTGGTGCTCCACTACGACATGACGGTACGCAACGCGACCAGCGAGGTGGTGCAGTTCCGGTACGGCAGCGACGGGCTCGACCCCTCGTACATGGAGGGGCGCGACCGGCCCGTGGAGCTGGGCCGCGTGTTGACCCACGTGCGCGCCTTGTGCCAGTCGAGGTGGGTTGGTGCTCCACTACGACATGACGGTACGCAACGCGACCAGCGAGGTGGTGCAGTTCCGGTACGGCAGCGACGGGCTCGACCCCTCGTACATGGAGGGGCGCGACCGGCCCGTGGAGCTGGGCCGCGTGTTGACCCACGTGCGCGCCTTGTGCCAGTCGAGGTGGGTTGGTGCTCCACTACGACATGACGGTACGCAACGCGACCAGCGAGGTGGTGCAGTTCCGGTACGGCAGCGACGGGCTCGACCCCTCGTACATGGAGGGGCGCGACCGGCCCGTGGAGCTGGGCCGCGTGTTGACCCACGTGCGCGCCTTGTGCCAGTCGAGGTGGGTTGGTGCTCCACTACGACATGACGGTACGCAACGCGACCAGCGAGGTGGTGCAGTTCCGGTACGGCAGCGACGGGCTCGACCCCTCGTACATGGAGGGGCGCGACCGGCCCGTGGAGCTGGGCCGCGTGTTGACCCACGTGCGCGCCTTGTGCCAGTCGAGGTGGGTTGGTGCTCCACTACGACATGACGGTACGCAACGCGACCAGCGAGGTGGTGCAGTTCCGGTACGGCAGCGACGGGCTCGACCCCTCGTACATGGAGGGGCGCGACCGGCCCGTGGAGCTGGGCCGCGTGTTGACCCACGTGCGCGCCTTGTGCCAGTCGAGGTGGGTTGGTGCTCCACTACGACATGACGGTACGCAACGCGACCAGCGAGGTGGTGCAGTTCCGGTACGGCAGCGACGGGCTCGACCCCTCGTACATGGAGGGGCGCGACCGGCCCGTGGAGCTGGGCCGCGTGTTGACCCACGTGCGCGCCTTGTGCCAGTCGAGGTGGGTTGGTGCTCCACTACGACATGACGGTACGCAACGCGACCAGCGAGGTGGTGCAGTTCCGGTACGGCAGCGACGGGCTCGACCCCTCGTACATGGAGGGGCGCGACCGGCCCGTGGAGCTGGGCCGCGTGTTGACCCACGTGCGCGCCTTGTGCCAGTCGAGGTGGGTTGGTGCTCCACTACGACATGACGGTACGCAACGCGACCAGCGAGGTGGTGCAGTTCCGGTACGGCAGCGACGGGCTCGACCCCTCGTACATGGAGGGGCGCGACCGGCCCGTGGAGCTGGGCCGCGTGTTGACCCACGTGCGCGCCTTGTGCCAGTCGAGGTGGGTTGGTGCTCCACTACGACATGACGGTACGCAACGCGACCAGCGAGGTGGTGCAGTTCCGGTACGGCAGCGACGGGCTCGACCCCTCGTACATGGAGGGGCGCGACCGGCCCGTGGAGCTGGGCCGCGTGTTGACCCACGTGCGCGCCTTGTGCCAGTCGAGGTGGGTTGGTGCTCCACTACGACATGACGGTACGCAACGCGACCAGCGAGGTGGTGCAGTTCCGGTACGGCAGCGACGGGCTCGACCCCTCGTACATGGAGGGGCGCGACCGGCCCGTGGAGCTGGGCCGCGTGTTGACCCACGTGCGCGCCTTGTGCCAGTCGAGGTGGGTTGGTGCTCCACTACGACATGACGGTACGCAACGCGACCAGCGAGGTGGTGCAGTTCCGGTACGGCAGCGACGGGCTCGACCCCTCGTACATGGAGGGGCGCGACCGGCCCGTGGAGCTGGGCCGCGTGTTGACCCACGTGCGCGCCTTGTGCCAGTCGAGGTGGGTTGGTGCTCCACTACGACATGACGGTACGCAACGCGACCAGCGAGGTGGTGCAGTTCCGGTACGGCAGCGACGGGCTCGACCCCTCGTACATGGAGGGGCGCGACCGGCCCGTGGAGCTGGGCCGCGTGTTGACCCACGTGCGCGCCTTGTGCCAGTCGAGGTGGGTTGGTGCTCCACTACGACATGACGGTACGCAACGCGACCAGCGAGGTGGTGCAGTTCCGGTACGGCAGCGACGGGCTCGACCCCTCGTACATGGAGGGGCGCGACCGGCCCGTGGAGCTGGGCCGCGTGTTGACCCACGTGCGCGCCTTGTGCCAGTCGAGGTGGGTTGGTGCTCCACTACGACATGACGGTACGCAACGCGACCAGCGAGGTGGTGCAGTTCCGGTACGGCAGCGACGGGCTCGACCCCTCGTACATGGAGGGGCGCGACCGGCCCGTGGAGCTGGGCCGCGTGTTGACCCACGTGCGCGCCTTGTGCCAGTCGAGGTGGGTTGGTGCTCCACTACGACATGACGGTACGCAACGCGACCAGCGAGGTGGTGCAGTTCCGGTACGGCAGCGACGGGCTCGACCCCTCGTACATGGAGGGGCGCGACCGGCCCGTGGAGCTGGGCCGCGTGTTGACCCACGTGCGCGCCTTGTGCCAGTCGAGGTGGGTTGGTGCTCCACTACGACATGACGGTACGCAACGCGACCAGCGAGGTGGTGCAGTTCCGGTACGGCAGCGACGGGCTCGACCCCTCGTACATGGAGGGGCGCGACCGGCCCGTGGAGCTGGGCCGCGTGTTGACCCACGTGCGCGCCTTGTGCCAGTCGAGGTGGGTTGGTGCTCCACTACGACATGACGGTACGCAACGCGACCAGCGAGGTGGTGCAGTTCCGGTACGGCAGCGACGGGCTCGACCCCTCGTACATGGAGGGGCGCGACCGGCCCGTGGAGCTGGGCCGCGTGTTGACCCACGTGCGCGCCTTGTGCCAGTCGAGGTGGGTTGGTGCTCCACTACGACATGACGGTACGCAACGCGACCAGCGAGGTGGTGCAGTTCCGGTACGGCAGCGACGGGCTCGACCCCTCGTACATGGAGGGGCGCGACCGGCCCGTGGAGCTGGGCCGCGTGTTGACCCACGTGCGCGCCTTGTGCCAGTCGAGGTGGGTTGGTGCTCCACTACGACATGACGGTACGCAACGCGACCAGCGAGGTGGTGCAGTTCCGGTACGGCAGCGACGGGCTCGACCCCTCGTACATGGAGGGGCGCGACCGGCCCGTGGAGCTGGGCCGCGTGTTGACCCACGTGCGCGCCTTGTGCCAGTCGAGGTGGGTTGGTGCTCCACTACGACATGACGGTACGCAACGCGACCAGCGAGGTGGTGCAGTTCCGGTACGGCAGCGACGGGCTCGACCCCTCGTACATGGAGGGGCGCGACCGGCCCGTGGAGCTGGGCCGCGTGTTGACCCACGTGCGCGCCTTGTGCCAGTCGAGGTGGGTTGGTGCTCCACTACGACATGACGGTACGCAACGCGACCAGCGAGGTGGTGCAGTTCCGGTACGGCAGCGACGGGCTCGACCCCTCGTACATGGAGGGGCGCGACCGGCCCGTGGAGCTGGGCCGCGTGTTGACCCACGTGCGCGCCTTGTGCCAGTCGAGGTGGGTTGGTGCTCCACTACGACATGACGGTACGCAACGCGACCAGCGAGGTGGTGCAGTTCCGGTACGGCAGCGACGGGCTCGACCCCTCGTACATGGAGGGGCGCGACCGGCCCGTGGAGCTGGGCCGCGTGTTGACCCACGTGCGCGCCTTGTGCCAGTCGAGGTGGGTTGGTGCTCCACTACGACATGACGGTACGCAACGCGACCAGCGAGGTGGTGCAGTTCCGGTACGGCAGCGACGGGCTCGACCCCTCGTACATGGAGGGGCGCGACCGGCCCGTGGAGCTGGGCCGCGTGTTGACCCACGTGCGCGCCTTGTGCCAGTCGAGGTGGGTTGGTGCTCCACTACGACATGACGGTACGCAACGCGACCAGCGAGGTGGTGCAGTTCCGGTACGGCAGCGACGGGCTCGACCCCTCGTACATGGAGGGGCGCGACCGGCCCGTGGAGCTGGGCCGCGTGTTGACCCACGTGCGCGCCTTGTGCCAGTCGAGGTGGGTTGGTGCTCCACTACGACATGACGGTACGCAACGCGACCAGCGAGGTGGTGCAGTTCCGGTACGGCAGCGACGGGCTCGACCCCTCGTACATGGAGGGGCGCGACCGGCCCGTGGAGCTGGGCCGCGTGTTGACCCACGTGCGCGCCTTGTGCCAGTCGAGGTGGGTTGGTGCTCCACTACGACATGACGGTACGCAACGCGACCAGCGAGGTGGTGCAGTTCCGGTACGGCAGCGACGGGCTCGACCCCTCGTACATGGAGGGGCGCGACCGGCCCGTGGAGCTGGGCCGCGTGTTGACCCACGTGCGCGCCTTGTGCCAGTCGAGGTGGGTTGGTGCTCCACTACGACATGACGGTACGCAACGCGACCAGCGAGGTGGTGCAGTTCCGGTACGGCAGCGACGGGCTCGACCCCTCGTACATGGAGGGGCGCGACCGGCCCGTGGAGCTGGGCCGCGTGTTGACCCACGTGCGCGCCTTGTGCCAGTCGAGGTGGGTTGGTGCTCCACTACGACATGACGGTACGCAACGCGACCAGCGAGGTGGTGCAGTTCCGGTACGGCAGCGACGGGCTCGACCCCTCGTACATGGAGGGGCGCGACCGGCCCGTGGAGCTGGGCCGCGTGTTGACCCACGTGCGCGCCTTGTGCCAGTCGAGGTGGGTTGGTGCTCCACTACGACATGACGGTACGCAACGCGACCAGCGAGGTGGTGCAGTTCCGGTACGGCAGCGACGGGCTCGACCCCTCGTACATGGAGGGGCGCGACCGGCCCGTGGAGCTGGGCCGCGTGTTGACCCACGTGCGCGCCTTGTGCCAGTCGAGGTGGGTTGGTGCTCCACTACGACATGACGGTACGCAACGCGACCAGCGAGGTGGTGCAGTTCCGGTACGGCAGCGACGGGCTCGACCCCTCGTACATGGAGGGGCGCGACCGGCCCGTGGAGCTGGGCCGCGTGTTGACCCACGTGCGCGCCTTGTGCCAGTCGAGGTGGGTTGGTGCTCCACTACGACATGACGGTACGCAACGCGACCAGCGAGGTGGTGCAGTTCCGGTACGGCAGCGACGGGCTCGACCCCTCGTACATGGAGGGGCGCGACCGGCCCGTGGAGCTGGGCCGCGTGTTGACCCACGTGCGCGCCTTGTGCCAGTCGAGGTGGGTTGGTGCTCCACTACGACATGACGGTACGCAACGCGACCAGCGAGGTGGTGCAGTTCCGGTACGGCAGCGACGGGCTCGACCCCTCGTACATGGAGGGGCGCGACCGGCCCGTGGAGCTGGGCCGCGTGTTGACCCACGTGCGCGCCTTGTGCCAGTCGAGGTGGGTTGGTGCTCCACTACGACATGACGGTACGCAACGCGACCAGCGAGGTGGTGCAGTTCCGGTACGGCAGCGACGGGCTCGACCCCTCGTACATGGAGGGGCGCGACCGGCCCGTGGAGCTGGGCCGCGTGTTGACCCACGTGCGCGCCTTGTGCCAGTCGAGGTGGGTTGGTGCTCCACTACGACATGACGGTACGCAACGCGACCAGCGAGGTGGTGCAGTTCCGGTACGGCAGCGACGGGCTCGACCCCTCGTACATGGAGGGGCGCGACCGGCCCGTGGAGCTGGGCCGCGTGTTGACCCACGTGCGCGCCTTGTGCCAGTCGAGGTGGGTTGGTGCTCCACTACGACATGACGGTACGCAACGCGACCAGCGAGGTGGTGCAGTTCCGGTACGGCAGCGACGGGCTCGACCCCTCGTACATGGAGGGGCGCGACCGGCCCGTGGAGCTGGGCCGCGTGTTGACCCACGTGCGCGCCTTGTGCCAGTCGAGGTGGGTTGGTGCTCCACTACGACATGACGGTACGCAACGCGACCAGCGAGGTGGTGCAGTTCCGGTACGGCAGCGACGGGCTCGACCCCTCGTACATGGAGGGGCGCGACCGGCCCGTGGAGCTGGGCCGCGTGTTGACCCACGTGCGCGCCTTGTGCCAGTCGAGGTGGGTTGGTGCTCCACTACGACATGACGGTACGCAACGCGACCAGCGAGGTGGTGCAGTTCCGGTACGGCAGCGACGGGCTCGACCCCTCGTACATGGAGGGGCGCGACCGGCCCGTGGAGCTGGGCCGCGTGTTGACCCACGTGCGCGCCTTGTGCCAGTCGAGGTGGGTTGGTGCTCCACTACGACATGACGGTACGCAACGCGACCAGCGAGGTGGTGCAGTTCCGGTACGGCAGCGACGGGCTCGACCCCTCGTACATGGAGGGGCGCGACCGGCCCGTGGAGCTGGGCCGCGTGTTGACCCACGTGCGCGCCTTGTGCCAGTCGAGGTGGGTTGGTGCTCCACTACGACATGACGGTACGCAACGCGACCAGCGAGGTGGTGCAGTTCCGGTACGGCAGCGACGGGCTCGACCCCTCGTACATGGAGGGGCGCGACCGGCCCGTGGAGCTGGGCCGCGTGTTGACCCACGTGCGCGCCTTGTGCCAGTCGAGGTGGGTTGGTGCTCCACTACGACATGACGGTACGCAACGCGACCAGCGAGGTGGTGCAGTTCCGGTACGGCAGCGACGGGCTCGACCCCTCGTACATGGAGGGGCGCGACCGGCCCGTGGAGCTGGGCCGCGTGTTGACCCACGTGCGCGCCTTGTGCCAGTCGAGGTGGGTTGGTGCTCCACTACGACATGACGGTACGCAACGCGACCAGCGAGGTGGTGCAGTTCCGGTACGGCAGCGACGGGCTCGACCCCTCGTACATGGAGGGGCGCGACCGGCCCGTGGAGCTGGGCCGCGTGTTGACCCACGTGCGCGCCTTGTGCCAGTCGAGGTGGGTTGGTGCTCCACTACGACATGACGGTACGCAACGCGACCAGCGAGGTGGTGCAGTTCCGGTACGGCAGCGACGGGCTCGACCCCTCGTACATGGAGGGGCGCGACCGGCCCGTGGAGCTGGGCCGCGTGTTGACCCACGTGCGCGCCTTGTGCCAGTCGAGGTGGGTTGGTGCTCCACTACGACATGACGGTACGCAACGCGACCAGCGAGGTGGTGCAGTTCCGGTACGGCAGCGACGGGCTCGACCCCTCGTACATGGAGGGGCGCGACCGGCCCGTGGAGCTGGGCCGCGTGTTGACCCACGTGCGCGCCTTGTGCCAGTCGAGGTGGGTTGGTGCTCCACTACGACATGACGGTACGCAACGCGACCAGCGAGGTGGTGCAGTTCCGGTACGGCAGCGACGGGCTCGACCCCTCGTACATGGAGGGGCGCGACCGGCCCGTGGAGCTGGGCCGCGTGTTGACCCACGTGCGCGCCTTGTGCCAGTCGAGGTGGGTTGGTGCTCCACTACGACATGACGGTACGCAACGCGACCAGCGAGGTGGTGCAGTTCCGGTACGGCAGCGACGGGCTCGACCCCTCGTACATGGAGGGGCGCGACCGGCCCGTGGAGCTGGGCCGCGTGTTGACCCACGTGCGCGCCTTGTGCCAGTCGAGGTGGGTTGGTGCTCCACTACGACATGACGGTACGCAACGCGACCAGCGAGGTGGTGCAGTTCCGGTACGGCAGCGACGGGCTCGACCCCTCGTACATGGAGGGGCGCGACCGGCCCGTGGAGCTGGGCCGCGTGTTGACCCACGTGCGCGCCTTGTGCCAGTCGAGGTGGGTTGGTGCTCCACTACGACATGACGGTACGCAACGCGACCAGCGAGGTGGTGCAGTTCCGGTACGGCAGCGACGGGCTCGACCCCTCGTACATGGAGGGGCGCGACCGGCCCGTGGAGCTGGGCCGCGTGTTGACCCACGTGCGCGCCTTGTGCCAGTCGAGGTGGGTTGGTGCTCCACTACGACATGACGGTACGCAACGCGACCAGCGAGGTGGTGCAGTTCCGGTACGGCAGCGACGGGCTCGACCCCTCGTACATGGAGGGGCGCGACCGGCCCGTGGAGCTGGGCCGCGTGTTGACCCACGTGCGCGCCTTGTGCCAGTCGAGGTGGGTTGGTGCTCCACTACGACATGACGGTACGCAACGCGACCAGCGAGGTGGTGCAGTTCCGGTACGGCAGCGACGGGCTCGACCCCTCGTACATGGAGGGGCGCGACCGGCCCGTGGAGCTGGGCCGCGTGTTGACCCACGTGCGCGCCTTGTGCCAGTCGAGGTGGGTTGGTGCTCCACTACGACATGACGGTACGCAACGCGACCAGCGAGGTGGTGCAGTTCCGGTACGGCAGCGACGGGCTCGACCCCTCGTACATGGAGGGGCGCGACCGGCCCGTGGAGCTGGGCCGCGTGTTGACCCACGTGCGCGCCTTGTGCCAGTCGAGGTGGGTTGGTGCTCCACTACGACATGACGGTACGCAACGCGACCAGCGAGGTGGTGCAGTTCCGGTACGGCAGCGACGGGCTCGACCCCTCGTACATGGAGGGGCGCGACCGGCCCGTGGAGCTGGGCCGCGTGTTGACCCACGTGCGCGCCTTGTGCCAGTCGAGGTGGGTTGGTGCTCCACTACGACATGACGGTACGCAACGCGACCAGCGAGGTGGTGCAGTTCCGGTACGGCAGCGACGGGCTCGACCCCTCGTACATGGAGGGGCGCGACCGGCCCGTGGAGCTGGGCCGCGTGTTGACCCACGTGCGCGCCTTGTGCCAGTCGAGGTGGGTTGGTGCTCCACTACGACATGACGGTACGCAACGCGACCAGCGAGGTGGTGCAGTTCCGGTACGGCAGCGACGGGCTCGACCCCTCGTACATGGAGGGGCGCGACCGGCCCGTGGAGCTGGGCCGCGTGTTGACCCACGTGCGCGCCTTGTGCCAGTCGAGGTGGGTTGGTGCTCCACTACGACATGACGGTACGCAACGCGACCAGCGAGGTGGTGCAGTTCCGGTACGGCAGCGACGGGCTCGACCCCTCGTACATGGAGGGGCGCGACCGGCCCGTGGAGCTGGGCCGCGTGTTGACCCACGTGCGCGCCTTGTGCCAGTCGAGGTGGGTTGGTGCTCCACTACGACATGACGGTACGCAACGCGACCAGCGAGGTGGTGCAGTTCCGGTACGGCAGCGACGGGCTCGACCCCTCGTACATGGAGGGGCGCGACCGGCCCGTGGAGCTGGGCCGCGTGTTGACCCACGTGCGCGCCTTGTGCCAGTCGAGGTGGGTTGGTGCTCCACTACGACATGACGGTACGCAACGCGACCAGCGAGGTGGTGCAGTTCCGGTACGGCAGCGACGGGCTCGACCCCTCGTACATGGAGGGGCGCGACCGGCCCGTGGAGCTGGGCCGCGTGTTGACCCACGTGCGCGCCTTGTGCCAGTCGAGGTGGGTTGGTGCTCCACTACGACATGACGGTACGCAACGCGACCAGCGAGGTGGTGCAGTTCCGGTACGGCAGCGACGGGCTCGACCCCTCGTACATGGAGGGGCGCGACCGGCCCGTGGAGCTGGGCCGCGTGTTGACCCACGTGCGCGCCTTGTGCCAGTCGAGGTGGGTTGGTGCTCCACTACGACATGACGGTACGCAACGCGACCAGCGAGGTGGTGCAGTTCCGGTACGGCAGCGACGGGCTCGACCCCTCGTACATGGAGGGGCGCGACCGGCCCGTGGAGCTGGGCCGCGTGTTGACCCACGTGCGCGCCTTGTGCCAGTCGAGGTGGGTTGGCATCCTAATAAACTACCTTCTTAAACCTTCTAAAAGCCTTGAGAGCACATACCTAATCATATTCTAAGAGGCAGGAGAAGGCTTGAGACGCAACGAGGAAGCGAAAATTTATTTAGGTATGGAACATAACCACGAAAAGTATCATCTGCAATTGTAAGGTATAAAAAAATTCCTGTAAAGCGATCATAGGAAAAAAACTGTGCTGCTTGTATTACAAAAGCTGACATAATGAAGTCACTGTCTATTTCAGGGAAGAGGAACCATTGGACGGAGACGGTATCATGGTGGCGGCGGAAGAGACCCTCGCCCTGGACGACTTCAAGACCTGCCCGCAAGAGTTCAAAGCTGAAATGCTGTATGTTACACTTTTAGACAAATCTTAGTTTAGGCTCAGGCTGAAATCTGAGTGGAGTTAGCCTTAGGGTGAGATCTCTGACTCCACTCATACTCAAGACAGAGTTGAAACGCGACTTTATGCCAGGGAAATATTTATATCCTGTTTTAAATCTGCTTCAAGTCTGTCTCTTGAGTAGAGTCATTTACATCGATGGTACAGTCAGGGTACGCTTAACAGATGTCAGCCTCAGAGCCTCCCGTAAGCTTGAGTGAACTCGAGTTTCCATACCAACGTAGTTTTTTTTTTTTTAATTGAAAGATAGGCTTACGCTTGACGACAATCATGCCTGAAAAGCCATGATGAGGTCTAAGTTGGAGCGCGCTTGCCTAGAAAATGCCTATTCACTCTTGCCTTGAAGGTACTCAGGTCGTACGAGGAGGGGAACACGGAAGCTGGTAGGTCGTTCCACACCCTAGCGGTTCGTATCAGAAACGTCGACCGAAAGCGTTTCGTGCGAGCTGACTGAACGTCTACCACATTGGGATGCCATCGCTCTCGACTTCTCGCTGTTCTGTGGTGAAATGGTGAAGGAGGAACTAGGTTAAAAAGTTCCTGAGCACACTCTCCAAAGTATATCCGATAAAAGACCGATAGACAAGCGACATTGCGTCGGTGCTATAGACTGAGCAATTTCGCTTGCGTTAGTGACCGATCGCCTATAATTTACTTTTTTTAAGTCAAAGTTTTACTTTGATTTAGAAACTACATGTCGCATTGTTAACAAACTTTGCAAATATAATTGGGTGAGACATACCGAAGTTTGGAATTGGTCTATGTTGTGAAAAAATAAAGCTAAGAAAGTAACCTGGAGACACTTAACTCGCTGTATTTTTTCCTTGTTTTGTTCTTATCTAAGCCCTACTCTTTTCAACCGACTTACAAAGGGAGGAGATTCTCAATTCAGCGTGTATCTATTTTTGTTCTAAGTATCCGTAGCAACTTCGATGTTTCTTCATGGAGGCATGCGTGCAGAATTTATCCTTGAAATAGTTGGTCCATGTGTCATAATTAACAAGTATAAATTGAAAATTTAAAAAACCCCCGACATTCGCGATTTTGTAGCGGCGGCCATCTTGGATTTGCATATTGCTATTCTACTAGTCAAGCCCTTTCATTTGATACCCATATTAAGGGGGTTGTGAAAAAATATATAATCCGCCATTTTGTGCTGTTTCCGAGTTTTCGAGTCCGAGTTTCTTGCTGGTTCTTCTCGGTTGGAACGGCATTCCGAACCAGTGGTAGATTCATCTGACTATTCAAAAGCACTTGTAAAAGTTTATTTGAATAAAAAACTTTTCTATTCTATTCTATTCTATTTGTAGCGGCGGCCATCTTGGACCGATTTTCATCAAACATAGCTAACAACACTCGACTAATTCACCTTTCAAACAAAAAACCGCATTCAAATAGGTCCACCCGTTTGAGCGCCACAGGGGAACAGACAGACGCACGCACGCACGCACGCACGCACGCACGCACGCACACACACACACACACACACATACACACACACAGACAGACACGTCAAACTTATAACACCCCGTCGTTTTTGCGTCGGGGGTTAAAAAGAAACTGTACAAGCTAAACATGTACTTCGCGTTCTTCAGGACGTTCCTCAAGAAGTTGGCGAACCGAGTGCGCACACTGCGCGGCCGGTACGCGGCGTGCGGCTCCGTAGCCAATCAGCTGGAGCGCCTCACGCTGACGCAACTCGTGAGATTCATCCGCGTGTGCCACGACAAGTACCAGCGGAGCATCATCGAACCCGGCACAGCCGTCGGAGCGCTCGCCGCGCAGGTGAGTCGCATTCGTTTTCAGGTACTCTTGACAGATGCTGTGACAGGTTTCGTCGTCTTGACAGATGTCTCCTGCGAGGACCATCATCTATTGAAAGGACTTTGCAACGCTGCATTAGAGTCCTCGATATTTATCGGATCTTCGAGCTATGTCGCCCAGTTCATTGCCTTAGCTAGGTATCGTGGAATGCTAATCCGATTGGCTTCGGAAAGGTTCACCAGTAAGGTCCAGGTCTGTTAAGTGATAATTTCCAACATCATATTGGCTGACCAGACATCAGCTAACTTATCTAGGGCCTGTTGATTAAAAGGTTATACCTCGAACCTCGGTATGTTAGAAAGGTTTATATTTTTTTGGGAATAATTTTAGCTTTCTAATCTGTATTTAAAGTTGAATGTGAGGAGTAACTTGAGTCTATTTGACCGGTAGAATCCAATTTCTTTCAGCCAGTGGATACCTAATGGATGAATAGAATAGAATAGAAAAGTTTTTATTCAAATAAACTTTTACAAGACCTTTGGAGTCGTCAATTGAAAACAATGAAAAATTTAACCAAATGATGACAAATTTTTATCCCGTTAAATCCAGCCAAAAGATCCAGATCGCCTTGACAATTTCAGAGTATCGGCGAACCAGGTACCCAGATGACCCTCAAAACCTTCCACTTCGCGGGCGTCGCTTCCATGAACATAACACAGGGGGTCCCGCGCGTTAAGGAAATCATCAACGCGTCCAAAAATATATCCACACCCATCATCACCGCAGAACTGATGGACCCCCTCGATCAAGAGTTCGCTAGGAGAGTCAAGGGGAGAGTTGAAAAGACCACTTTGGGTGAGGTGAGATACAGATAAGATACGATTATTCGATTATCCAGAGTCGTTATGGGAGTAGGACACTTATAGTTGGCACAGCATAACCTCAAAGCCTAACTATCCGCAATGTTTGAGGACCAAGTTTTGATGAAATGAATTATTTTATCCTCATTACAACATATTAGTAGTGCAGAGAAATGCTGTAACAGATGAAATAGCCATAATACAAAATAATGACATTTGTTCCTTGATTCAACTCATAAAAAACGTATAATATAAGGATAAATAATTGTTGTCTAGAAAATCGTGCTAATGAAATAATTCTGGCTCAGTTAAATGCTGTCTGTATAAAAGTTCCCAAAACGCCTTTATTTTGTCAGGACCAAAAGAAATCTGAGAATAATAGATTTTTGATTCTTTGGGACATCAATCAAAAATGTTCTCAAATGTTCCCATTTGTGTCACATATGACTTCGAAAAATAAGTTGGAGCAATTCTTCCGCAGATAACAACATACATAGACGAAGTGTACCTCCCACACGAGTGCTTCCTGCTAATAAGACTCGATGCGGAGCGCATCAGACTGCTGTGCTTAGAAGTTAACGTTCATTCCATCGTTTATTCGTACGTATACTTAATCGTTTTATTACTTCATGGTTTTTTAGAGAATATTTGTTGTTTATCCTAAGGCTCGTCAGTCTAAAACTTTTGTCACCAAGACCTGTTAAAGTTTTCTTAGTTATCTTGCCGTTCCGATTTATATGTAATTTTTCGAAAATTTGTGTTTCCTTCGACACCATAATTTTGCTTGAAAATGACGCACAATTCAAAGTTTTATTTCTGTGTATACGACTTTGCATAGTTAAAAAGCTTATTACAATTAGGATGCTGATTGATTTAACACGTTAGCGACCATACCTACGTTTTTTAATTAGGCTACTTTTTAGGATGCTTAATTACTAAATTATACTTTTCTGAAATTAGTAACTGAATCATTCAGACGACGTTTAGGAAGGTGTAGCTCTTAAGTTATTCTCATTTTCAAAGTTATTCTCATATTTAAGGATATGCACATCCAAGCTCAAAGTCAAACCGGGCAATGTACAAGCCGTATCGGAATGGGCTATCAAGGTGTACGCGGAGCCGGGCAAGCATGGCGGCTGGCTGAACGTGGCCTTGCAGCAGTTAGCGAGGCAACTACCCTCGGTGGTCGTGAAAGGTCTGACCAGGGTCTCTCGGGCGGTCATAGCGTGTGATGACACCGGGTCCATAAACAAGTGAGTTATTAAAGGGTTACGTTACCGAAAACGTGGCGCTATTATTATGCAACCTTAACACAATCCATTACTAATAACCAGTCACATTGTAGTATTAGTGGTTTAGTGTTTTTCAAACTGGCAATGTATAGCGTGCACAACTCGCAACAATTTAGGCATTTACTCAATGTTCGTCGATCTCTAGCATCAACTGATTGCATTAGATTGCCAACTTTGAAAAAATACAGGAAATATTTCGAAGAATATGACGGAAACGCGCAGACTTCGAACTAGGTTCACCATACAACAGTTTTTAGGGTTCCGTACCCGAAGGGTAAAAAACGGAGCCCTATTAATGTCACTCGGCTGTCTGTCTGTCTGTCTGTCCGTCTGTCCGCCGGTCACAGGTCTCTAGCTCGCAGACGAAATGAGTTACAAACCTGAAATTTTGGTATTTAGTGTAAAACGTTAACCCAAAATCAAATATTGAATTAGAAATTGAATTAAATTATTTTTCAGGGGGGCTCCCATACATGAAAAAGGAGCCGGAAAAAAAAATTTTTTGCTTGTGGGGTATCATTGTTTAAGTAGAGTACAAATATATATTTTTTTAATTTTTATCTCAAAAAATAAGGGAATGGGAGGCCATCAAAGTTGTCAGTTTTAGACCATTTTTGTGACGGGGGCTATCTCAAAAACTAAACTAGTTGGGAATATGATATTTCAGTATATTATGTACTATATGCTCTATTTAAACAACAAATACTGAAAACAACGATTTATTAAATAGTTTATAAGCTGTGACCAAAATAAACGAACATTTTTTTGGGTTTTTCTTTCACGGTTTGTTGCGTTGTCTAGCTCGGAAATTAAATATTTCTTAGACCCAAAATATTATATTGTTCATAATTATGTACGGAACCCTGAAAGAGCGAGGCCCGACTCGCACTTGGCTGATTTATTAACAATCTTAATCCTATTTCAGGTATAAATTGTGCGTAGAAGGCGACGGTTTGAGAGACGTCATGGCCACGTATGGAGTCGATGGCAGAAAGACATCTTCGAACAACATTCTTGAGGTAACTGGTAGCTATAATATTAAAGTTTAACCTCTCAATTCACTTAGTTTGTAGTTTGCACATCACAATAGTAGTTTGAACATCTTAAATACTTCGAGCATATAAACATAATGTGGCCAATTCTGTTGTACACAATCTCTAAACCTACACTAAATTGAAAAGTTTAAAAATAGTGCTATCCTTTTCCGCAGGGAGCATTGTGAAAGAGATAGGAATATATTTAGCCCTGTCATTTTAGTTTAGGTTTAGAGATTGTGTACAACAGAATTGCCCACAATGTTAAAGTAAAATAGACCTAAACTCCCATGTTTTAAAGTCGTACATTTACGACTATGGATTTTAAGTTTGTTAAGGCTCCAGTTGGAGCACTACTGGCTGTAGACAAAATCGAGATTTAAATCCATTAAGATTAGGTCCATTTTACTTTGATGATAAAGTGTTACGATACTCGAAGTCGATCCAATGTCTAGACATGCTACCAATTTTTATTTCGTTAATTTTCCGCTTGGGGCGCTGGGTGTATTCATGGATGAACTCGGATCTTAAAACGATACACTTGAGGTTAATTTTACTTTGACGTTATAGTGTCTCCGATACTCGAAGGGTGAATAAACAACATTGAGCTGTGCTGCGCTGCTCTCCCGAGTCAGTATCGCGACATGCATGCGCACAAGTGCGAGCGAGATAGACGGAAGAGTGAGCGGGTCGGGCGATGCGATGCCGAGCGAGTCAGCACGAATCGCGTGATCCTTGCTATGTTTTAAACAAAGGACAGTCGTACAAAGCGCAGCGCAGCAGGGTTTGTTTTTAACCTCCGACGCAAAAACGATGGGGTGTTATAAGTTTGACGTGTCTGTGTGTGTGTGTGTGTGTGTGTTCGCCTGTGGCGCTCAAACGGGTGGACCAATTTGAATGCGGTTTTTTTTTGTTTGAAAGGTAAATTAGTTGAGTGTTGTTAGCTATGTTTGATGAAAATCGGTCCAAGATGGCCGCCGCTACAAAATGGCGGATTACATATTTTTTCACAACTGACTTAATATGGGTATCAAATGAAAGGGCTTGACTAGTAGAATAGCACTATGCAAATCCAAGATGGCCGCCGCCACAAAAAGGCGAATGTCGGGGGTATTTTAAATTTTTAATTTATACTTGTACTTCATTATAATATTGCAGGAGCGATAGAACATAACGCAGCGCAGCGCAGCACAGCTCAATGTTGTTTGTTCACTCTTGTGCCGTCGCAGGTATACCAAACGTTGGGCATCGAGGCGGCGTCGAGCACTATAATGAGCGAGATCGAGGCGGTGATGGCGGGCCACGGCATGGCGGTGGACCGCCGCCACGTGGCGCTGCTCGCGGCGCAGATGTGCGCGCGCGGCGAGGTGCTCGGCATCACCCGATACGGCCTCGCGCGCATGAAGGAGTCCGTGCTCAACCTGGCCAGCGTGAGTCCACCCTTGCTCGTTTCTTCGTTCGTTTCAACCAATAGACGTCCACTGCTGGACATAGGTATCTGGCAAGGATCGCCACAGCACACGATCTTGTGCCGCCTGACTCCAGCGGCTGCCAGCGACTCGCTTGAGATCGTCTGTCCAACGAGTGGGGGGTCTACCTGCGTTTCGTTTACTGGTGCGAGGTCGCCATTCAAGCACCTTGGGACCCAACGTCCATCGGTTCTTCGAGCAATGTGCCCCGCCCATTGCCACTTCAGCTTCGCGACTCGATGAGCTATGTCGGTAACTCTGGTTCTCCTGCGGAACTCCTCATTTCTGATTTGATCCCGCAGGGATCCCTTACTAATTTCTTACAGATCCATAATCAGGTATATACAAGTGTGGACCCGTCCCCAGAACAAAGGCATTTCGACCTGGATCATGGAACCTGGATCACGAACGCATCACTCACTGTTCCGCCCAACTTTGATGAATCCATACTCAATCTGACCAGCGTTAGAGCTTATAACCCCCGTCACGTAAGTCGAGCGCTGACCTTCAAGTGCGCGCAGCGTCGTGCGAGTGAGCGGGACACAATACGATTGGAGAGCCAATCAGCGCTTACGAGGAATCCGCGAGAGCTAATCAGTGCTTACGAACGATCCCCACGCCCTCCCCGCGACCCCCTCACACCCCGAGATACCTCATTTACGACTTCTGCGCATTGAAGGTCACCGGTCGACTTATTTTCCGTGACTTATACTGACGATATATTTTAGGGAGCTTAAATGCGAGATAAGCATAAGATATTTTGACAGGTGGTTGTCTGTTACAGTTCGAGAAGACAGCCGACCACCTGTTCGACGCGGCGTACTACGGACAGAGGGACCGCATCGAGGGGGTCTCGGAGTGCATCATCGTGGGCGTGCCCGCGGGCATCGGCACGGGCGTGCTGCAGTTGCTGCACCGGCACGAGAGCCAGCACAAGAACCAGACCCCCGCGCTGCTGTTCGACAACCCGGAGTACCACTCCTCGATATGGGAATAAATGAATATTAATGTCTTCGTTTGTTTTATTTAAAAGCACAAGAATGCTACCTACGCTAATTCTGACCGAAGAATACAAGTGGCGAGCAACGGAGTTTTTTAATCGAAGAATACAAGTGGCAAGCAACGGAGTTTTTTAATCGAAGAATACAAGTGGCGAGCAACGGAGTTTTTAATCGAAGAATACAAGTGGCGAGCAACGGAGTTTTTTAATTGAAGAATACAAGTGGCGAGCAACGGAGTTTTTTAATCGAAGAATACAAGTGGGGAGCGAGCAACGGAGTTTTTTAATCGAAGAATACAAGTGGCGAGCAACGGAGTTTTTTAATCGAAGAATACAAGTGGCGAGCAACGGAGTTTTTTAATCGAAGAATACAAGTGGGGAGCGAGCAACGGAGTTTTTTAATCGAAGAATACAAGTGGCGAGCAACGGAGTTTTTTAATCGAAGAATACAAGTGGCGAGCAACGGAATTTTTTAATCGAAGAATACAAGTGGCGAGCAACGGAGTTTTTTAATCGAAGAATACAAGTGGCGAGCAACGGAGTTTTTTAATCGAAGAATACAAGTGGGGAGCGAGCAACGGAGTTTTTTAGAGTCGGTAAATTATAGGTAAAATACTGAGTATCAAAATTTTTGTTGAAGCAAAGAAAGGCCTTGAACAGGTCTGGAGTTGCTTTGTCTCGTTCTTACCTACTTAAATAGTGTGAGGTATAGAAAAAAATAGCCCAGGTGAATGACCTTGTCTTCACTACAATGATTTAGGCGCAGTCTCCATTATCCACATCCACATAGAATATATTATACTTATAACCTTCTTGGGGACAACACAGCCTTTTTATTGGGAGGATGAGGACCACAAAACATTATCCAAAGACTCGCTGAGTCAAGTCAAACGAGACCAAAATACTGCTTGTTTCGTCTACTTATAGTGTGAATAATAATTTTATTGTAGTTTATGTAATACTAGCGGACCCGGCAGACTTTGTCCTGCCCGCTATTAGCGCCACCTACCGGGTCCAATTTTTCTACTTATAAACCTTCCTCTTGAATCACTCTGTCTATTAAAAAAAACCGCATCAAAATCCGTTGCGTAGTTTTAAAGATTTAAGCATACATAGGGATATAGGGACAGAGAAAGCGACTTTGTTTTATACTATGTAGTGATGTATGCACTGTAAGTAATAAATAAAACGAGTTAATAAACTTATTGAATTTATTTTGTTAATACTAAAATATTCTACACATTTAGATAAAAATAAAAGTAAAACACAATTGGCTTACAAATGCTCACTACAAGCAGTCTTTTCTTAAACCATCACTCGTAACATGAAGTTTCAATACGAATATCTTAGACAATTCATGCACCATTTCTGTTGCCTAGGACATATTGGGATTAAAAAAAATATTTATTTAGTCTACGCTTCCATGTCTTAACTGAATCGCTGTTGAACGTATTCCATGGTAAGATAAAATCTTTATTTGTCAAAGAGTTAGAACCCAAAGCCGTGAAACTAGTTATTAAAAAAAATCTTTTGTCATTGTTTTCTTCACTTCCACCTAGGAGTAAGTTTTCTCTGATCAAGCGGCCAACGCTTTGGCCAACGCCGCCTTATGCTCGTCCACTTTGGTCCACTTCTCGCTCACGCGCCACAGCCACTGCGCCAGCTCGTAGTCTTGCGCCAACTCCGATGGACTGCTTTTTTTCATGTCACTGCAAAATTGAAAAATATAATTTACCAGCGGACCCGGTAGACGTCGTCCTGCCCGGTATAAACAGCGGCACGAAACTCGAGCGTTGACCTTCAATGCGCAGAAGTCAAAAATGAGGTGTCTCGGGTGGTGAGAGGGTCGCGGGGAGGGCGTGGGGATCTTTCGTAAGCACTGATTAGCTCTCGCGGATCCCTCGTAAGCGCTGATTGGCTCTCCAAACGTACTGTGTCCCGCTCACTCGTACGACGCTGCGCGCACTTGTAGGTCAGCGCTCGAGTTTCGTGCCGCTGTTTATAACAACCGACATCATCGCCACCTACCAAGCAGTGGCGTGCTCAGCTTACCAAGATGGGGCATGCCAACTGTGAGCCCCATGACCAAATATTACCTTGTTTTCTGCTCTCATATGCCCCGACCCTCGTGAATTATCTTAGGGTTGTCAAAAATATGTTCGACTCACACATAGTAGTCCCCCTTGCTCCGCTGCAGGTCGGGGTCGAGCGCCGCGTGTAGCACGGTCTGCGCGGCCGTGCGCGCCTTCTTCATGACGGGCCAGAACAGCGGGTACACCACGAACCGCGTCACGCTGCGCATCATCGCCAGGTGGCGCGTCAGCTCCGTGTCCGAGAAGCCCGGGTCCACCGCCGTCACCGCCACGTCGTAGTCTGTCGTGGACGGTAGAGGCAACAAAGACAGATTGGTCACATGACACGTCGCAGTCTGTCGTGGACGGTAGAGGCAACAAAGACAGATTGGTCACATGACACGTCGCAGTCTGTCGTGGACGGTAGAGGCAACAAAGACAGATTGGTCACATGACACGTCGCAGTCTGTCGTGGACGGTAGAGGCAACAAAGACAGATTGGTCACATGACACGTCGCAGTCTGTCGTGGACGGTAGAGGCAACAAAGACAGATTGGTCACATTACACGTCGCAGTCTGTCGTGGACGGTAAAGGCAACAAAGACAGATTGGTCACATGACACGTCGCAGTCTGTCGTGGACGGTAGAGGCAACAAAGACAGATTGGTCACATGACACGTCGCAGTCTGTCGTGGACGGTAGAGGCAACAAAGACAGATTGGCCACATTACACGTCGCAGTCTGTCGTGGACGGTAGAGGCAACAAAGACAGATTGGTCACATGACACGTCGCAGTCTGTCGTGGACGGTAGAGGCAACAAAGACAGATTGGTCACATGACACGTCGCAGTCTGTCGTGGACGGTAGAGGCAACAAAGACAGATTGGTCACATTATTAACATAAGTACTCACCCAACATCCTCCTGCCGAGCTCCCTCGCAAACAGCACATTGGCGAGTTTGCTCTGGTGGTACGCGGCCGTCGCGTCGTATTTCTGACTCATGTTCAGATCCTCCTTGTGAATGGTGCCCTTCATATGTGCGCTGCAAGTCACTATCACGACGCGACTGGGCGTCGACTCCTACAATGACAAGAGATAAAGTTCGTAAACTAAAACCCGAGTTTTGGCGGGAAAATCGTAGGAATTGCATAGGGCTCTCGTTTCGTTTTCATTAATTTGCTGCATTTTAGTTTAGTTTTGTTGCATAAAGTAGAAGGCATTTTATTCAATATAGTTCTGTAAAGGTGCACAAGTGAAGTGGAGTGTTTTATGTGATTAATTCAATTTTCTCGCAGGACTCTAACATAAGTTTTGGTAAGGTTGCCTTCGCCTTACTAAAGCATGACATGACTTGACTTAGGACCGACTGACGGACAATGACGGACGATGGACTGTATTTGACCACTTTCGCCCAAATTGGGCAAATTATTTGAACACAACATTATTACTCGTAATATTAATTTATATGCAACCATGCGAAGCCATAATGAAAAGAAAAAAAAAACTAAAACCCGACTAATAATTTAGGGCCTGTCT
The DNA here is from genome assembly GCA_920104075.1 of Melanargia galathea. Lineage (NCBI taxonomy): Eukaryota > Metazoa > Arthropoda > Insecta > Lepidoptera > Nymphalidae > Melanargia > Melanargia galathea. Next base: position 1,655,873 of record OV049875.1, on the reverse strand, counting down.
CACCGCCTTCTTAGTGTCGGATAGCTTATCCACAGTTTTCGTCTTTTTCACTTGACATAAAGTAAGAACACTTTCTTACTTTATGTCAAGTGAAAAAGACGAAACTTACGTTTAGGCTACCTGACACTTATCAGAAGGTGGTGAAACAGGCTCTTAGTGTGCAGAAAAACGTGTACTCAACTGTGTAGTAGGTAATGAGAAACGGAAGAAAGCGCGGGGCAAGCAGCTAGTGGCGCCATCTGTTACGTCTATCCGAAACTAACTTAATATTCTAGTTTAGCTGCGCGAACGTCGTTTCTCGATTTTTTTCATATATAAAATGTAGCCTATGTCACCCGGACTATAATAACGAATCAATTGACACCTCATTCATCAGCCAAGTAGTTTAGGCGCTACTGTGTAACACACAGAATCTCATACAAAAATCGGCCATAAACATACATACATAGACTGCTAAAATCATAACCCTTTCTTTTGGACTTGCCGTAGTCGGGTAAAAAAGCGACACCATAAAGAGACAAACATAACGCCGCTCCCCGTCTACGTTCCGTTTTTGAATCCAAATTTTATTTCGCAAACTTAAACAAGGTTTTAATGTTTAATATTACCTTATAATACTTACATAATATTTTGGAGCATTCGAAAAATTAGAATATAAGTTTAATTTCTGCCGTGTGTGAATTGCTTACAACTTTTATTTTAATCGAAATTTTACGTTTCTCGCTAGGTATCTAAAAAAATACATATTTTGTAAATCCGCTTAAAATGAATAAGTTTTTCTGTTGTAATGAGGGTACTTGTTAAAAGAGTGAAAAGGGATGCATAGTCATTTCCAAAATGACATAAAAGCGCTACAGGTTGGCCTTTATGAAAATATTTAGAATTTTTTTTTTCATCGAATCCAATATTATGGAAGTTATAATATCACCTTGAGTGTGTCCAACAGAAGATTGGTGAGTAGAAAGTGTCCGAAGTGGTTGGTGCCTAATTGCGTTTCGAAGCCTTCCTTGGTGACTCCCTGCGGGGGCTCCATCACCCCCGCGTTGTTCACCAGGACGTTCACTTTGGGCTCCTCCGATTTGAATCTGAGTGAAAAGAGCATGACGTCACAAGCTAGCAACTTCACGGAATTGCAATAAAAACGGTTCTGCGCAATTACTTTTTTAACCGACTTCAAAAATGGAGGTTCTGTATTCGACCCATATGTATGTATGTATGTAAGATGTATGTATGTAACTGCCTCGTTGGTCTAGTGGTTAGCATTAGCATTTTTCGACTGCAAATCACGGCGTTCGATTCCCGGGTCGGGCATCGAACGCAGGTTTTTCTGTTAAGAAATTCTCAGTGCCAGCCCGGAGTTGGAAGCTGGCGGTGTTTCACCCCCGTGCCTCGGAGAGCACGCTTTAAACAGTCGATCCCGGTTATTATCACTGTCATGTGACAATAGTCGTTAAAGCCCGCCAACAACAGCAACGTGGCGGGTCTAATCTCCAATCACTCTCTCCTATAAGTGAGGAGGCCTGTGCCCAGCAGTGGGACGTTAAAAGGCTGTAGTGGTGGAGGTGGTGGTCAGGTCTCACCTCGCAACGAACTCCCTGATGGAGGCGCCGCTGGCGAGGTCGCAGGGCCGGCAGTACACGTACTTGTTGTTGGTGGCCAGCACTATCTCCCGACGCGCCTCCTCGCACTTCGTCATGTCACGACACGCCATGAACACCTGGAATCAGAACATATGACGGAACCGCTATGACCATAATATAGGTGGTTCATTTCACGAAGATACATACGTAAAATCATTGCAATAAATATCTTGTAAGTTGTAATGTATTTAAAATCATAAAAGTCACAGGACGAGTCATCACACATTCTCAAAATGGATCTGTTTATGTCATACTTTCATCACGCCTCAACTGATTTTAAACATAATTATAAGAAGCATAATAATAACTGAATTACTGCAGTTTGAATGCAACAGCCCGCCAACCCGCATCGGAACAGCGCGGCGGATCTGAGCTCTAAATCCCTCTCTCCTATGAGAGAGGAGGCCTGAGCCCAGCAGTGGGACGTTAAAAGGCTGTAGTGATGGTGGTGGATGCAAACTTCCACCAATACCTACTGACTACGCAATTCACACTCTATTGTCCGCGAGCAATTGTCGCACAGTTCTAGTACAAAGAACTTGCACTTAAGAGCCCTCTCCATGGCAGCGACAAATCGTTGGTGAGTGGAGTCTAAAACAGTGATTTCTGCATTTAGAGAGCGAGACGTCTTCAGTAAAGAAGAGTACTAAAAATATATACATAAATAAATAAAAAATTAATTAAATAAATAAATTTTGCTTGAGATATCATGATTTTTAGTGAAAAACGGCAAAGTAAAAAGATGCAAATCTAGGTTTGGAATTTCGCCTATTTTAGCAAATATTTGGCAATTTTTTACATGAATTAAAGACATTTGTAATTATTATGAAGTAACCTATGATAACACTTCGGTCTTTTTCAATTTTCTAGTTTCTTATATAGTTTATTTACGCACGAAGTTGCCCCAAAATTTGCCCAAAAATAGTGATTTTTCGAGCGTCATAACTTTCAAAATAAATATAATTTTACTAATATTTTTATTTTATGGCATAGATAATGGAGATATAAATTGATATCTGGCTTAACTTTAGACCTATTGCGACAAATATTAGAATAATAGGCGTAATATGTTTGTATGGAGAAGCGCGTGAAGAGAGCGGCCTTAAGTCAACTTCAATTTTACGTCGACTACGGTCAGTATTTCTAGACCCTGATTGCAATAGAATTGCAATTTTGCAGTGGAATGCAGTCCATCTAGCTCATAAGTCTAAGAGTGCGGGTAAATAAAAGCACCTTAGCGCCTCGCAGAGCGAACTCCCAGGCGGCCTCCTTGCCGATGCCGCTGGTGGCGCCCGTCACTATCACCGTCTTGCCCTCCGCTGAAACGTGCTTGTCGAACGCCACTCCGCCGTATATGTCCCTGAAAACGAGCTATATTTTAGAAAAAGTTACACCTACTTCGGTCCAGAAACCGGCCAAGTGCGTGGCGGGCCACGCGCAGTGTAGGGCTCCGTAGTCACAATCCTCGAAAAACAGATATAACTCCTTAACCTGTGAACCCTACTTAGCCGTGATAGTTTTCCTTTAAAATTGATTATATATACTACTGCTGTGAATTTTTTCAAGTTCCTATATACTGCCATTTGGCTGATAGAGGGGGGGACACTTGACTCTAATAAAAATTAGCACTTTAAATCATATTTTACACATCATATTTTACAAACGGATCTAGAAATCGAAAAATGATGTTCCCACACCCACAGTATTTTTAAAAGACCTATTCAACGATACCCCACACTATGGAGTAGACGAGAAAAAAATATTCATCCCCACTTTACATGTAGGGGAGCTACCCTAAAAAAAATATTTATCAAAATTTTATTTCACCACTTTGTCGGCGTAATTAATATTTATACCCATGCCAAATTAGATTTCTAGCACTAATAGTCTCTGAGATTAACCGAGGACGGACAGACAGACAGACAGACGGGCGGACATGTCGAAACTATAAGGGTTCCTTGTTTACTACGGAACCCTAAAAATGATAACTTCCTACATACAGAAGAATTAACTAGGTGTGTTAATTATACTTATTACGATAATGAAAAATCATCAAAATCGGTTCATTAGTTTTGAAATAATCACGAACATACATACATGCATACAAACAAACGACGTTAATCATTTTTTTTTTAAACATACAACATAATTGATCTAAAATGGCGTTTATATTCCTGCTATTCCAATTTTGCCTTGGGACGGGATTTAAATGTTGCACAAGTCCATAATTCATTCTTAATGAATCCGTATTTGTAGGTAAGATAATGAAAGCAATTACTAATAAATTAATCTATCTATACTAATATAATAAAGCGGAAGAGTTTGTTTGTTTGAACGCGCTAATCTCAGGAACTACTGGACCGATTTTAAAAATTCTTTCACCGTTGGATCTATGCGTGATCCCTGAGTGCTATAGGCTATATATTATGTACCACGGGCGAAGCCGGGGTGGACCGCTAGTATGAATTATAAAAGGCTTACTTAAAAAGGCATAACGCTCCTGCTCCCGCAGTGATGCCCGTGAGAATGGCGACCGGCAGGTTGGGCACCCACATTGTATCTGCGACGTCGAAACACCATCATTATGTTAATGTACAAGTCACGGCAAATAAGTCTAGCGGTGACCTTCAATGCGCAGAAGTCGAAAATGAGGTATCTCGGGGTGTGAGGGGGACGCGGGGAGGGCGTGGGAATCGTTCGTAAGCACTGATTAGCTCTCGCGGATCACTCGTAAGCGCTGATTGGTTCTTCAATCGTATTGTGTCCCGCTCCCTCGTACGACGCTGCGCGCACTTGAAGGTCACCGCTCGACTTACGTGCCGGGAGTTATAGTACTAATTCTGTTGGACCACCCTGGCGCGGGGGTGAGCGCTGTGGTGAGTGGGAGATGCCAGGTTCGATTCCCGGCAAGGGCAATTTTGGGATTTTATAATTTCTAAATTGTCTCTGGTCTTGTCTGATGGAAGGCTTATTAGCCGTGGCTGGTTACCACCCTACCGGCGAAGCCGTGCCGCCAACCAATTTAGCGTTCCGGTACGATGCCGTGTAGAAACCGATCAAGGGTTTGCATACCTCTTCTAAGTAAGTCCGCTTTCATTTTAGACTTTCATCATTTTTGATTTATGCTGCAAACCAATAGTTATGTTTTCTCTATGGATAATGATAATAATTATACTTAGTATGGTGTTGATGATAAAAGAAACAGCATAAATAAATTATAAATTACGTTTATTTAGTTCTTTATCATTTTTATTTAATTAGTGTAGGTAGATACTATTCATGTGATATTTTACGTACAGTGCTCAACTAAATGTACTTACTGAAAGCTATATTATATTTTGATAACATTTTTGTTTATTACTACAAAAAGATGTGAGAATATACTCTATTTTTGGTCTATATTTATAGTATACAAATTAAAAAAAGGCATGTCAATATTTATTAACTGCAGGTTTTAGGGAATTTCAAGATTTATTTTATTTTTATTTGGTAAAGCTGCTGCTTCAATTATGTGTAATTTGCCCACCATGGTGTCTAAACTAAATTGACAGGTCTTAACATGCTTAGTACTCTGTAAAGTTGCCTCTGGTTTACAGATTGTGAAGGCCAAAATTAAATTATTCATTTGCATATTATTTTATTTGACTTCCTACATAGGTGCTCAAAATAATTGTATTCTATGGGTATCTTTAGTGATCCTAAATAAACACGTACAACCTTAAATTGAGTTTTTTCACGTTTTTTCACTTGGGACTATTAAAAAATAAAACAATTATACGGACTATTCAGATTATAAATGAAATAAATAGTTACCGGAATGGGGATTTAAGTGAATTACCTAAAGCTGATTTACCTAACAATATACAATAATAAAATTATATTATTTCAATAGCGACAAGAAACAAGATGCACAACCACTATCAAGTAGGAACATTTAAAACTCACGAGTAGTCTGAGCTTTAAAATATCAAAATACAGCTTCAGTACCTTATATTCTCACATACTTCTGAGTTAATATATGTATAATATGTATAATTAATCTATTTTCAGTCGGGTGAAGGAAGATTTCTTATACACTTCGGATAATGGGATCTATCTCTTTTCTATATTATAATATATTAGACTATCTGTTACATAAAGAAATCTTATATTTTAATATTATCTGTATGACTGTAATTTGAAGCCTATATCAAGATTTGTGTAACTTTTACAAGTTAACTAACGTGACATGAGCGTTAAGTACGATTCACATTTAACGAAAAGCGTCGGACCGCTTTGAAAATCCAATGTTTGAAGTTCATTTACATGTGCTAAATAAATCCTCACAGTTGCTCGCGCTTTCCGCGGGACATAATATCAAATATGTAGGTACATTTGGCACATGCAAATATGCACTTTAGACGTCATACTATTGTTTACTGCATTGCCAGTTGCACTCCGCTGCGGTCTGAGGCGCTCTGTGATATGTGAATCATACTTTAAGGTAAATTTTGTTTTCTATGGTAATTTAAGATACATATATTTTTACACTGTTTCTATTGGACTTATGTGTTATTTTTTTAACAGTTGCAGTTTATAATAATTATAAGCTTCTGTAAAACTGAGTTCTGTAATTTGACTATCAACTTTTTGTCTACAAAAAAGTAGGTACTTATGTGTCGCGAAAGTTGAAACATAGGCTTACATAGGTTACAACAGCTTACCAGTTGAATGTTACAAAGTTAATGATCTTACATTAGTTTTACATATTAATTGGTTATAATACATATTATAAATAAATAAAAATATCACATGTGCGTTTCTAATAGTGCACTTTTTATTTATTTTTAGGGATCGATAATGACTAGAAACCCTAGTTAGAATTTTTGTAATTTTTAAATGTTTAATGTTAATTTGTCATGTTCAGTAATACTGCTCAAAATTATTGCAAAAAATATGTTCTTTATTTAGGTATTAAAATTTGATGAATTTTAACAATTATTCAAATATTTAATGTTGTCTTATTGCACATGTTACATACATATTGTGCAATAAGACCACTTGTTTCATAAAAATGGATAAAAATTGAAAATTTATATCATCATACTATAAAATGAATAATTATTTTAAAATCACAAATTTTAGTTTAGATCACTTTAGTTCGGCAGATTAAAAAATTATTATGTGCACTGGAAAAATCATCATCTTATTACTAAACGTATATAAGCAACTGCAAAAAGAAATCCAGTCAAACCATAATAATATTATAATGTAAAAATTTGTACACTATTCATGTTGGTGAGATTCAAAATTTTGATTATTTATATACAAGATATTTTATATAATTGCTCCCTTAGGTTAAAATCTACAGTATTTGTGTCCATCCTATATCTATATCTAGGTGATGAAAGAAGATATAGTGATATTCTCCATTATACAGGGTGATCAACATTTTAATTTTTTTTCAATTTAGAGAATCATTTTGATTTAATTAAGATATTATTGTTCTAAAATGTACTCTGATGTTAGATTTCTTTAGAATATAATAATAACCTGTTTATTTAACCTGTTCTGTTCTGTTAATCTGTTCTGTTTGTTTAACCTGTTTATTTAGGTCGAGAAAAATTAAAAGATATTCTTATTTTTTTTTTATAAAAAGAAAGTTACGAGTACCTCTATTCATTAAAATTAGTAGGTATATTTTGAATCCGTTAACTTAAATAAAAATAATAATTTTATACCAAGAACTAAGAACTTTAAGTTAAGGCAAGTTTATTTTACGAATTCTCGAGTTGACCCAACGCCAGCCTATTTTAGTTTTTCTTTTTTATCATGATACGTTTCTAGTGACCCTGTAGAGGAATGATAAAAATACTATATTATATAAAAGAAAAGCTATGATTATTTTTCATAATAGATATAAAAATGTTGCTTATGTCTTTGTTAACAAAACTTTAATTGAACTAAGTAATAAACAGGACCAAAAGTTGTGCCATCTTTTTCACACAATGGGACAGCAAAATTTTGGCCTGTCAATTCAGTTTTTAGGTTTTATGTACAAGTGAAAGAGCACCAATGAGTAGGTATTTAAAATGTGCATTATAAAGTGACATGTGAGTTTACAATATACAGATTATTAATAATCTAATAAAGCGTAAGATATTATTGTATTATAGATTTTGAGCTCATCAGTAGTCATCAATATAATTTTGTGGAGATTTGAACATAATTAAATAACTCTGTAGGTAAGAGGTAAATGGCCACCAAGACATTGCAATCAGTAAAGTTTTTAAGGAAGCTAAATTACTTTTATTTCTCTCTAAAGACTATAAGTATATTTTGTAAAAATATGTTAAAATACAAAACAAGTATATAAATTGATAAAACCAAATATGATAAAAAATTTACTTGTGCCTCTTTACCTCTTCAACTACACATATTAAAAATAAAGAAACTAATTAATCTACATGATTCACATGGTGCAATAGACCCCTCCCCCTAAAAGTACTAAATTAGTGTAAAACTTAGGCTTCACTGATATAAGTCTAGTATTTTTACATTAGCATTCTAAACGCCTGTGTAAAATTTGCTTAATTAAACTAAGCGTAAAATAGATATGGTTTCAACTTTGACTAGTTGTAACACAGTATGGTCCAAGAGCTGGTGGGAAAACTTGACGAGGTACATGTGATATTAAGCTAAAATTGAAATTTTAATTTTGTACTGGATACTTGATAAAAATTGAACAATCCACATTTATTTTAAGTTTTTAAATCAGGAACCTAATATAGTCTTAAATTATGAACCTAACCTAGTCTCTTCAAATGAGTTGTTGAGGTATTTTGATAAAATCATTCAGCATTTATCAAGTAGTAAGTACCTCCTTAAAATTTCACACCAACTCCCCATCTAGCAGGTGTAGTATAGTTTACTAAAGATTAACTTGGTTTAGTACTAAGTGATGTAGTGCTTTTTGATTTGGTAGATTCACATGTCGGTAGCGGCCGAGCTATTCCAACTTTAACTATACCCCTCGGTGCTCCTTTTAATGCTTGAACGGCTTGATCTAGTGTAGCATTTTTAATACTTGCTCCGTTTACAGACATAACCCTATCGCCCGGGGATATTTCTCCATTTTTCTCTGCTACCCCTCCAGGTACTAAGCTCCTAATGACTATAACTGTACCATTTGGGTCGATAGGGTCTTGATAATCTAAAATCGAAAAACCAAGGCCTTGGTCGCCTTTATATAATTCAACAATGTCTTCCTTACTCTGCCACATTGCCAGTCCCGATACACACTCCAACGATCTTGACTTCTTTGAATCAGAATGATTAGTTAACGTTGCAGTACTGGAGGTGTTAATCGATGAATCAGACTGTGCTTTTACAATCGTTGTGAGATTATTCAGGCTTCCCGATATAATTTTTCTAGCTTCAAATCCTTCACGATCCTGTGCTAAGTTTACTACAGGTCTTGGGCCGCTTTCGGTGCTGCTACGTGCGCAGACTAAGCGCACACGGTTAGGTAGCTGTTTCAATATGTTTACAACTTCTGTATGTGTTAGCCCGTGCAATCTGTATTCGTTCGCTTCTAACAACTCATCGCCAGCAGTGAGAGTACCTTGTAGTCCTACGGGACCTTCTGGTAGTACAGACCGTATGTAATGGTGTGGTCTTACTTCTAGCCCCCCTTCGACATCCACTGTACCTTCTAGACTTATTCCTAAGCCTGACAGTTTGTTGACTTCGGCAATAATTATTTCCTTTTCAGGTCCAAACTCAGCCTCCCATTTCTTCTTAATTTCTTCCTTATCTATAGCTAATATTGCATCAAATCTTTTATCCAATTCTTCTTGGGTGGGTTCAATTTCATTTTCACCAATTTCTAACACATTCGAGTCTATAGTCGTGTTGGATTCCGGTTCTGGTTCTATTTCAGTAATACTATTGTCTGCTTGGGAAGGCACTGGGAACCAAGTGAGGGTTGTAGTCGACGGAGAGGGTGAGGTTGGTCGTTCTTCATTGAATATAGCTAGTTGCAAGTGCTCAAACTTTGGACCTCTCAAGTATCGCTCTAAAACTAAATGTACAGATATACCTGTGTTTCGTAAAATCTCCACAGCCTGAGGATTACTTTTTTCCGCTAATGATGTCCCATCTACTTCGATAATCCTATCATTTATTCTTATTTTACCACTCTGCTCTGCACTGCTGCCTTCAATAATACTTTTCACAAATATCCCAGACAACTCTTCCTTCTCACACACATAACCAGCTACTGTTATACCTAATCCATAGACATTTTTATTCAAATCAACATGAATGACCTCCACTTCAGGTAAAGGGGGTAATTCAACAGGCACAGTGATAGTTATAGTAGGAGATACAGCATTGATGATCGGATGGTCAGGTATTTGCTGTGGGTTATCACTTATGATGCTAACAGCCGCCACCAAGTTCTCCATATCATTCTGACCGTTGATATAGTCAGTGTAACACTGAGACAAGTCGTAGACTGCGCCATAGCCGGTCTCTATGAGGTGTCGGTCGAGGAGCTCCGGATCCGCGAGTAGTTTTGTCGGTACCAAGGCTGTGCCGGGGAGCGGCGCACGGAGCGCGGCCGCGGGGTCCGCTGGCCGAGCGACCAGCAAGCGCACCGTGGGGCCCGCCTGTCGCAGCACGGCGGCAACTTGCTCTGACGTGAAACCGCGTAGATTCACAGACCCAACCTGGAGCACGTGATCTCCGCTCTGCAGCCGCCCGTCTTTATCCGCGATCCCTCCGGGCAACACGTACTTTATCACTACGCCCGTGCTCCTGCCGCCGACCAGGTTGAACCCTAAGCCGTTGCCGTCGTTCGTGAGCTCGACCACTTCCACCTGCGCCCACTCCGTGCTCAGCACCATCGTCTTCCTAACCATCGGAGCCTTTAGATGTTACGGTTACGTGATACGAACGAGGTTATAATCGTGACCGCTAGAAACGTCCATTGTGGATTGTGTATTGATAAAACCGATTTTATTGTTTCAACGGCTATAAAAAACAAACGCGCGCGGCCGTTATCGCATAATAAATCTTGTAAATTCGGTATAAAAATGACATTTACATACTTGCTGATCGGAGACAGCGAGAATGTGGCCAGCTCCTTGCAGGTGTGCCCAATGAATAATTTTATTTCAAACGTCAAGTTGTTAAAAATAAAATTTTTATACATTTTATTTTTTGTATCATCCTCGTATTTTTCGATAATATGTTGACTTACTTCATTATCTTACAAAATTATTTTTTAATTGAAAACAAAACTATAAAAATTAATGAATAGAGAGAAGGTACCACAGAATACAGATCATACCACAGATAAAACGAATTACGAAGGTCTTTAAACCTATACATAATATGTAATGTTCTGTGGAAGGTATAGATCGACCAGAATCTCATAAAAAATAGGGAAATGAAATTTTGTGGTAAGCAACACTAAGTTAACTCGGCTGCCCTAGTGATAAACAAAGTAATTACATTCAGAACACCTTACCTGGGATCATTTCACGAAACGAAAAATCAACCAACTGCATTTTAAATACAAAAACAAAGTAATCAACATCCAATTACTTTGTTTTTGTGTTGTGCTTGTTGTTTACTTAGTTTTGCATTTATATTCCGGGTTAGTGTGTGCAGTTACTTTGTTTGGGCAATTCAAATTTCAGTAAACGTTTCAAGTTATTTAAAATATTAAACTGTGGTAAAAAACTACTCGTCATAAAACATTTGTTAATGGAAAAAAGTCAATTTCACAAAAAATTACAGTTACTTTGTTTATCGCTAGGGCAGCCGTAGTGTTGCTAACTTTGGATTTTCATTTCCGTATTTTTCATGAGATTCTGGTCGACCTTTAGTACGCTCACGGACCACAGTACCATAGTACACGGTACGCTCATGGTACGCTACACACTTGCATAACAAGGAGTTGCAAGGAGCTATGAAAAGTGACCGAAAGATGTCGCTGTTTGTAAACTGCTTACCACAACTCTTAACATATCAATAGATGTCGCTGCTGATCGTGTGCAATATCATAAATCAGAATTTAAAGCAAATAAAATTTTTGTATTACTTCTTTAAAATACTCACTGTATTTTAAATTTTTAATATGAAAAAAAATTGTAATGAAATTACATTAAAATTCATATTAGAATTTTTTCTTTCTATGTTTATTCTTTTCCTTTCGTCACTAGATGGCAGGAGTTGTTAAAAATACAATTTTTAGGGTAAGTTCAGACTTATTACCTCTATGGTTCAGACTAACGGACAGCGCATTTTTATCACTAATAATAATTTACCGTACTATGTACCTACCTATAGAGTATGACGTGTAGTAGGTAGGTACTATTGGTAACAGAAACGCATGAGTAGAAATCCGTAAGTAGGTATATCTACTCGTGTGACAGAACGCTCACTCCACACAGATATTTAGATAAAACCTTGATTGGGCTTATTAAAGTACAGTTAGCTCGCACAGTGATGAGTGAGTGTCTAAACTTTAAATTCACCTACTCTAGCGGCACGCTATGATGGCCGGTTTGACGTTTGTCCGCTCATGAAGTTCCGTATTAATTGATAACGACTTTGAAGGAAATAATTGTATTACTTTATTGACGATAGTGATGTGCAGAGATTCATAAATTTTATCGAATGTAGTTTCTCATGAAGTTCCGTATTAATTGATAACGACTTTGAAGGAAATAATTGTATTACTTTATTGACGATAGTGATGTGCAGAGATTCATAAATTTTATCGAATGTAGTTTCTCATGAAGTTCCGTATTAATTGATAACGACTTTGAAGGAAATAATTGTATTACTTTATTGACGATAGTGATGTGCAGAGATTCATAAATTTTATCGAATGTAGTTTTAGGTTTAGGACTCAAAATTTATTTATTAAATTGATTTCTTAAATGTATACAAGTGTAGAAAAATCAGTTTGCACCATTTAAGGGGTGAATGTACTTGTGAATATGAACAATTTTCACTATGTGGACAAACCTCTGAAATCGCAAAAAAATATCAATAAATTTTTAAAAATGGAATCTAATACGATCGTCACATAGGATCGCTGGCTAGCACAACTACTACCTCCGGCAAACTCGCGTCAATGCTCAATGCAAAACAAAGCAGTTTCGAATTGACGTTGCTTCGAAAAGTATAAACTGTCAGTGCAATGCGATTGTGATATAGTTTTGACCTGGCTTTGGATTTCAAATATTGATACTGCATTACTGTTGACCCTTGCTCGTTAATTTGGACTCTGTTCAAGCCCTTTGTTGTGGATTTCGTCGATATGACCGAACGTACGCAGAGAACTGTTCTAAATAGTCAGACACGTGAGTTCGTAATACGCCTTCGTAACTATTTCGATCGTGAAGCTCAAAATGGAGGGCCAATTTTACCTATAACGTCAGTGGTTGAACGCGTAGCTGATGCGCTTAATATTGGACAACGAACTGTTAGACGGATAACTAAAAAAAAATATGGCGAGACTGGCACAGAAGAAAATAAACTTCACACACCAAAAAAGAGAAAACGAGCAAAACCAGTCGTAGGCATCGATAGCTTTGATGCCGATGCTATCCGAAGACATGTTTACGGCTACTATTTACAGAAGGAGTATCCAACAAGAAAAAAGTTGGTGCATTCACTGAAGGAAGCTGGATTATTCTTCGGTGGGGAAAGTTCTTTAACGAAGATTTTGAAGACCATTGGATTTCGATACAAAAAATGTAACAAACGCAAAATATTGATGGAAAGATTTGATATAGCGATGGCAAGGTATACTTTTTTACGGCAAGTGAAAGAAATCAAAAATTGGCAAAATGTTGTGTTCTTGGATGAAACATGGCTTAATGCTAACCATACTGTAGGCCGTTCTTGGAACGATGACACAGCAGCATCTACTTCCAAAGTTCCTGTAGGAAAAGGATCGCGACTTATAATTTGTCACGCCGGAACCATCAACGGGTTTGTCGAAGGTTCTCTCATGGCTTTTGCGTCAAAAACCACTGGAGACTATCATGAAGACATGAATGGAGAAAAGTTTACTGAATGGTTTACCTCAATGTTGTGTAGCCTCCCTGAACCATCTATTATAATTATGGACAACGCCCCATACCACTCGATGCAAATTGACAAGCCACCTGCCCAATCCCAAAAGAAAGCTGATATCGTCGCATGGCTTCGTAAAAATGGCGTAGATGCAAACATGAATATGTTAAAAGCGGAATTAGTACGTCTTTTAAAAGAAAACAAACCAACCAAGATCCGATACGTCATTGACGAAATAGCATTAGAACATGGGCACAGAGTTATACGGTTACCGCCTTACCATTGTGAGTATAATGCGATTGAGTTGGTGTGGGCTCAAATTAAGGGATATGCTGCAAGACACAATACAGAACCCCCATTTACCACAAAAAAAATGCTAAAATTATTAGAAGAAGCTTGTGAACATGTGACTAAAGGAGACTGGGAAAAGGTTGTGAATAGAACTGTTAAATTAATAAGGGAAGATTATGAAAGAGATGTGAAAATAGATAATATTATAGAAAACTAACATATAATTATTAATGTATGTGATGATAGCAGTGACGACAGTGAAAATAGTAGTATGGACGAATCTGATTAATTATGGCCTTTTGTGGCACCTTTTTTGGTATCTTTTGTATTCATATGTTTCTTGTGTGCATATAAAGTATGTATATTCATTTTCGTTCAAATATTCAGTTCGTTCAAATAAATTAAATAAACATATACATTTTTGTTTTATTAAACCTATTTAATCAGGTACAAAAACAAAACTTAATTGTTTTTTGTTCGAGAATAAATTGACATTCCACATCACTATTGTAATGTGTCAAACCGGCCATCATAGCGTGCCGCTAGTATAGTTACCTACAAAGCACTTCTCTTTCTATTGCGTAATCTTTTATTTCATCCGACGCGATAGGAATGCTCATTGCTTCATGCTCACCGCGACGCGGCCCGGCGCGGCGCGGCGAGGCGGTCTGCGCCGATGTAGGTATTCTACCTACTACCTAATACCTATAATACCAACTTACAGTAGTTCCACAAAAAGCCCTGCGCATACTAAGCGCAGCGCAGAGCAGAGCATTTTCTGAGAACACTAAATAATTAATACTACGGGAGGTCAAGGTTCAATTGAAAAAGTCATTTTATACCGACTGGAAATAACAACAATAGTTTAGACCTAACCCATCACAGCTCCGAACTTCAGCTGCCGCACCAGTGGTGGAGTTAAGAGTGAGAGCATGTGAAAGTGCTTGAAAATCAAAGCGCTCCGAGTGATTTTATCCCGGACCAAAATAGTCTTAAATCATTGTTTCAATCATTTTTGATACAGAAACAATAGTCAGCTGCAGCGCCGAGGGTGGGTTATACTTCCGCTACGCGCCTGAAGTGCATTAAAATTTTGAAAAAAAAAGTTATTTTATACCTTATGAAATTTATGCAGCAGAATTTTCACACTTTTAAAATAATAAAGAAAATCTTCAGCTGCACTGAAGGTGGGGGAAAGACCTTCAGTCAGCGTGATAAACATTTTGCGCGCTCAGTGAAAAGTGTGATGGGTTAGGTCTAAACTATTGTTGTTAAAATTTCCAGTCGGTATAAAATGACTTTTTCAATTGAACTCCGACCTCCCGTAGTATAAGTTTGGCGACTATTAAGTAACATACGGTCGTCGGTCAATAATAATACTGATTGTCATAAAGTTCATTCATTAATTCTAGCTAAGATCGGAGCACTCGAAAACGAACTCGAAAACTATTGATCGATTTCAGAGTAAAATAGACCTAAAATGGCTTGCATTAAGGTTTGAGTTCGCCAATACATTCAGCATTCGAACACAACGAGCGCCCCAAGCAGAAATGTTGTAAAATACATATTCGAACTATTGAATTACGACTTTAAAATACGAGTATTTGAGTTCATTTTGCTCTGAATTCACTTGTGATTCAATCAATAGTTTTCGAGTTCGTTTTCGAGTGCTCCGATCTTAGACTAAGCACTAGGTGTGCGCCTGGAGACAGGCTGCACAGTACACAGATCTGTGTACTGCGCAGGCTGACAGGTAATACATTATACATTCATCGAGCGTTTATTGAGTTATTTATTTATAACTGGCTGATGCCCGCGACTTCGTCTGCGTGTATTTATGTTATTTTTTTATTTTTTTATAATGATAGCGGGCAAACGAGCAAGAGGGTCACCTGATGTTAAGTGATTACCGCCGCCCATGAACATTAGCAGCACATAGTCAGCTCGCTGCCGGAACACATCGCGGATGCTTTGCGGCATATTACGGCTGAACTGTGGTCGCTAGCGAGGCGGATTTGGGATAAAATCCTACCACAAAGCGGTCATACCATCTAGATTAAATTGTGTGGTACCTATCAAGCACAGCTATCAGGCACAACGACCCGTAGAGGGGACTGAGAGCGTCAGGGCCTCGTTAGCATATTGGCAGGGTGCACCGCGCGCAGGTAAGGTTGACTTTGGCCACATAGGTGGAATTTGGGCCACTTACACCCCAATGAAAAACAAAATTTATACAATGAGAAGTTATACAATGAAAAAAAAAATTTACAAATTACCGAGTTACCTACTTTGCTAAAATCCTTTTATTTGATAAAATCGGCGCCAAATGACTTCAAGTTCACTTCAAGTCGAAAATGTGCCCCCCGGGTCCCAGACTCACCCTCCGCGACTAGGTTCACCGCGCTCGCATTCAAAAGTGGATATTCTGATTTTACTTACATGAACTGAATGTGGTTTGGCGCCGACTTCAAAAAATTATATATCATTTGAGTTAGGTAGTTTAATCGTCAATCTAAATGAATAAAAAATTATTTTAAACTTTTTAGTTCGATTCGTTTGAAGTCGGTTCATTTTTCTTTGAAAAAAATTATTTTATGCTTTTTAGTGATTTGTTTTCTTTATATTAGGTAATAATAATATAAATGAAAACTATGTAAAATAGATTATGACCTATATATTATTAATTATTATTAAATATCCTGTGACATATACATTTTATGTGTCATAGTAAAGGTGAGTGGTTTTATTATGTTCTAACCCAACCTAACCTAACTTCTGATCTATTCAAGATTAGTTTGTATGCGTACAACTCTTGTATAATTTGGATAGACCGTAATTTACAATCTATACGCGACTAGTTTCACACCCTTGCGGTTTGGCTTTGTATAGAATGGAAATACACGTAACCATGCACAAACTCCAAGGAATCACTCTATATGCAACTGTACTGACTTCGGCCCAAAACTTTTTGCAAAAGGTCAATGTTACGTAGGCGTAGCAGAGTGAAGTCTTTGGGCCGAATAGCTATATCAGACTTCAGCAATAGGTCTGGCAATCTCAGAGAACATATTAGTGACATATGTGTACATTTATGCTTATAACTTCGTACGTAAGAATGATAACTCGATGTGTTATATACTAAAACCTTCTTGAAAGTATGTAGATAACGATAGTGAAACAATCATCAAAATCGGTTCATTAGTTGCGGAGATAATCGCGAACATACTTACATACATACATACATACATACATACATACATACTTACATACATACATACGGGTCGAATACAGAACCTCCTTTTTTTTTGAAGTCGGTTAAAAAAAAAAATTACAAATTACCGAGTTACCTACTTTGCTAAAATCCGCTAACAGCGACTAAGCACAACACCACACAAATTCATCACAAAACCAAACTCGGGGAATTTGTGTGGTGCCTACAAAGTCACTGTTAGCGAATTACTTAAGTATAGCAAAGTAATTTTGTTTTTCATTGTATCATGGAATTGGTTTGGCGTTTGAAGTGGTACACAGCAGTTCTAATGCTTTATTATTAGGATTTCTGTGATTGCTACATATAAGTATTATCTAAGTAGATAAGTAGGTACCTACTTATCTGTAAGTTTTTTTATGTACACCCATGCTTTAAATCCTCTATTAAAGATTCTGAAACAGTTAGCTTATTGCCAACTTTAGAACACCCAATGTTGTAACAACCATTACATCATCCAAACGAGTGATGTAATGAAATTCGGAACAATATTACATCATCCGTTTTTAACCCCGACGCAAATACGACGGGGTGTTAAGTTTGACGTGTCTGTGTGTGTGTGTGTCTATTCCTCCGTAGCGCTTAAACAGGTGAACCGGTTTGAATGCTGAGGTGGGAATGGTGGTGTGGGCGTGGGCGTGGGCGTGGGTTGGGCGTGAGTTGGGTGTGGATGTGGTTGTGGGTGTGTGTGTGTGTTGTGTGTGTGTGCGTGTGGGTGTGTTGTGTGTGTATTTGTACTTATGTGTTGTGTGTGTGTGTGTCTGTCTGTTCCCCCGTAGCGCTCAAACGGGTGAACCGGTTTGAATGCGGGGGTGAGGATGGAGTGTGGGTGTGAAGGGTGGGTGTGGGTGTGTGTGTGTGTGTGTGTGTGTGTGTGTGTGTGTGTGTGTGTGTGTGTGTGTGTGTGTCTGTTCCCCCGTAGCGTTCAAACCGGTTTGAATGCGGGGGTGGGGATGGGGGTGTGGGTGTGGGTGTGTGAGTGTGTGTGTGTGTGTGTATGTGTCTGTTTGTCTGTTCCACCGTAGTGCACAAACGGGTGAACCGATTTGTATGCGTTTTTTTTTTGTTTGAAAGGTGAATTAGTCGGGAGTGTTCTTAGCTATGTTTCATGAAAATTGGACCGCCACAAAATGGCGGATTACATATTTTTTCACCACTCCCTCAATATGGGTATTAAATGAAAGGGCTTGACTAGTACAATAGCACAATTCGGCTTCGCCTCATGTGATAAACCCACATTCGTGTTTTAATACCCCTTATTACACAACAGTTGCATAAATAACTAATCATCATAGATACCTACCATGACGGAAGATCGTTATCAAACGTAAACCAGATGATTACCTGGTACCTAGGTATCTATCTAGATCTGCTTAGGTAGTATCTAAGCAGTCCCAATTTATTTTTTAAATTAGAATCCTAGGCCCGGCGCACACCGAGCGCAGCGCAGCCCAGAGCATTTTCTGAGAACACTGAATAATTAACTTTACGACTATTGACATAGATACGGTCGCGCGGTGCAGTAGGCCCGCGAGCGCGCGCGCTTGTTAATTATTCAGTTTTCTCAGAAAATGCTCTGCCCTCGGTGTGCGCCGGGCATATTATGTGAAACTATAGCGGTCCGCCTCGGCTTCGCCCGTGGTAGGTACATAATATAATATAGCCTATAGCACTCAGGGATCACGTACATATCCAACGGTGAAAGAATTTCGGAAATCGGTCCAGTAGTTCCTGAGATTAGCGCGTTCAAACAAACAAACTCTTCAGCTTTATAATATTACTTAGTTTAGTTATGGTAGGTATAATACCTAACTACCTATCTATACAAACTAAAATAAACACAAGTAGTATTTTTTCCAATTCGTTTATTTAACACAACATTTCACAGGTAAGACAAAGTAATAGACATCAATTAGGTAGGTAGGTACCTAGGTGTAAAATACTTATTACAATGAAAAGGTAAGTTCTAACAGTTCTTATTTAACTAGGCATCAACTGACCTACTATTTTTTTATTACAAGTAGCCAGTAGGTAGGTACGTACCTACTCTGGACATGCTTATGGTAACACAAAATTAACTTCTTTGTAAAGTCATGGTCCGGCAGCCGACAAAATTTTTTTTTAATGATTGTTAACATGCTTCCTTCGTGAGTAAGTGGGTTCATATCGACGAAACGACCAAGTTTTTTCTCTATGAAAATTCTCGATGGAGGTAGCTACTCGAGTGCGCAGCTGTTAAACATTTCGATTCGCTCGGGTGGGAAATCGTTCCACTAAAGTAGGACTATGTAGCCATTTCATTATACAAACTTAGATATTTATTAAGCTGCATACAAAAAATCAGCTGGTTATTAATAATTTTTATGACCTCACTAGCTGACCCCCGCGACTTCGTTCGCGTGTTATTATGTTGCGCCTCTATAAACCTCACGGAGCCCGAGACCTTTCCAACGAATGCAAAACCGTGGAAATCGGTTCGTGCGTTCTGGAGTTATAGCGTCAGGAAGGAAAACCCGACTTATTTTTAACCCCCGACGCAAAAACGACGGGGTGTTATAAGTTTGACGTGTCTGCGTGTGTGTGTGTGTGTGTGTGTGTGTGTGTCTGTCTGTTCCCCTGTGGCGCTCAAACGGGTGGACCGATTTGAATGCGGTTTTTTTTGTTTGAAAGGTGATTTAGTCGAGTGTTGTTAGCTATGTTTGATGAAAATCGGTCCAAGATGGCCGCCGCTACAAAATGGTGGATTACATATTTTTTCACAACTCCCTTAATATGGGTATCAAATGAAAGGGCTTGACTAGTAGAATAGCACTATTGCAAATCCAAGATGGCCGCCGCCACAAAATGGCGAATGTCGGGGGTTTTTTAAATTTTCAATTTACACTTGTTATATAGTAGATTATTTGGAAATATTCGGAGTGGAGGACGCTGTAGAATACCTACCTAATAATAAACTAGTGGAACGATTTCCCATCCGAGCGATAGCCTGCGATTTCATCCGCTTGGATTTTGACCGTTGGGTTTTCCGGGATACAAAGCAGATTACTGATTAGGTAGGTATGTCCTTCCACAAAGTCTAATCTTAAGTAAAGTACCTAGTTATAAAACTGTAACAGGTCCAATTCTGTAGATTGAAGACATTTTGAAATTTTTTTTGAGTATACACTATATATATATGTATATAGGTAGGTACATATATGTATGTACAGTGTACACACTATAATCGATACAGAACCCAAAACTGTAATTTTTTCTTTATTTTTGTCTGTATGTGTGTCTGTAAGTATATCTTGCCGCGCTTTACGTCGATACTTACCCTACTACTGAATGGATTAAAACAAGTAGGTATAAATTGTCAATTTAAAAACTCCCGACATTCGACCTCGACATTTTGTGGTGGTGGCCATCTTGGATTTGCAATAGTGCTATTCTACTAGTCAAGACCTCATTTGATACCACGGAAGAGAGAAGGCAGGGGAAGTGAAATGCACCAAAAATACTATACGAACCGCTGTCGCCAAACTCACACAAATATACCGTTAATCTATATTGCACTACAAAGAAACAAATCGTTTGATTTGTCGTTTTAAGTTTAGTCAAAACTAGCCTACTTCACAGAACTCACAGATTTGGAAACAAACCCTGATTTTGTAGAAATAAGATTTATTTTGCTTTAACGGAAGAATGTATTTATGAGCTATAGTCACACTAGATTCGATTGTCCAATTAATTCCGCTACTTGACCATAGATGGCGCTGTATTGCTACTCATTGAATTGTCTATCGATATCGATAGATACTCGTTATTTTGTTTATTCGCAAAAAGAAAATTAAAAAAGGTAATTATAAAATTAAATAAAAGTGCTGGTATGTATGCACTGATGAGTAAATAAAAATGTTGAGTAAAAGCCATTAAAACTTTAGTGATTGACTAAAATGTAAAGTTATCGATTCTTAATTTTTTTACTATTTGGGTTTTGACAATGACTTATATATTAAGAAAAGCGATATATTATTATTATTATGAATCAAAAATAATACGATATAAAAAATGCCTACTTATATAATACGATCAATTTAGACTTCCAAGATTACAATATTCACACCTGGCTGAAAATTGGTAGGATTGTTCAAAACACTATTATAAATGAAATGTGAAAAGTCCTCATCGATCCGACACCTGGAAAAAAATTACTCGGTGTCAAAGTTTTCACGGGAAATTTTTCAGCAAAACGGTAAGTCTTATCATAAAATTATTTTAAACAAAATTGTAGATCAGATAATTATCTATAAAAAATGTCTGTATACTTTTTTTCCTAAGAGCCACCGTTTTTGAGATATAACGATTCAAATAAATTAATTTCGAAATAAAAATGAGGGGCTGGGTTTCTTTTTACCCAAAATTCTGTGGTGGTGGTGCAATCTTGTATTTGCATAGTGCTATTCTACTAGTCAAGCCCTTTCATTTGATACCCATATTAAGGGGGTTGTAAAAAAATATGTAATCCGCCATTTTGTAGCGGCGGCCATCTTGGACTGATTTTCTTCAAACATAGCTAACAACACTCTCGACTATTTCACCTTTCAAACAAAAAAAAACGCATTTAAATCGGTCCACCCGTTTGAGCTCCACAGGGGAACAGACAGACACACGCACACACACACACACACACACACACACACACAGACACGTCAAACTTATAACACCCCGTCGTTTTTGCTTCGGGGGTTAATTAATAATAACTGTATCAAAAATCATCGTTTGGTCGTTAAAATATCGATAACAATGTACTTAGCTAACATCATGACATCTCTACGACCACGACCACCCGATCGGCGTCCATACCGTGAGTCTAACGTCTAGTGAAGGAATATATTTATATAGTACAAGTCCATTGCGTCCTAAGACCGACCGATTCGATGATTGATTTCTACTAAGCAAGCAATGGATTTTGTTCATAATGAGATATAAACTTCTCAATTTAGCACATTTTTAGCATAATGTAAATATACAAAATAATGTTTTCTTGTTTTTTATGGAAAATAACAACAATAGCTTGTACTTAAGTGTGAAATGAGATGCCATATTTTGTATGATTCACTTTTTTGCTTGATTTTTTGCAAACAACCACTGAACAACACGGCATTTTGTTAAAAATCGAGAGCGGTGAAGCGATCGTTGGACGACATTCGACTCAAGACAAAAACGGTTCTCAGGTGTATTTAACGCCAGAAGAGTTCTCAGGAACCACGCCCCCTTGCCATATCTCGTCTTATTCATTTTATCTATGTTTGATACCCATATTAAGGGAGTTGTGAAAAAATATGTAATCCGCCATTTTGTAGCGGCGGCCATCTTGGACCGATTTTCTTCAAACATAGCTAACAACACTCTCGACTAATTCACCTTTCAAACATAAAAAACCGAATTCAAATCGTTCCACCCGTTTGAGCGCCACAGGGGAACAGACAGACACACACACACATACACACACAGAGACACGTCAAACTTATAACACCCCGTCGGGGGTTAATGAAACTTGGCGTAATTTCAGTTTATCCTAAGTAGGTACGAGGTAGCACATTATAGGATACCTACTTTATATCCCGAAATGCAGTACGGTTCCCTTGATAGAGGAAAAAATTATGTACATATGTCTGTCTGTTTGTTCCGGCTAATCTTGGAAACGCTGGACTGATTTTAACGGGACTTTCACTGCCAGATAGCTGATGTTAACTATAAGCAGAAACTAACTTAGGCTATTTTTATTTTAGAAAAAATAATTAGGGAAAAAAAATTAAGTAACAACCATGATGAAAACCATAATGATGTGAAAGGGCTATTAAAAAAAAATATCTACTCATTATTATAGTAGGTACGAGGTACGTAGTACGTGGTAGTACGTACTATATCCACGCGAACGAAATGGCGGGCATCCGCTTGTTTACAATTTTAGTATACATTTCCTTAAAAAACAAACAAGAGAAAATAGAAGTAGGTATCACATCAAATTATAGATCTACGTAAACAATATATTAAGTACAAAATAATTAATTTAAAACTAGGTATAGATACTTTTTTCTTTAGATTAATTGCGGGCAAACGAGCAAGGGGGTCACCTGATGTTAAGTGATTACCGCCGCCCATGAACATTTGCAGCACCGGAGGAACCACCAATGCGTTGCCGGCTTTTAAAGAGTTTATTGATCCGCCCCTTGAATAACGCTATGTCAAAAGTTATGTGGAAACACCTCCAAAAGGAGTCGGTTCCACAATTTTTGAGTGCGCGGAAGGAATGACCTCGCGCAACGCTTGGTTGATGTCAAGGGCGTCGCCAGCCGATGGCCAAGGGGGGGGGGGGGGGGGGGGGGGGCAAGTTGATGATATTATAGTATGGGAAAAGTACAAAGTATTGTTGGTACAGTATTTTCGAATTAGAATTTTTCACTGACCTCATTTCCATTTGCGCCAGGCACAGGCGCCAGGTTTAATTTAGACAAGCGGACACCCGCGACTTCGTTCGCGTGGATATTGGTTTTTAAAAATCCCGTGAGAATCATTTTATTTTTCTTAAGCTCCTTTGAGCTCATACCTTGCTAAAAACTGTTAAAAGTTCACTGGCGGATGTTTAGGTAGATCAAAATGCAAACATCCGCCAGTGAAAGTCCCATCAAAATCGGTCCAGCCTTTCAAAGCTTAGCCAGTAATCTTTAAAGTATTTCCTTTCTAACAAAAAAAGAATGAATAAAATCGGACCACCCGTTAACGAATTACAGCTAAGTATACATTTTGACTTTCATCCCCTCTCCCAAGGAAACCGTGCTGAATTTCGGGATAAAAAGTATCCTATATGTTACTCCATAGTATGAACTTAAATCATGCCGAGTTTCATTTCAATCCATTAAGTAGTTTTTACGTGATGCGCGCACAAACATACAGACAAACAGACAAACAGATAAACAGACAAACAGACAAAAATTTCAAAAATAGCTTGTTTACGTTCCATTACTTATCCCTAACATCCCTCAGTTATTATTTTGCCAAAATCTTCAATGTACAGATACGGCAATTCTACGATTTTATTATATGTATATATATATATACAGTGTGTCCGGGATCGAATTAGCGATATTTTAGGGACATATTCTACAACTCATTACCTCTCTGAAAATACCACTTATTAGGGCCTGCCCCCCTCCCCCTCTCAGGGACAGCCATTTCAATTTTGCGTGCGTTTTTGTGGGTATGTGCGCACAAAAAATGCAATAACTCGAAAGTCTGCTGATGCACAGGTCTTCAAATACCCTTATTCGATTGGATACAATATTCTCCATCACTAAATACCAAACAATAGAATAAAATGTTAAAATAACTCGATCAAAAATGCTTCGGAAAAAAATTATTTTTTCAAAAATATTGAAAACTACAAGTTTTTGCTGCATTTTGCAAAAACGAGGTCGTTAAGATTACATTGTTAAGTATTAAATCGACAGTTTTTGAGATAAACAACAAAACGACATAAAAAATTTTACTGTAAGTTATTTACTTTTGGAGATATTATTATTTAAACATAACTTAACCGCGAGCGCGTAAGTTCTTATGTTATTCGAATGTGGGTTTCCATCGCATACCTCGGGCGATCAGGTAATAATAATATTGTTTTTGATTAGTCAGTGAATGAGGTTAAAACTTAGGATCAAACCCCTACTTCAACTGATTAAAAATTCGTAAAAAAATTTAAATATCTGAAATTTTATTTTCTTGTTCCTGGCGAGGAGGCGTTATGATAGCTACTTAAGTTATTACTCATTTTTGTTTGTGATTCAGGTTTGTGAATTTTGCTAGGTTTAAAGACATGCCTACTCGGTATTATTATAGCCATAAGAGAGCATTTAGATGTCAACTATTCGCCTTGGATCGGACGTGGCAGCAATTCAATGGAATGGCCACCTCATTCTCCAGACCTTACACCTTTGGACTTCTTTTTATGAGGACCTATGAAGCAGAAGGTCTTTTATATGGTACCAAATACCAGAAAAGAATTATTGGAGACGATCCTGTCCGTTGCAGATAAAATAAGATTGTATTTGGACATGATGCAACGATCCTCCCAACATGAAGCAACTAGCTAACAGAACAGAGGTGGTAATTTCGATTTGTGGCGGAAATAACCTAGTTTTTAGGATATCTGATTTGTGTCACATACACAAATCAGAGTTATTGAGTTATTGAGTTTATAACTAACAAAAATTAAATTATAAAGTTAAGATTTTTTTACCTTATTTGTAGTAAAAAAATGATGAATCTTAAATTTGGGTTCAATACTCGTAATTCATGCTTGGGGACGAAGTACTTATAATTACCAATATCTCCAGAAGTAAGTAACTTACAGTCAAAATTTTTATGTCGTTTTGTTGCTTATCACAAAAGCTATCGATTTATTACTTTATAATGTGGTCTTAATGACCTCGTTTTTTCAAAATGCAGCAAAAACTTGTAGTTTTCAATATTTTTGAAAAAATATTTTTTTTCCGAAGCATTTTTGATCGAGTTATTTTAACATTTTATTCTATTGTTTAGTATTTAGTGATGGAGAATATTGTATCCAATCGAATAAGGTCATTTGAAGACCTGTGCATCAGCAGACTTTCGAGTTATTACAATTTTTGTGCGCACATACCCACAAAAACGCACACCAAATTGAAATGGCTGTCCCTGGGAGGGGGAGGGGGGCAGGCCCTAATAAGTGGTATTTTCAGAGAGGTAATGAGTTGTAGAATATGTCCCTAAAATATCGCTAATTCGATCCCGGACACACTGTATATAGAATATAGATATAGAAGATATAGATATAGATATAGATATAGATATACTTAATGCAAAATTATAGCATATCTATATTTTTTCAAATCTCTAGGGGGGGGCAGCTGCCCCCCCCTGCCCCTACCTGGCAACGCCCTTGGTTGATGTACATTGTACATGTCAGTGATCCGTGGTGAGGATGATAGCATTTTCGCTGGCGTGCGGTGCGGTGATAAACAAGAGTACCTAGTAGTAGTAGAAGTCTTTATTGCAGCACTACGCTGCAAGGGCGGCCTTATCACTAAAGTGATCTCTTACAGGCAACCAGCAAAGAGTAGGTGGTATTAGGTCAAACAAGTCCTCAGAACACTCCCTGGTATAGAGACGACTGCCTATACTTTTATACTTGTGCTTTAAGTATGTAGGGGCCACATCTACTGGATATGTCATTGGGCATGGTGGCGGTAAATTTTGGCAGATCAAAGAGTTTCAATGGTAGATTTAGAGCGGCCACACCTACGGTTACCTATCGCTATGTTCAATGTCATATCCCGTAGATGTCGCCGCTACATAACAAAAATTGTGATAGCATGAAATCAAAAACCGTTTGGTTAACCATCACAACTTTGTCAAAAAATCTTATAATTTCATCTTAGAAGTATATACTTACTTAAGATAATAAAAGAGAGATACGATCCGATTATATTTTGAAACTTTGGTGAGTTGTTAGCCGCCGGCGAAGGTTTTTGGCATTAAATCTCTAAGTAAGTATATACAAATGTGTGTTTGTATGTTTGTCCTCTACGCGTTCCTAAACCATAGGTAAGTAGGTACCTACTTTACGTGGCATTGCAATGAATGCTGGGAACAGCTAGTTACGAATACATACCTAATAACGCGAACCGACGGCTTTTAACGTTACCTATTCTGAGAGGCGCGGAGAAACAAAAATCCAAAGGACCTCTTAAATCAGCCACCCATCCAATTACCGTTAACATTGCTTACCACGTGTGATTGACTTAATATAAAATAGGTATGCGCTGTGGCAACTAGTCCGCACTTACCCCGCTAGCTACATACTTATATGTATTGTGGCTAATTCTGTTCTACACGATCTCTAAACCTAAACTAAAATGACAGGGCTGAATATATTCTTATCTCTTTCACAGTAATAGATAGGTAGGTACTTGCGGAAAAGGATAGCACTATTTTTAAAACTTGTCAATTTAGTTTAGTTTAGACAGCATTGGCCACATTATTTAAGTATAACTAAGTAAGTATTTATTTAAATAGTTATAAGAATGAAAGAAAAATAGTACTTAGTACTTAGATATCTAACGAATTTTCTACTATTTTTTATCCGGTATTTGTTTCAGGAAAAACAGAAAACGTGAACTTAAGGGATGTTGTGCGTAAATGTACCTACCTAAATACCTTAAAAATATCTTAATTTCTTGTCAATTTTAAGATTTAAGAAGTAGGTATAGGATCAAATTAGACTAGGAACTTATTTTATTTAGACAGGTAGATAGACAGGCACATAAGTAGATACTATAGGACGTATAACATTATAGAGTAGGCGAGAAATTTTCCCAAAAAAATAGTTTTGTAATTTGCCCCATTTATTAAAGTTGTGGGGCAAATAGTGTCAATTTGAAATAAAATTAGTGGGGCTAATTGTGACTTTTTGGGGAAACGTCTGTTTGTTTGTGGTCAGTTAAATTTTTTGTTGTTTCATTCTTATATTCGTGTTTGTTTAAATTAAAAATAAGCATATTTTTATTTTGAATATACTTCATTTATGTAGACATAAGTATAATATTAAGAAAGTGAAATAATTAGGTAGATACCTAGGTGCCTATCTGTGTAAAAAAGTGGCACCTGCAGAGTTCTCATCAGTCTCTATTATTATTATTACTATTGGTAAATTATTATCTGTAGGTATCGACATAATATATATACAACTAGTACCTACATACCTAAGCAACAAGATATTATTTTACAATTTACAGAATACAGAAGCTTCATGAGCGCGTTATAGTTTATCTTAACTTATGGTAAACACATAACTCCCTATTGGTATGAAACACAGTAGTACCTATGTATAGATTATTCGATACTTTCTCCTAATAAAAACAAAGCACCAATCGTAAAAATGACAACAATAGAAATTTCATCCGCTATTCCAATTAGCTCTTAATTGGTCGAACTGCCGACCGTCAAAAGTTCAATCAATGTCCACGCAACATTAGCAGGCACAAGCTGGCAATTAGCAACAGCGCTGTAGCGATCGCGAGTCGCGACACGGGCTCCCCCCTCCAGGCGGCGCGGCCGACTGCCGCGGCGTAGCCAACGGACTGCGCCCGCTCGGGGGCTCCGCCAGCCGCCCGGGCGCCGGCGGCCGGCCAATGGCGGCGCCGGGGGCCCGCCATAGGGCCTCGCGCTCGGGGGCGGGCCCGGGGGCGCGGGCCGCGGCGGGGGCTCGCGCACTCGCGCCCCGAGAGCCACTAGAGGCCGAGCCGTCGAGTGGCGTCGAGACTCGAGTGTTGCCGGTCGGATGTCCGCGGAGGGCGGCGGCTACTCGCCGTGTCCGGCGGAGGCGCTGCCGGAGCTGAGCGCGGCCGAGCTGGCGATGAGCCTGTCGCCCAAGTCGGTGCTGCAGCAGAACCTGTCGCAGCTGCAGCTGCAGCACTCCACGCCGTTCAGCGTCACCGACATCCTGTCGCCCATCGAGGAGTACCGCAAGCTGGAGCTGGCCAACAACCCGCCGTCGCCGTACAGGTGCGTGGATCGATCGGAGGGGGGGCCCTCCGCCCGCTGATTTGTCGAGTGGCCCGAAGGTCTCGAGAGTGCTCGAGCCGCGCTCGTAGTCGAAGGATATAGTTCGGTGACGTTTGTTTGTGCAGGTATGTTGTGATCGCCGGTCAAGTGACGATGCGCTGTGAATGTGAGGTCAACGATGTGCTTTAGATATCTCGAGCCGGCTCGGACGTTTCGTTTATGCCGCGTCTTGTTCGATCGATTGCGATAGAGCGTCGAGTTTCGATGATATTTACGATGAATAGTAAAGGACTTAGAGTGCAGCCTTGAGCCACCCCCGGCCGCGCCGGGACGACGTCATGCCTCTCGAAGCTTATATGCATATGTATGTACCTATGAATAATTACACATACTTACCTGATCACTTGACGACTATGATTTTTTATTGGATCAGTTATTAAAGACAAGTTTAGTGAAGAGAATTAAACTTTTTAAGTAATTAATTAGGTTTTTTTAAAGTTATACAGAAGTGATAAAATATTTCAAAAAGATAACTTCAAAAAATTAAATTAAAAAAAATTCCCAAACCATGGAAATAAGGAAGCTAATCTACCTACCTATAAGGTAGGATTACCTTAACTATCTATAAACTATTAACTACTAATTAATTTGAGTTTATAGAAAAAATCATAAGTAGGTTTTTAATCTAGAATAAACATAAATATTTGATAACGTTAGGTAGCTAAATAGATACTTACGTCCTACCTAAGTAAGTAGGTAGTCATAATACCTAATTATGAAACAAAATTATGATGATTAAAATAGTAAATCTAAAATTGTACTACCTAATAGAGAAATTATTTTAATGAATGTTTAGTGAGTTTATTAAAATAAATAATAATTTAATTTATTAAAACAAAAATAAAAGTTAAAATTAAAAAAGGATAAATCTTAGCTGTGAAAACACTACTGAAATGAGATCTGAAATTTTGAAATTAATAGGTACCTACTTACTTACTCTCCTAAATTCTCTCTTTGACTGAAAGTGAAAGGATTGTGAAGATAAACTGAAAACTCTTCGAAATAAAATAATCAATTAAAATTGGATGCTTAAATAAGTCCATCAAATATAAACAACGGTAGTATATTTAGTTACTACCTACCTACCTACTAGTAGGTAGTTATTTTAATGAAACTTGCTTAGGCCTAATTTGAATCTTTATTTTGTTTTAGGTACTTAGACATAATGTATCCCGACGAAAAAATTAAGTATGATGATAGTACCTACCTACTTTATTTTAAATACCTAAGTACTTACATCTAATTTAAGATTTTATGTACTTGGAAGCTAGATAGAAGATAGAACTTAGGCCTATTTAGCACTAGACAACTAATTTTAGGCAAAATACAGTTATGTATCTTAAGCGAATCACAGATTGCCCCAAATCTGGGGTAAATTGTGACTCGTGTTAGCAATAAAATATAGCCGAACAATAAATCAATATTTACAATCAAATATTTTTACCGGACCGGAAAAAAATTAAAAAAGGCGTGTTTGGGTTATGCTTACCGTTTAAATAATGGTACCTACGAGCTTAAGTAATAAGAGACAGTTATTTTGAATACACAGACAGACATTTAAAAATTACTATTTCTTAGTACAAAGAGTCACACAACATAAATAGACTGATTTTCTTGAGAACTTGAAAAATAGGTCTATTTGTAGTCAATGCCTACAACTGCAATAGGTAGACAGTTTCATATTTACGTACAACTACCTACCTACTGTTAATATGTATATATTAGATATTAATGTACAAATGGAACACAGTTAAATTTATTAGATGTGAGTATGAATAACATAAAGAAAGTAGATATTTCCAACAGCAGGAGCATATTAATTATAAATTAATTAATACCAGTGTATTGTAGTAGCCTTGATCGCGTTGAATTCTAATATATCTAGGTCATCGAACTATTACGCTTAGAATGGAAGTTTCTATTTCTAACAAATTTCCGCTCGAAACGTAAGCTATAAACCAACCCATGTGTGCCCTGTAATTACATTTGCCGACACGCACACAAGCGCATGAGTACCTTGAGCACTGACGCGACGATAGACGTATCGAGCCTTTTAAGGCCCGTTAAAAACGGCTTATCGCCGCGTCGACGACTGCCTTTCTTTACCTATTTATTCTAAGATCTAGGTATTAAGTAGGTAAAGATCTTTTAATCACGGAAACCGTGTATCTTGTAACGCGTCAAATATAAGTTTGCAGTGTGACCCGACAGTAGAGACTAGTTGGATTGTTAGATTTGTTGTATTTGTCTCCGTCCCGAATAGCAGAATAACTATTAAAAACATTGGAAAATTATTAACGAAAAAAGAAAATAAAAGAAAAAACATTTTTCCCCTACAAAATGTTCACGGGTTTCGTAACGGTCAAACATCCCGTCATGTCGATACGGTAAACTCTCTCACCCGTACCTATATATAATTCTTCTGTACGTGTGTTTGTTACCTAACTCCTCCTAAACGGCTGGACCGATTTGGATGAAATTTTGTGTATATTTCAATGGGTTCCTGGATGGTTTGAAAACACAATTACCGGGTAGGTACAGGTAACCTACCGGGTCTCGGTAGATGGCGCTGATGTCGGTATGTCACCGGGCAGAATCCGCTAAGTAGTAGGTATATTATTTATATAACGCACCTAGTTATCAGTCCTTTGTACAATACACGCTTATCATAAATGGATCTTATATGTCATTAATATTTTTGATTGGTCGGTACCGGTAGATATACCTATCGATTTCTTTGAGATTGCGGGACCGAAGTCGATTTAATTTTTCCTTAAAAATTGCTTATTTCCCAGTACAATTTAATCTACTTAGGATCATAATATATTGTACTTCATAAATTATTTTAAAATTAAATAGTAGGTATCTAGACCAAAATAAAACAGGAAACAAGTGGATCGGATTAAGTCCGTCAACAGCAGCTGCTATCGGCCTCTGTTGATTGCGTTTAAAACAGATATAGTACCTATACCCATATATGTCCATACCCGGATACGCGTGTAAAACGTAACCTCGCCGTCACAAGTCGGGTAAAAACACACACAGCATCATATCTAAACCTCATCTTCACAGCTTTGCTCAGTCGGGTAACAAAGTAGTTAATAGGTACATAGGGTGGATGCTCCTAAGCTCGGCCCCCGCTCCAAAAGTCTAAAATATTAGCGTTTTGGTGCCGCTTAGGAACAATGATTATTTTTTTAGCTTTAGCTTGCTCTAATGGTAAAATAATCTAAACCTACATATAATAAAATTGTAGACTTACTGTACCTGTGCATTAAAGATTTTTGCTAAATAATAACTGGGGCATGTTAAGAATAAGTAATAGAATGTAAAATGCTATTTTGAAATTTTTGTCTGTTTGTCTGTATGTTTGTGCGCGCATCACGCAAAAACTAATGAATGGATTGAAATGAAACTTGGCATGATTTAACTTCATACTACGGAATAACATATAGGATACCTACTTTTTATCCCGAAATTCAACACGGTTCCCCTGGAAGAGGGGATGAAAGTCAAAATGTGTATTTAGCTGTTATTCATTAACGCGTGGTCCGATTTCATTCATTCTTTTTTTTGTTAGAAAGGAGATCCTTTAAAGATTACCGGCTAATCTCTGAAAGGCTGGATCGATTTTGATGTGACTTTAACTGGTGGATGTTTATATTTTGATCTACCTAAATATCCGCCAGTGAACTTTTAACAGTTTTTAGCAAGGTATGAGCTTAAAGGAGCTTAGGAAAAACAAAATGACTCGCACGGGATTTTTAAAACCAATATCCACGCAAACGAAGTCGTGGGTATCCGCTTGTTTTAAAATAAGGTAGCAGTTTAGCACCAAAAGTGACCACAGCCCTGATGAAAGCCGAGGATAGGACGGACTGAAGAAACCTTATTAAGACAGTGACGCAGACCCTGGACCAGAGTGGATACGACCTTCAGCAATGAAGTAAACGACCGAGAAGTTAGCACCAAAACTCTAATATCGACAGAAATAGACGGCGTGCCGACTTTTGGCGCGGAGGCCGGGTTTAGGAGCATCCACCCTGCTAGTTTGAAGACACGTTTATAGTTTTGCATAACACGACATGCGGTCGAGTGTTGACACTGCGGGCCCGAGTGGTGACGGACTCACGCCTGCGGACGGTGTTTAGACGATGTCAATAGGTTGGATCAATAAAAAAAATACCAGTATTAGGTAGGTAGGTGCATGCTGTTGAAATAATTACTCATGGTCGTACATACGCTCCAGCAATGCGCAAAACGGCAATTCAATCATGTAGGTA
Organism: Melanargia galathea; assembly: GCA_920104075.1. Classification (NCBI taxonomy): domain Eukaryota; kingdom Metazoa; phylum Arthropoda; class Insecta; order Lepidoptera; family Nymphalidae; genus Melanargia; species Melanargia galathea. Next base: position 1,622,670 of record OV049875.1, on the reverse strand, counting down.
CTTACTTACTTATAATAAAAGTAGCTTCTGCCCGCGGCTTCACCCGCGTGAATTTAGTTTTTTCACAAATTCCGTGGGACCATGAATTTTGCCATGATAAAAAGTAGCCTATTTGTTAAGTCAAGACATAATCTATCTCCATTCAAAATTTCAGCCAAATCGGGTTGCGGCGTTAAAGTGTAACAAACATACTCACGCCACAGAATATAATATAAGTAGTACTACGTACTCACGCACACACACAAACACACACACACACACACAAACTTTCGCCTTTATCTATTCTATATAATATAATAAAACTGTAACAGATCCAATTCTGTACATTGAAGATATTTTGAAAATTTTTATTGGAGGGCACTCTATAATCGATACTGAAGTCAAAACTGCAATTTTTTTCATTTTTGTCTGTCTGTCTGTCTGTCTTTCTGTCTGTCTGTCTGTCTGTATCTTGGCCGCGCATCACGCCGAAACTACTGACTGGATTCAAATGAAACTTGGTACAATTTGAGTTTATACTCCGAGGTAGGACATAGGATACTTTTTATCCCGAAATTCAGCACGGTTCCCTTGGGAGAGGGGATGAAAGTTAAAACGTGTATTTAGCTGTAATTCATTAACGCGTTGTTCGATTTCACTCATTCTTTTTTTGTTAGAAAGGTAGTACTTTATATATTGTCCCGTAAATATTTCAAGATCATAGGATTTTTAGTTCAGAAATGACACACATTTATTGGGTTCAAATAACTTGGGACCCGGATCTTTGAACGTACGGCTTATTTTAAACTGGTGTGCGTTTATATTTTATGTTTGTCGGTCTGTCTATTTGTTCCAGCTAATCTCCGAAACGGCTGGATCGATTTTAATGGAACTTTTAATGTTATAAGGAGTAACTTAAGCTACATTTAGTTAGTAGTACATAAAAGAATTATGGGATCCGATCCGATCCTATAAAACCTATATCTACGCGAACGAAGTTGCGGGGGTCAGCTAGTATCTAATATTAGTGGGATTGTTAGGTACTAAGTATATTGTTATTTTTAAAAAATCAGCCAAGTGCGAGTCTGGCCTCGCTCTTTCAGGGTTCCGTACATAATTATGAACAATATAATATTTTGGATCTAAGAAATATTTAATTTCCGAGTTAGACATCGCAAGAAACCGTGAAAGAAAACGCAAAATAAGTTCGTTTGTTTTGGTCACACCTTATAAACTATTTTATGAATCGTTGTTTTCAGTATTTGTTGTACAAATAGAGCATATAGTACATAATATACCGAAATATCATATTCCTAACTATAGTTCGACTTTTAATTATCTGCAGTAATCTGACGTTTCCTAATGTCATTCCGTAAAATAATATTGCCAACCCCATTTCTATAGTGATGTGATACGTTCAATTCATTCAATTTCATTCACAAAAGTTTCGTTCAAAGTTACTCTTTCATTATCTCTTTACGTTACTCTTTCTTTATTTATCTACTAAGTAAATCGATGGCTTCTACGTATAAAAGCAAATTAACAATTTTGTCGTATTGACTTTTTTGTGGCAAACGCATCCTATTGGTACAATTAATAATATGAGCTTTAATTGAAAAAAAAAGGCAGAAGTACTATTTTCTATTGCAGAATAACAACCTGTGTCGTAAAAATAAACGTACAAATGGTAATTTTAGACTTACACTTGTTTATGCTTCCGGCCAATCTGCATAATTTTTTTATTGTGTTGTTACGTTTATTATCATCGAAGTCATCTTTTAGTTATTAGATAAATAACTAAAACTTCCAATTAATATATAATCGATACTTAAGCCTAAACTACTTGTTTGTCTGTATCTTGTTCAGCACGATTTCCTTGGAAAAAGGGATGGAAGTTTCTTTTGTACAACTCAGCATTAGTGTACAACTCAGCGTTAGTGTACTGGTTTCTTGAGATGCTTTTTTTACGCCAGTTAAGATTTTTTTGTTAATTTGTGATTTTACTAACAAACAATGTGAAAGACTTTATATAATTTTAGGTAATTTTATTGATTAAACTGTGATCTTTAAAAAAACTTGCTTTTGTTAACTAGGTATTTCTTAAGAAAACACAATACGTTTTAAATACGGGTCCATAACTATAAGTTTTGAAGAGTGAAGACTATAGAACTGAAAACCAGATCATATAGTTAAGTATCAATATGACATATTTATCAAAATATGTAAATAATTTATATTTATTGGGTGAGTTAACAACTTAATTTAACTTTCACTAAATTAGATGAGCAAAAATATAAAAAAATTACATATTTTAACGGCCACTTTGGCACATTGGACTTATTAAGTTGTTTTTGGAGTAAAATAAATATAATAAAAACTAATGTACAAGGGCCAAAGTGCAGTGAAAGAAAAACTAAAATATATACAAATATAACACTATGTTGTAAATAAGGACGATATCTGTCATAATTAACATGCTAAGTTGCTGCTGCCCCTTTATTAAAAAAAATGATATTTGTAAAGAATACCTACTAGTTATTCAGAAAAAAATATATTGAACAGTATTACATATTTTTGGAATCTACTTATAATTTTCTAGATGATTTTGACCTTCCTAGCGCAGTGGTGAGCGCTTTGGTCTTATAAGTGGGAGGTCCCGGGTTATGAACTTAATCTGATTTTTGATTATTTTTTTTCAACTTTAGTCTTTAATGCGGGACCATGTGTACCCCATCATATGGGTGAGAGAGTTCCGAATCGACGGGATGAACATTCAATGTTTGACAGTTATGAAACCCATGAACATTTTGTATGGGAAAATGTTTTTTCTTTTATTTTTTCGTCAATTTTCCAATATTTTTAACAGTTATTCTGCTATTCGGCACGGAGACAAATACAACAAATCAAAAACCATGAAAATCGGCCCAGCCGTTCTCGAGTCATAAGTGTTCGAACAAACCAGACTTTGTTTTATATATTAAAGATATATGTATTTATATTTATATACATATATATAGGTACACTTTGTACATAAAATATAATAATTACTTAAAATATAAACTTTAATTTGAATAAAATAATTGAATGATTCAAATCAATCACCTGTACCCCATCCCTATTTTATTTTCGTTAAAAAGTGACAACCCACGAAACTTCACATTAGTGCATACAATTAAAAGTCGAAGTATAGTTTAGTTTTTTAGATAGCCCCCGTCACAAAAATGGTCTAAAACTGACAATTTTTATGACCCCCCATTTCCTTACTTTTTAAGCAAAAAATAAAAAAAATATATATTCGTACTCTACTCAATGAGTTCTAAACAATGATACCCCACAAGCTAGGGTAAGAAAAAAAATTTTTTTTCCGGCTCCTTTCTCATGTACGGGAGCCACCCTGAAAAATAATTTAATTCAATTTTTAATTCAATATTTGATTTTGGGTCAACGTTTTACACCAAATACCAAAATTTCAGGTTTGTAACTCATTTCGTCTGCGAGCTAGAGACCTGTGACCGGCGGACAGACGGACAGACAGACAGACAGACAGACAGACAGACAGACAGACAGACAGACAGCCGAGTGACATTAATAGGGCTCCGTTTTTACCCTTTGGGTACGGAACCCTAAAAAGAGCAACCGTCGAGTTTCTTGCAGGTTCTTCTCGGTTGGAACGGCATTCCGTACCAGTGGTAGATTCAATTGACGATTCAAAACCGATTGTAAAAGTTTATTTGAATAAAAAAATTCGAGGCAGTCTTTGGGGGAATCAAGGATTAAAGTTTAAACAGTATACCTACATGTATAGCTCATGGGAACGATGCGGTGACGATGACGTGAGTTTCACACTTGTTGTTCACCCAAAAAGTACACATATACATAGTATATCTACATGTAGCTCATGGAAAGCGTTCGGTAACAATGAATTATAAAGTAAAATTTCAATGGATTATACCTATTGGTATAATCCATTGAAATGTTACAATTTAAGGACCGAATATTGCATTTATTAGAGGACGCAATTTTATTTTTGGGACATGTGTGGGGAGTCAATAGAAGCTTAACCTCAAGTTTGTGGGGTCGCCACCCTTGTCCCCCGGCCGCCATCTTGGAAAACACTTTTTTCGCGATATCTCGGAAACTATGCGTCTTACAAAAAATTCGTAAAAACATAATTTGTAACAAATTGTTTGGCCTACAAATATGTTTATATAACTTTTTGCCCTAAATTAAAAATTAAAGAAGTTATAAGCAAAAAAGTGAGAAAATTTTTATAAAATCTTTTTTGCTCCAAAACTTTTTTTTATACATTTTACAAAAAAAACTTCAGACCAATCTTGTACTGTTTTGTAGGCCTACTCAACGGACATCTTGCTTATGAGGTAATCTTCAACATCATAATATTTTCAATCACTTATTAGCTAGCTACTCTAATCTACTTTTCTTCGATGGCCCAGGCTGTGGCTGTGGCTGAAACATTTCGTTTTGACCGGAATCTCATGAGCATTGACGAACCCGGTCAACTTTGGAGCGCTGTAACAGCGTTTTAAATGCATGAAATAAAAAAAATTGATTGGTCCGAAGTATTTTTTTTGTAAAATGTATAAAAAAAAGTTATAGAGCAAAAAAGATTTTATAAAAATTTTCTCACTTTTTTGCTTATAACTTCTTTAATTTTTAATTTAGGGCAAAAAGTTATATAAACATATTTGTAGGCAAAAGAATTTGCTACAAATTATGTTTTTTCGAATTTTTTGTAAGACGCATAGTTTCCGAGATATCGCGAAAAAAGTGTTTTCCAAGATGGCGGCCGGGGGACAAGGGTGGCGACCCCACAAACTTGAGGTTAAGCTTCTATTGACCCCCCACACATGTCCCAAAAATAAAATTGCGTCCTCTAATAAATGCAAAGCTCATGTAACATTTAAATGGACTAGTAGGTGATAGTTAAATTTACGTTAGCTTAAAACTAAAACTACGAGGGTTCCAAACGCGCCCTGTGGATCTAGCATGTCTATTGTCTTCAACGAGAAAAAGAGGCCGTAGGATACACTTAAAACCTACGTTAATGAAAAGAGTGTGATGATGATCGATAGGTAATAGTAATAATAGTAATAGGTAATATTTAGGCCTAGCTAGTTAAAAGGTAAGGACGTACATAAAGGTCACCTCCAGACCATGGATATCTAGATAGTTTTGTCGCAATCTTTTATGATTTATCCACAGCAAATGGTTATTATGAAATTAAATTAGGTAGGTAGGTATATCTATTTTTAATTAAATTAATGAAACGCTTTCCAGTTAATTGAAGGAAAACAACCCGGCATTCTAATTTTAAACGAAATCATCCCCAATTAAAACGGCCTAGTCTGAAGCTGAGCTGTGAACCACTCTAAACGGTCCGTATTCCCCGCCCTGTCAAAACGCAATTTGTCCAAGTCAAACAGCGACGGCGTAGACGAGAGGGTCTTTTCCATGCATAGATCGTAATCCATACTTATCTAAATAGGAAAAGGTGATTGACTGACTGACTGACTGATCTATCCACGCACAGCTCAAACCACTGGACTGATTGGGCTGTTTGGCATGCAGATAGCTATTATCCGCTAAGAAAGGATTTTTTTTAATTCAACCCCTAAAGGGGTTAAATAGTGGTTGAAAATTTGTATGAGATATTTGATATGAATCCACGCGGGCGAAGTCCAGGGTAATAGCTCGTATTATTATAAATGCGAAAATGTGTCTGTCTGTCTGTCTGCTAGCTTTTCACCGCTCAACAGTTTAACCGATTTTGATGTTTGATAATATAGAGTTAGCTTATAAGTCCCGGAACGGACATAGGCTACTTTTTATCCCGGAAAATTAAAGAGTTCCCACGGGATTCTTAAAGGTCCATCTGTTTGAAATACAGGTCCTCCCATTAGTACCTATAGCCTATAAATTGCCCGCTCTGTTAAAATTCAATTAAGTAGTCAAGTCAAACAACGATGTCGTAGGGTCTTTTACACATTTAAATATATTATGTACCTATAGTTCGTGAATTTTAGTGATTAAGTAGTATCTACTTATTCGGTAAAATGTGTAAAGCTCAAAATTGTGTGTAAGCTTTAAAAAATATTTTACTTGAATTAAGTAAATGGGTAAGGGCTGATTCATAGGTATGGGATAGAAAAAATATGTTGGCAATCTTAAACTTAATTGTTATGATGTCTATATATTATGTTGCCGAAATTGCTTCATAATGTAGAACTTCAGAAAACGTCATTCTTACAATTTGAAAATTGTAAGAATGATGTACTTACTTACCTACTCTCTCTCGAATTTAATTAGGAAAATAATTCATGGAACTGACAATGCAGGTTTTGAATAAAGTTTGATTTGATTTGCTCATCTAAGTTTATAAAATACATAAATGTTAAAACCTGCGCTATTCTTTTTACGTGGTACACTACAAAAAAATCCCCTCTATACTTATAGGTAGTTACCATGGTATTGGCATTATTTGCGTTTATTTTTTTTTATTGTTTTTACTCATAAAATTTACCTACCTGCTAAAAATCTCTGTATGCTCCTTTAACGCGCACTGAAAAACAAACTCACAGTGCTATTTAACATTTATCTGCCCTGAGATTCATCCTTACCAGTGCGTTGGAGCCTTAACCATGAATCGAGTCGCTTGGGGACTGGGGTAGTGGAAGATTAAATTGTGTAAATAGGGATTAGGCAGATAAGCCGAGCTTTGTTCGCCGGTGGGTGACGCGTTGGCGCCGCGGCAAGTTTGCCAACGGTACCCTGCGTGTGGCAGATTTGGGTCAACTCTATTCAAAAGACTGGGTACATTAAAAATGAAATTATAATGTCGCCGACCGACCGCTCTTTATGTTGATGAAAAAAAATATTTTTGCAGTTCTGGGTTAGATAAATCAACTTGGTTATTGAATTAAGCGCAATAATATTATTACGATGTTTATTTAGGCTTAAAAATTTAAATGAAGGCTATCTTTTTTCGAAATTTTCTAAAAATATGTTATATTTTTGCAATGTTTTGTAGGTAGATACACTTAACTACTATACATTACTATTTTATTTATTAACTAGCTGACCCCCGCAACTTCGTTCGCGTGGATATAGATTTTTATATAGGATTGGATCGGATCCCATAATTATTTTATGTACCTAAACTAAATGTAGCCAAGTTACTCCTTATAACATTGAAAGTTCCATTAAAATCGATCCAGCCGTTTCGGAGATTAGCTGGAACAAATAGACAGACCAACAAACATAAATTTAAACGCACACCAGTTTAAAATAAGCCGTACGTTCAAAGATCCGGGTCCCAAGTTATTTGAACCCAATACTCAGGGTTGTAATGTCTGTCATTTCTGAACTAAAAAACCTATGACCTTGAAATATTTACGAGACAATATATAAAGTACTACCTTTCTAACAAAAAAAGAATGAGTGAAATCGAACAACGCGTTAATGAATTACAGCTAAATACACGTTTTAACTTTCATCCCCTCTCCCAAGGGAACCGTGCTGAATTTCGGGATAAAAAGTATCCTATGTCCTACCTCGGAGTATAAACTCAAATCGTACCAAGTTTCATTCGAATCCGTTCAGTAGTTTCGGCGTGATGCGCGGCCAAGATACAGACAGACAGACAGACAGACAGACAAAAATGAAAAAAATTGCAGTTTTGGCTTCAGTATCGATCATAGAGTGCCCTCCAATAAAAATTTTCAAAATATCTTCAATGTACAGAATTGGATCTGTTACAGTTTTATTATATTATAGATAATAGAGTTAAACTTTATTATGAAATTTACGCGGACAAAGCCGCGTGAATTTCAATTTCGGTTTTTCACAAATCCCGAGGGAATCGTGGATTTCCGGTTCCCGTTCCCGCTCCCTTTTCCAACCTTGATATCTATTTTCAAGGAAGTTTGCTACAGTAATCTACCTATAGCTGCAGCTGGAGATTGCTAAACAAATTTTGATTTTTTCAAAATCCCCGGGAACTGTGATTTTTTCAGGCTAAAAAGTAAGTGTTAAGTCAGGGCATATTAATCTAGCTCCATTCTAAATTTCAGCCAAATCGGTTCAGTAGTTGCGGCGTTAAAGAGTAATAAACATACACACAGACTTTCGCCTTTATAATATTAGTGTGATAACTTTAAAGAATAGCCCTACTCAAGGGCGTCGCCAGGTAGGGGCAGGGGGGGCAGCTGCCCCCCCCTAGAGATTTGAGAAAATATAAATATGCTATAGTTTGAAAAGTAAATTCTGATTTTTTTAATATGTTGTTAGGACCACTACCAGTAGTCTCCAATTTTGCAGTTTCGGAAGACATATGTGCTAACTTTGCAGCACTTGAAAAATATGACTGGCCTATTTACACTTTTCGTTTTCGCATACTATAATATCACCAGCTTGCCCCCCCCTTGGCCAGCGGCTGGCGACGCCCTTGGCCCTACTGATTATCTCTCTATTCTCTATTACCTACTGTACATACACTAGTGGTACAAATCACGGCAAATAAGTCGAGCGGTGACCATCAATCGAACGTCGAAAATGAGGTATCTCGGGGTGTGAGGGGGTCGCGGGGAGGGCGTGGGGATCGTTCGTAAGCGCTGATTGGCTCTCCAGTCGCATTGTGTCCCGCTCACTCGTATAAAGCTGCGCGCACTTGAAGGTCACCGGTCGAGTTACGTGCCGGGGGTTACAGTCAGCATTCTGAGGCAAGCCGTTGGTTGCAGGTCGAACTCGTCGGGCAGCAGTATAAACTCGCCGCTGGGGCCGGCGGCGTCGTGCGGCATGGCGGCCAACCCGTACGCCGTGCCGCTGTACGGCGGCGCGCCCGTGCAGGGCTACGGCTGCGCGCCCGCCGACCTGCCGCACTACGGGGACATGCGCGGCGCCAGCTGGTACCCCGCCTCCAACGACCCCAGGTTTGCCAGTGAGTCGGCGGAATGTTTATTATAATATTACCTATTTCTTTTTTTTTTTGCTTCGGCAGACTTGTCCGACTAACATAGGTACGTCACGCCTCTGAGATAAACTGGCAATATTGCCACATAGTAGGGACACGCGTAGCACTCCCGTATGACTTCAGCAGTACTAAGTATTATAATATACTATCGTTTTCCACATATATGGCTATGTGCCTGTCCACAGCTATGGCTGTATCCCGTAGGGAACTGTCGCACTACGACGACATGCGCGGCGCCAGCTGGTAAGTAGGTACCCCACCTCCAACGACCCCAGGTTTGCCAGTGAGTCGGCGGAATGTTTATTATAATATTACCTATTTCTTTATTTTTTTTTTGCTTCGGCGGACTTGCCCCACTAACGTACGTCACGACTGTGTAGAGATAAACCGGCTAAATAGCCCCATGATAGGAACACGCGTAGGACTCCCGTAGAAAGAGCATTGATAGTTAAACAGTGAGTAGGCTCAATGTGCGGGGGATGTTATAGGTACTATTTTTTGCCCCGGCAGACTTGCCCCACTATAGCAGTCAGGCGTCTGAATAGGAATAGAATGAACCAGCAAAATTTTCTCATGTTAAGGACACGCATAGCGCTCCCATAGAAAGACCGTGGGCTAGCCAGTGAGTAGCACTTCGGCAGTACTATAATTATATTATCGTATATCGCCTATATGGCGACGTGACTGTGCACAGCTATGACTGTACCTCATAGGGACCTGCGCGGCGCCAGCTGATACCCCGCCTTCGTTGGAGGCGGGGTATGCCAGGTTTGCCAGTGAGTTGGCGGAACGTTTATTATACTATGTTATATTTGTTTTGTACCCCGACGGACTTGCCCCACTAACGTTCGTAGCGCGTCTATAGGGCTAAGACTATAAACCGCAGAAATTGCCCCGTGAGCGTGACAGGGTTGCGCGTAGCACTCCCGTAGAAAGATCGTAGACTATCCAGTAAGTAGCTTATTTCTTACGCCGTGTCTATACAGTGGCGCAACTGCACACGGCTAAGGCTGTGCCCCGTAGGGATCTGCCCCTCTATGTGAAAATGTGCGGCGCCAGCTGGTACCCTGCCTCCAACCAGCTGGACCCTAGGTTTGCCAGTGAGTCGGCGGAAGGTTTATAATACTATTACCTATTAATCTTTTGCCCCACTTACATACGTTAGGCGTCTGTACAGTTAGGACACACCGGCGAAATTGCCCCATGAAAGGAACGCGCGTAGTGCTCACATGGAAATACCGTTAAACGCAAACGTAAACAGCGAAAACTCTTATTTTCCGTGCATATACAGTGGCGCACCTGTACACGGCTAATGCTGTGCTCCTTAGGGACCTGTCCCTCTATGGAAATATGCGCCACGCCAGCTGGTACCCCGCCTCCAACGACCCCAGTTTTGCCAGTGAGTCGGCGGAAGGTTTATTATGGTTATTAGATCTTCTTTTCTGACACGGCGGACTTGCCCCACTATAAGTAGAGCGGTGAATTTGTCCAATAACAGTTTAGTTAGTACTTGAGTAAAGCTTCTGGGGGACTACGAATTCGTACATTGGATACGGGCGGAATTGCACTGTTGCGGGAACTTCCGCGGTGTTAGCTGGTAGCTCACTTCGAATGGCCCCAGAAGTTATTTAGTATGGAAAAGAAAAATCAGATCAAAGCAAATCATTTAGAAATTAGACATAATATTATTGTGAGATGGTGTTAATAAAAAAAATAACCCGTCTGAGTTTGCTGTGGCCTCTTATCAGTTCAGGGCGCGTTTGGAACCCTCGTAGTTTTAGTTTTTTTAAGTTTTCTTAGTAATAATTATCACCATTACCTCACTTTCATGTACTTTATATATTGACGTTCAAAAAGTGTACTGAGTACCTACCCACTTTGAATAAATGAATTTTGAACTTGAATTTTGAATTTGGAAGTTAAGTTTTAGGAAACGTCGTGAACTTTATTGTTTTCTTATTTCTGAATTGAATCTCAATTTTCAAGTCAAACGATCGTTTAACCGTTTAATCGGATTAACATAGAGCGTTTGTAACCGCATTAAATAAGGCTTAACAGACAGAATAGCTCGTAATAACCCCACTCGTCCAAAATGGCGGCCGCGTCGATAAATGCGCGCGCAGCCGCCCGCCTACCACCGACACACTGCCACACTCTACTGCCGCGACTGTGCGATGTGTTGTTGCGTAAAATGATAAAGATCGACCAGAATCTCATGAAAAATAGGGAAATTAAATTTTGTAGTAAGCAACACTAGGTTAACTCGGCTGCCCTAGTGATAAACAAAGTAATTACATTCAGAACACCTTACCTGGGATCGTTTCAAGAAACGAAAAATTTTAGCAACTGCATTTTAAATACAAAAACAAAGTAATCAACATCCAATTACTTTGTTTTTGTGTTGTGCTTGTTGTTTACTTGGTTTTTGCATTTATATTCCGGGTTAGTGTGTGCAGTTACTTTGTTTGAGCAATTCAAATTTCAGTAAACGATTCAAGTTATTTGAAATATTAAACTGTGGTAAAAAACTACTCGACATAAAAATTTTGTTAATGCAAAAAAGTCAATTTCACAAACAATGTCAGTTACTTTGTTTATCGCTAGGGCAGCCGTAGTGTTGCTAACTTTGGAATTTCATTTCCCTATTTTTCATGAGATTCTGGTCGATCTATACCTAATCAATGATCAGTAATCTCTAAGTAACAGGGAAGCTTGTTAATAAACAGAACAGGGTTTAAACTAATATCTAATGAAACACGTAGAGGAAGGGTGCCCAAAACGGACACGTTAAGTTTAAGTGAGAGAAAAACGTGTATTAAATACAAAGGCAAAAAAAAATGTTATTGCTGTTAGATGATAAATTTATCATAGTTTGTCGTTTGTTGTGTTAGTCGATGTTTAAATTCTTAATTATAATATCTCAAAAATATGATACTGAAACTTAAATTGGAAACCCTTTCGAATGCTCGCTTTGATAATTTTATATTGTCACAAATGTTAGCAAAAGTTTTCAAATGCTTTCATATTTATGCAACACGAGCTTCTGCCCGCGGCTTCGCCCGCGTGAATTTGGTTGTTTTCAAAATCCAGTGGTTACTATGGATTTCTCCAGAATATAAAGTAGTTCGGTAACAAAATCGGTTCAGTTAAAGTTGCGGCGTTAAAGAGCAACAGACATACACACACACGCACATACACACACACACGCACATACACACACACACGCACATACACACACATACACACACAAACACAAACTTTCGCCTTTATAATGGTATATTATTGGCCGTTGTTGACGTTGTTGACGGCCAGTGTATAAGGTTACTAAGCGGAGTCGGCGGCGCGCGGGCACGCGTGCTGAGCTCAGCTCGCCAGGTTGAGCTTTGCTCAGCTCCCGGCGACTCGAGCTAATGGTGTTGACACTACGGCTTCAATCGTGCAATGGGAGACACTTTAAACCGCCTCTTTTATTGCTTCATCAATTTTTTAACAACCCAGTGTGAAGTTTTCGGAATGGGGGCGATTTTGTGAATCCCAAATTTTGACATACTTAGGCATAACTAAGTCCCGCAAATTGGTATAGCGCCTGGCCGCCATTTTCATGACGTCAACACTAGACAGACGTCGGTACCGTTGACAAAAACTGTTGGTAGAGTATGCGTATCGAGTTTTGAATAATAATAATAAATATATTATTAACACAGAAAATGATAGTGATTCAGGCACAACAGACTCTGAAAAAAATCCGAATTACAAGAACGTGATTACATCAGTGGAGTTGAAGAATTAGGATAATTTCTTCATAACAAGTACCTACCTATAAGTTAAAAATTTAAAAAACTCCCGACATTCGCCATTTTGTGGAGGCGGCCATCTTGGATTTGCATTGTGCTATTCTATTAGTTTCCCTTTCATTTGATACCCATATTGAGGGATTTGTGAAAAAATATGTACCTAATCCTCCATTTTGTGCCGGCGGCCATCTTAGACCGATTTTCATCAAACATACCTAAGAAAACTCCCGACTAATTGACCTTTCAAACAAAAAAAACCGCATTCAAATCGGTTCACCCGTTTGAGCGCTACGAGGGAACAGACACACAGACACATAGACACACACACACACACACAGACAGACAGACACGTGAAACTTATAACACCCCGTCGTTAAAAATTGACTCAGTGTATCACGGGAAGAACCATTAGTTAAATACAACTTTTGCTTTCGAAAATCGTCCCTGTCGAAGTAGTCACAAACGTTCGGAATGTCATCTCGAGGGTACTGGGTAGGTAGGTATCCAGTTTCATAGAGGCGTGTAACGCGAGCCGCGCCGGCCGGCGGCTTGTAGCAGCGCAGGTGCGTGTGTTTGCACGCGCGTATCGTCAGCTATCGTCTCATTACAGGCTACTGTATGACATAATAAGTTTCATCTACACCCATACTTTAAATCCTCTATTAAAGATTCTGAAACAGTAAGCTTATTGCCAACATTAAAACACCCAATGACGTAATAACCATTACATCATCCAAACGAGTGGAAATTCAGTACCTACAACATTACATCATCCGCTTTTAACCCCCGACACAAAAACGACGGGGTGTTATAAGTTTGACGTGTCTGTGTATGTGTGTGTGTGTGTGTCTGATCCCCCGTAGCGCTCAAACGGGTGAACCGATTTGAATGCGGGGGTGTGGGCGTGTGTGGCCATGGGCACAGAGCCATGGGCGCGGGCGTGTGGGTGTGTGTGTGTGTGTGTCTGTCCGTTCCACTGTAGCGCTCAAACGGGTGAACCAATTTGAATGCATTTTTTTTGTTTGAAAGGTGAATTAGTCGGGAGTGTTCTTAGCTATGTTTGACGAAAATTGGACCGCCACAAAATGGAACGAATTACATATTTTTTCACAACTCCCTCAATATGGGTGTCAAATGCAAATGTCGGGGTTTTTCAAATTTTTAATTTATACCTACTTGTTAATGTTAGCAGTAAGCTAACTGTTTCAGAATCTTATAGAGAATTCATATTATGGTTGTAGATGAATTCTTGTACATGCAACTGTATTAGGTATTACACAACAGTTGCATAAATAACTAAATTATCATTGGTGCCTCGGTGGTCTAGCAGTTGGCGTGGTCGACTTCCGATCACGAGGTCCTGGGTTCGTTTCCCCGTCAAAAATTCGATGCGCTTCGACTCTACTCTAGAATGCCCCGAACCTAACCTTTCAATTTTCAAACCCAATTCAATGAAATAGTTACATCTATTTCATTCATCACCCAGACTCTGTATGCTTATTATAAGTTTGAACACCTCCAAAACTCTATCAAATACTACGAATCGAAAAACTGTAATAATGTAATGTAAAATGAACCCAAATGCTCTCATTTTAAAGTCGTAATTCAATCTGTGATGAAGAAAAAAAGCTGTGACAGCCTAGTGGTTCGGACGACCGACTTGTAATCGGAGGTCGTGGGTTCGATCCCAGGGCACGCACTTTTCGGAGTTATGTGCGTTTTAAGTATTTAAATATCACTTGCTTTAACGGTGAAGGAAAACATCGTGAGGACAGGAAAACACGCATGAGAGTTCTCCACAACGTTCTCAAAGGTGTGTGAAATCTGCCAATCTGCTTGGCCAGCTGCAGCGTGGTAGACTATCATGGCCAAAACCCTTCTCACTCTGAGAGGAGACCCGTGCTCTGTAATGAGCCGGTAATGGGTTGATCATGATGAATTCAATACTTTGAAGTTTTCATCACGAATACAATGTAAGGTCTACTTACCATATCGCCCAAAGAAAAATGCTCTATTTAGCCATTTCTATTCCGATATTCAATCGCCTCCGTTCATCTGACAGACCGAAATTGATTAAGTATTCACTCGCCAACTAATTCAGAAAGTGCACTCGAAACAAGATGGCGCTGGCCGCTGACCCGTCAACCACTCCACAACAGACAATACAATCAAGGAACTCGGAAACTTGATCCGAATTCCAAAACTGTAGTTCAAAATCCAGTAGTTACGGAGAAAGTTCAAATAGGACTCACAGACTAACGGGAATTGATAGACGAATTTCTTTCAAACAATAGTTATAGATAGTAGTTAAGTAGTGTTCATAAAAAGGAAACAATTCGTGAAACGTTGCGATACAAATTATATCTAAGGCAGGGCTAGGTATCAGTTTTTTTAGAAATGTTTAAGTTTTTAACGGTCCAAAAATGTTATATTGGAAATCCAGTAGGTAGGTACTTAGTCATTAGGAAAGTTTATGATTCACAGCGTGGAGGGAACAGATATTATACTTATCCAGAGTTGTCTCGTGTTCATAAAAAATAAGCCAGTTGGTACTTAACGCATAATTACATGTTGCATACCTACTTAGCACACTCGAAAAGATCTACAAGTGACGGAATAATACTTAAATATAATTTATTGGATGCAAATGTAATCAAGATTCTAATTTATATAAACATCTATAAGTCATTACAAAATAAATGCACCACCTAAATATAAGTTACAATAATTACAATGCACAAAAAAACCAATACAATTTATAGGTCAATTATTTAGTTCCAAGCAACAACAAAAACTAAAAAAACTTTATTGCCATTAGCACTCCTTAACAGACGACAGATTTACAGACTCATATTTTATCATCATTTTCAACCCATTACAGGGCATAGGTCTTCCCTCAGAATGAGAAGGGTTTGGGCCGTAGTCCACCACGCTGGCCAAGTGCGGATCGGTAGACTTCACACGCCTTTGAGAACATTATGGAGAACTCTCAAGTGTCCTAACGATGTTTTCGTTCACCATCACATTCAAGGCGATTGATACCTATAGGTACTTACAATATATACCTAAAACGATTCGTTAAGCTTCTCTCTAATTTTTAAGACTTCTCTGAAAGTGACATTTTTACGGATTTATTTATTTGTTGTATCTAACAGCTATCTATTCAATTATTATTCTTTGATAGGACTAACTTTTATGCACGTCACGGAGTACACGGATAAGAATAAGTTCATATCCGTGACGTCCGCTCGAGATAAAAACAAAGATGGCGGCTGGAAATTAGGCGGGAAACGAGCCGTGACTGACATTTGACGGCTGATTACACAAATCCGGTATTAATTGATTTGTATCCATGCAGGTGCATGCATGGCCGGATTAACATTCAATTTATTTGGATTACCTTTATGAAAGAAAATGCTTTGCTATTTGAACAAGGGGAAAAGTGCGGGGGCCTAACCCTCACACACTGATTGTGCCCATTTTTGGGGAAAAAATTAAGTAAATGAAACTTGGCACGATTTAAGTTTATACTACAAACTTTAATCGTACCAAGTTTCATTTCAATCCATTCTGTACATCGAACTATTACGCTATTCTGTAGTTTTTTAGCAAAAGGTGTGTTGGTTTACATTTTAGCTCAACTCTATTGAAACGGACTAAGTATAAGTAGTTACTTACCTATCTAAAGTTCTTATTAGGTACTTATGTATATTTTATGACCACTACTGAACATAATAATATGTATCTTGCGAGGATTGCCACAGAGCATGGTCTTGTGCCGCTTATATCCTGCGCCAGAGAGTTGCTTGATCGCTCTGTCCGCCTAGTCTCGTTTCTGCGAGAACGATTAGTGGACTGAAAGTTGTCTATGAGAAATTGACTTTGGTATGAAAGAAAATCTGTATTCAAAGATTTTTCAAATTCTAAAATAGACGAAAAATGAGCACATAATCATTATTAATTAATTTTTTTTTAGAAATTATTATAATTAATCAGGCATTAGAGGAGGCTACCTATGGAAAAAAGATCAAGATGTAATCTTGCATGATCCATACTAATTAAGTATTGGGTGTAAAAAACTACTTAATTGATAGACAATAAAAATAAAGACGAGTAAGTAGATAGCTAATTGAATGTTTAAAAATACTTTAAAATCATTTAACTGTGCATATTTTATTAGTGTAAAAACAAGACAAGGTTTAACAGAACTTCAGAAGCTAATAAAGCGTATAGTTAATGAGATACAACAACACACGAGTAGGTAATCGCTTCCACTCATCTCAGTGGTCACTCGAGGAGATTAACCGGTGAAACGTACTTACGTGTCGTACAAAAAACAACCTCTCCAGTACAGAGCACCGAATTATTACGACACACTAAAAAAAATATTAAGGACATTGTCAGGGCAGTTACATCAGTCTACAGGGTGATGTTACTTGTTGTCCTTACTCTATAAAAGCTGTGCACCAAAAGTTTCAATTTTCACTGAACACTCCCGAAATTGTACCCTGCAGAAAATATATCTAGGCGCACAAAGTGCGCCAGGCCAAGTTCCTCCGGCCTTGTCGCATGAGTGTGTTACTTACACGATCCATTTCGAGCTGTTTTGACCCCCCTCATAACTCTGGTTCGCGGGATAGTAATCCTACGAAATTTGAAATATAAGTTAAACTCGTGGATGTGATGATAAATTGAAAGTTTCAAATTTTCAAGTTGAACCGTTTCTGAGATACAGAGGTTTGAAAATCACATAAAACAAGACCTACTCACTGACTGATCAAAATTATGACGCACTTCCCGTGTATGTGGAATGTTGAAATTTGGTAAGAAGATGAGTCTTAGTGTGTATATGAAGGAAAAAATCGAAAAATGTCCAAAAGTTGCATCAGACACCGACCAATTCAAAGATATATAAAAATCTGTCTGTTCCCACATCACACAAAAAATACTGAACAAATTTTCATTTTGTTTTAATAAATGTATTTTACTTTATTCGAAGCTATATATGGTTCTTGTTTCATCGAAATCGGTGCACTATTTAGGGAGATGTGACTTTTTAAGTTTTCTAGCAAGGGGTCAATCTTACTGGTCTTGAGTTCTAATAAAAAGTAAAGTGTAGGTAAATAATAAAACGCCAAGAGGTATATTTTTTTATCGAAGTCGCGGGCGCGACTTCGTCGGCGTGGACTACACAAATTTTAAACCCCTATATTACCCCATAAGGGGTTGAATTTTCAAAAATCCTTTCTTTGCGGATGTCGTACGCCACATTAATAGCTATCTGTGTGCCTAAGCCCGTTCCTTCCAGTAGTTTGAGATTCGTCTTTGCCAATAAAACCAGAAGCGCGATTTTTTTAATAATTTTGATAAGCAACCTTGACCCAAGTCAGGAAATGGATGGGTGGCCGACTTTGGAGGTTTGGAGGAGACTTTGGTGTCCTGTTGATTCCGGCTACTAGGTATCACTAATATCTAATACTATTCATTAAACTTAATGAGAGTCAAATACTCAAAATCTTCTCTTAGTTAAGCCGTATGGTTCTAAGTTCTGAAACTGACCACTGAGTGGAAATACTCTGGAGTGGAGTTTCTGTTATCTGTGATTTTGACAGACAGACGAACAAAATAAAAATTCACCCAATTAGAACAGAGAAAGCGACTTTGTTTTATACTATGTATTGAAGATTAAACCACATCTAATCAGACCGTAAAATGTGATATGGTTCTATTCCTAATTATACTGAAGCGTAAGAGAGAAAAAAGACTTCATTATACTTATTGCATTAACTTTGAAATACTTAGAAAAAAGGAGTGAGATCCAAACAAAAACATTTCATGTGAATAATAAGGCCAACTTCCTATCAAAAAGTTTCGGCCATTAAAAGTACTGATATCAAAAATTATGACCAAGTCCTTTGCTAGGCTCGATAAATGAAACCATACAGTTTTAGAAGGTATATCTTCTTCGATCACCCTCAAGCTGTCATACCATTCCTAATGATCCTGTTAAAATATTTTTAAATAATTTATGTCTTACTAATAACACTATAATATGAAGCTCATTTGGGACTGAGAATAGTTTTATTGTTTTCAACTTGGCAACATTTTTTAAATTAAACAAATTCAAAGGAGTGCAAAAATGTTGTCAAGTTGAAAACAATAAAACTATTCTCAGTCCCAAATGAGCTTCATATTATAGTGTTATTAGTAAGACATAAATTATTTAAAAATATTTTAACAGGATCATTAGGAATGGTATGACAGCTTGAGGGTGATCGAAGAAGATATACCTTCTAAAACTGTATGGTTTCATTTATCGAGCCTAGCAAAGGACTTGGTCATAATTTTTGATATCAGTACTTTTAATGGCCGAAACTTTTTGATAGGAAGTTGGCCTTATTATTCACATGAAATGTTTTTGTTTGGATATTTAGTTACACGGTACACCGCGGCAAGAAACAGGCAGTTTCTCTTTTCAAAACACAAATTACATACAAGTGATAATCTAAAAGATTGAAAATTAAACCGACTTCACCACACACATAACACATTCCATATCTTGAAAACTAATGAACCGATTTTGATGAAACTTGCACTGCTTCCTAAGTTGAAGTATGTAGGTGCTGTGAGCCAATAAAAATTAATGACCACAATCCGATTAACAGTTTTGAATTATTAACAAACTTACTTTCATCATCATCATCATCATCATCATGATCAACCCATTACCGGCTCACTACAGAGCACGGGTCTCCTCTCAGAGTGAGAAGGGTTTTGGCCATAGTCTACCACGCTGGCCAAGCGGATTGGCAGACTTCACACACCTTTGAGAACGTTATGGAGAACTCTCAGGCATGCAGGTTTCCTCACGATGTTTTCCTTCACCGTTAAAGCAAGTGATATTTAAATACTTAAAACGCACATAACTCCGAAAAGTTAGAGGTGCGTGCCCGGGATCGAACCCACGACCTCCAATTAGAAGTCGGTCGTCCTAACCACTAGGCTATCACAGCTTACAACTTACTTTCGCATTTATAATATTAAGTTGGGATACCCTGTAGAAAGCATAGTGACAGTGCGCTACTCTCCCAGATTCCTACCTGGTAAAAGGGAGTCGTCAGCCGCGTGTGTGTAGGCAGAGACAAAATAAGCAATTCCGGACGATCGGCTCTATGTTTGTCCACCACTAGAGTCTTGGCTGGGTAAATACGAGGTCTCACGTCCGCAAATAACAGGAGGTCGGTGCAGTGGACGGTAGGGTTGCCAGATACAAATTCATTCAATAAGAAATTCTAGGAATGCACGCAATATCACACTAATATTATAATGGCGAAAGTTTGTGTGTGTGTGTGTGTGTATGTGTGTGTGTATGTGTGTGTATGTTTGTTACCCTTTAACGCCACAACTACTGAACCGATTTGGCTGAAATTTAGCATGGAAATAGATTATGCCCTGACTTAACACATAGGATACTTGTTATCCTGGAAAAATACACAATTCTCACGGGATTTTGAAAAACCCGAATTTTCTATAGCAAGCTACAGATATAGGTAGCTACAGGTAAAATAGGTAGTATAGCAAACTTCCTTAAAAGTAGGTATAAAGGTTGGAAAAGGGAGTGGGAACGCGAACCGGAAATCCACGACTCCCTCGGGACTTGTGAAAAACGTAATTCACGCTGGCGAAGCCGCGGGCAAAGGCTAATTTGAAATAAAATGTGTTTTCATAAATACAAAGAAACCTACTCTATAGGGGCGCCACTTCGTTTTTTGGCATGACCGATTGTGGCATTCGATGACGTTTAAAAGTTAGTGTTGCCAGTAGAAGTCCTTTGGTTGGACATTACGCGGACCAGTTGATCTATTTTTTAAATGTTTTATGATTATCGATCATGTTTTGATAATCAAGGAATTTTCAAAAATCCTGTAATTCTGTGAATATATTGTTAAACAATAATTCATTTGAATTTTTTAACGACTGCAAAGATTAAGAGATTCAATTGGACATAAAACTATATTTATAAATCGATAACGTCTTATAAATCAATCAAGACCGGCTGTACGCACGAAAAAGCATGACTCATTGTCACGTTTCGCCTGAGCCGAGCGTGCAAGCGAGAGCGCGGAACAAGCGATAGAGAGGCACGATCGGCCTAAGCGTTCGGCCTCATCAATGTTTTCATATGACATTATCACGTAAAATTATCGTCCGTAAACCGACTTTACAGACAACCAATTTTTTTGAAACACCAAACCAAGAAAATTAAAAACATTATTAATAACTTTTAATAACCTTTTTTCGATACAAATGAAATTCCATCCAAACTGATATCTTAGGAAAATATTTCTGCCATCTGGCAACCCTAATCGAAGCTCGAGTAAAATTATTATTTACGGTAAAGTGATGCAAGGTGAAATATACTATGTATTTATAGACAAATATAGGTAGGTACTTAGGTATGCCGTTCACCTCTCGAGAGCGATTTGCGATATCTTGTATCGTATCGGATTTCATGACACCTCGGAAATTAATTTATACATTGGAAATTCTAATTTTTATTTTGCACCTATCTCGCATTTGCTCTACGAATTTTAATATATATATAGCTGCTCGTGCTGATTCACTGACTCACTGATTCACTGACTCATTGATCGCCTCTCCTGAACAATTTTGTATGAAAAATTTTTTTTTCACTAATGGGTTCGTATAGAAGATAAAAATTCATTCGGAGGAAAAATATGGAGAGAGCTGATGATTGAGGATTTCAGAGACGAGCGAATGGCACGCTTAAGGTATTGAAGATAGGTGGGGGGTGCTCGAGCAAATGTCACTCGAAACGTCATCCAATTAGCAGTGAGCTGAAAAAAAATTCAAAATGGCGAAAAAAAGATGGCCGCCATACAAATTTCGTCAGTGTCCATCTCGGAGGATATAAAAGATGGAAGAGTGGTTTCTTCGCAAAAGATGATCAGGATCCGAAGGTCTACTCGATGAATAGAAAAAAATTCAAAATGGTGGAATTTATTTTTCCATAGAAAATGTATGGCGAATATTGAAGAGACTATAAGTTGTAAACTATGCAAGGCTTTGATGCGGTTCTTTGGAGAACTCTCAAAGAAAAATATGGGAAGACATGATGATTGAGGGTTTGGAAGATGGATGAGGAGCCCGGGCAGGGTATTGCAGATAGATGGGAGGTGCTCAAAAAAAATTACTCAGAATCTCATCCAATTGGCACTGAGTTGAAAAAAAAAACAAAATGGCGGATTCAAGATGGCGGCTATACAAATTTCGTCGGTGTCTATCTCACCAAGTATAAAAGATGGAAAAGTAGTTTCTTAGAAAAATATGATCAAAAACTAAAAATCTACTCGATGAACAGAAAAAAAACAAGATGACGGAATTTATGTTTTCACACAAAAAGTTTTTTTTAATGATGGTTTCGTATAGAAGACAAAAATTCATGCAGAGGAAAAATATGGAGAAATATAATTCACTCGAAACCTCATCCAATTGACAATGTGCTGAAAAAAAAGTCAAAAATTCTGGATTCAAGATGGCGGCCATACAAATTTCGTCGATGACTATCTCACTGAGTATAAAAGATGGAAGAGTGGTTTTTTTGGCAAAAGATGATCAAGACCTCAAAGGTCTATTTGATGAACAAAAAAAAAACATGATTGCGGAATTTATTTTTCCATACATATTTTTTTTTTCACTGATGTTTTCTTATAGAAGACAAAAATTCATCCGGAGGAAAAATATGGAGAGGAGAGCTGATGATTGAGGATTTCAGAGATGGGTGAGGACCACGGCCGCGACCAGGTTATTGAAGATAGGTGGGGAGTGTTCAAACCAGACTACTCGAAACCCCGCGGTCCGCTTTAGCGGGCCGCGCAGCCACGCGCAATACTAGTTTATTATAAAACTAGTGAGTTAGTGACCCATATCCCAGCTCCGCTCGGATAGTATCTACCTATAGACCTATGTGGCCGGCCCCCTATACTCTAGGTGCCTAGAATTGGCTTGGTCGAGTAGTACCTATATAGCTCTTGTCACCATAATAACTAAGTATATTGTTTTTATGTCTCAAAAGGGATTATTTAGCTCTCTAAAAAGGGAGCTTTCTCGTTTTTCTTTTTCCGACATTTTCAACAATTATCGTCATATTTCAACCAATTCACACAAAACTTTAACAAATTATACACCTAAACTTCCCTCATGAATCACTCTGTCTATTCGTGAAAACCGCATGAAAATCCGTTCAGTAGTTTTTGAGTTTATCGCGAACAGACACACAGATGGACAGACGCGGTTTGGAACTTTGTTTTATAATTAAACTGAAAACCTGAACACGTGAATTTTGGATCTTAAATAGTCTACTGTGTAGGAGTATAATTAATATTATTACCTACCAGTTAGTTACTTAGTTTATGAATTTATTCCTAAACCTAAAATTTTGAAAAAAAAAAATTCAGAAAATAAGTAGTTATTTATAAATTACATAAATAAACCTATAAGAAGTCTATGGTCTTAAGAGCAGTTTTACCTTTTCTCTGAAAAATCTAAGATTTCAAGCTCCAAATTTAGCATCGTAGGAGAGACTTTCACATATTTCAATACATGTCTTAAATAAACTAATCCTTCATATTGACATTTGTCAGACCATATTTACAAAAACTATTTTATTTATTTTGTAATGATCAATTTCCCACACCTCGTTTTAATAAAATAAATAACAGACTCAACTTTGAAGCTCTATATCTGTCCTTAAAAGTCATCTGATTTACTTGAAAAAAATACTTAAATATCAGACATATAGTCCTATTGACACATTACAGAGCAGAATATAGATTTTTAATTAAATTAATGGGTAAAAAAAAAAGAACTTCCGCCAAATTTCCCGAATTATACGGTTACTTTAACACGATTTTTCGTATTGAAAAAAGCATAAATTCAATAAAATTATTATGTAGAAATAAACTATGTTCTTTAACAAATCTATGTGTATAGTTTAATTGACAATCCATTTATTTAATCAAACATAAAAACTTATTAAACATCCCCCTAAATTACAATAAATAGCTATGCAATGTCTTCGCTTATTTAGTATGCGCCCGGCGCTCGTTGAGGAAGGACCTGTGCAGTTTTTGCCACCATCCAGATGCACGTACGAGAGTCGTGTAAACACTAATTTATACAACGACTGCAAAGTTTTGAGCATGAATATTTTTCTAAAAAATATGCGTGAGTATTTTTTTAAATAAGTGAAATTACAGCATAGCACCTAGGACAGTCACGGAAATATGATATTATAAACTAATACTAAAGTAGTCCATTTTGAAATCCAAGATGGCCGTCATATTTTTTTTTAAAGAAATTATCGTCTATCTATACATATAATAAAATCGTAGATTTGCCGTATCTGTACATTAAAGAATTTTGCAAAATAATAACTGGGAAATGTTAGGGTTGAGTAATAGAAAGATAAAAGCTATTTTTGAAATTTTTGTCTGTTTGTCTGTTTATCTGTTTGTCTATTTGTCTGTATGTTTGTGCACGCATCACGCAAAAACTACCAAATCGATTGAAATTAAATTTGGTATAATTTAAGTTCATACTACGGACTAACATATAGGATACATTTTATCACGAAATTCAGCACGGTTCTCTTGGGGGAGGGGATGAAAGTCAAAATGTGTACTTAGCTGTAATTCATTAACGCGTAGTCCGATTTCATTCATTCTTTTTTTGTTAGAAAGGAGATACTTTAAAGATTACCGGCTAATCTCTAAAAAGCTGGATCGATTTTGATGGGACTTTCACTGGCAGATGTTTACATTTTGATCTACCGTTTTTAGCAAGTTATGAGCTCAAAGGAGCTTAGGAAAAACAAAATGATTCCCACGGGATTTTATAAAACATCCACGCGAACGATGTCGCGGGTATCCACTTGTTTATAATATGGATGTTATTTCATTTCCGAAGATTTTTGCAAAATAAATACTGGGGGATGTTAGGGATAAGTAATAGAACGTAAAAAAGTTATTTTTGAAATTGTTGTCTGTTTATCTGTTTGTCTGTTTATCTGTTTATCTGTGTGTCTGATTGTCTGTATGTTTGTGCGCACATCACGCAAAAACTACTGAATGGATTGAAACGAAACTTAGTACGATTTAAGTTCATACTACGGAGTAATATATAGGATACTTTTTATCCCGAAATTCAGCACTGTTCCCTAGGAAGAGGGGATGAAAGTTAAAACGTATATTTAGCTATAATTCAATAACGCGTGATCCGATTTAATTCATTCTTTTTTGGTTAGAAAGTAGATACTTTAGAGATTACCGACTATTCTCTAAAAGGCTGGATCGATTTTGATGGAACTTTTACTGGTGGATGTTTACATTTTGATCTACCTAAACATCCGCCAGTGAACTTTTAACAGTTTTTATGTGTAGTTATATGAGCTCAAAGGAACTTACGAAAAACAAAATGATTCCTACGGGATTTTTAAAAACCAAAATATATCCACGCGAACGAAGTCACGGCTGTCCGCTTGTTACTATAATAAAAGTCTATAATAATAAAAGTCACTTGCACTTCTGACTAAACCGACATTTTAGCAGTAAACAAAGATTGCATACTTTTTATTGTTCTATTGGTAAACTTTAAATATTTGTACCTACTCTTATCAGAAAATGTATTCAAGAACTTCAACAGGTGCAATGCAACAGCTCTGTCATGTTATTTTCAGACAGATGATTTGAAATATAATAATAATAATAATTGGTAGGTAATTGTTAAATAATTAAAAAGGTATTTGTTTCTTTTATTAGTTAGTTTAGAAAAAAATGGTTGAAGGCTAAATATGCGTGACACCTATAATATAAATACGGAACCCTACATGTCTTCATAGAGAAGAACATCATATTATCCTGGTCGCTTTTGTTTTGTAAGTTGAACGTAGATTCATGAAATACTTATTCAATAAAGTCCCACGCGAAGTCATTTAATTAGAAATATTTTATAATAAACATTATATATATTATAATACTACAACATCAAAGAAATAATTTAGAAATTTATATTTAATACAAGTACCAAAACTAAATTCATGGTCGCGCTATATGCAAGTGGTCGTCCGTGTAACCGGCCACCCGCCTACCTGCCGTTAGATACCTAAACTTCCATAGCGCGAAACTGGGAGAGGGGTCTTAAAATAACATGGTAAATCTCTCAATATTGTGTGTTCAAACTAGTTTAAAAAAGTTAATTGTACGGTATCCTAACAGAGCAAATTTTTTTAAAGTTAGTTGAAGTTGTAATTTTCCCAACCCACTTTAATTTAAAAGTGTCCAAATATTCGAAGTTTAAATTCAACTCTCCATAATCAAAGTTCGGGTTAGCAACCTCAGCCATTTACCAAAACTACACAATACATAAAAGCCATTACCAAATTAGTTTTTTCGGTTCACCGTATTTTCCCGCAAATAGGTTTTTTTATAAAAGGCAACATTTTTTCATTAATCCGATACCTGCACCGTCGAGTGTTGCCATACATCAAAGCGTGAGCCACTCGCACGCGGCCACCGGTCAGCTCCTGAAATTAAAATTGCCGCGGGGAAAAAAATACTTGTGCGACACACTTAGTTTCCATGTAGGCGCGCCTAATGCGCGCCGAGTGGACACGTCAGCGGCAGGCGGCCGCAGTTTGTCTTTCTTTAGTGTGGCAACATTGGGGAGACAGTCCGGCGCGAAATTGTTTGCGGTTACATTTGACGCTACTGTATGCATTCCATTTTTAATTTTAAAAGATTAGTCCGTTCCGAAAGTGCCGAAACTACTTAGTTTTTTTTTTACTTTTAGGCCCATGATTGCACTATTTTGTTATGTTTGGGAGGGTTATTAGGTACAAGAAAAAGACTGAAAAAAAATTTAAGCTAAGTTGGTGCAAGTGAACCTTAATTAAAATGTTCATGTCCACGTGGAACGGTGTCCATAATATATATTTGTATCTAAGTATATAAATGTATGTATAATATACAGGGCCGGATTATCCATAAGGCGGATTAGGCAACTGCCTAGGGGCCCCGCACCGACTAGGGGCCCACGGGGGCCCCATGAGCGCCTAGTCGATGGGGCCCTAGTGGAAGCGGGCCACACAACAAGAAAAAAAAAGCTTCATCTAACAAAAAAATTTTTTTTTGAGAAAATTCTCAATGGAGGAAGTATACAAATGAAAAAAGGAAAGGGGCCCTGAGAATTGCATTGCCTAGGGGCCCTGATAGGGTTAATCCGGCCCTGATAATATATCTACTTCTATAAGCTGTACTTCCCCGCTGAACAGTCAAGCTCATTTTTAACCCCCGACGCAAAAACGACGGGGTGTTATAAGTTTGTCTGTGTGTGTGTGTGCGTGCGTGCGTGCGTGCGTGCGTGCGTGCGTGCGTGCATGTGAGTGTGTATAAGTGCGTGCGTCTGTTCCACCTTAGCGCTCAAACGGGTGAACCGTATTGTCGGGATGTTCTTAGCTATGTTTGATGAAAATCGGTTCAAGATGGCCGCCGCCACAAAATGGTGGATTACATATTTTCACAACTCCCTCAATGTGGGTATCACATGAAAGGACCTGACTAGTAGAATAGCGACAAAGAAGAAAGATGGCGGCCAATACAAAATGACGAATGTCGGGGGTTTTTAAATTTTTAATTTATACTTGTATGCTTTGCGCATAAAATGAGCTACTTAATCCTTCTGTCACCACATGGTCACCACATTACACAATTAACCACCATGAAATATCTATGATTTTTTTGCACTAAAAACTCCGCGGCGAACGGATCAAATTACATTTCACCAACTACACTAGCGGCACGCTATGATGGCCGGTTTGACACATTACAATAGTGATGTGGAATGTCAATTTATTCTCGAACAAAAAACAATTAAGTTTTGTTTTTGTACCTGATTAAATAGGTTTAATAAAACAAAAATGTATATGTTTATTTAATTTATTTGAACGAACTGAATATTTGAACGAAAATGAATATACATACTTTATATGCACACAAGAAACATATGAATACAAAAGATACCAAAAAAGGTGCCACAAAAGGCCATAATTAATCAGATTCGTCCATACTACTATTTTCACTGTCGTCACTGCTATCATCACATACATTAATAATTATATGTTCGTTTTCTATAATATTATCTATTTTCACATCTCTTTCATAATCTTCCCTTATTAATTTAACAGTTCTATTCACAACCTTTTCCCAGTCTCCTTTAGTCACATGTTCACAAGCTTCTTCTAATAATTTTAGCATTTTTTTTGTGGTAAATGGGGGTTCTGTATTGTGTCTTGCAGCATATCCCTTAATTTGAGCCCACACCAACTCAATCGCATTATACTCACAATGGTAAGGCGGTAACCGTATAACTCTGTGCCCATGTTCTAATGCTATTTCGTCAATGACGTATCGGATCTTGGTTGGTTTGTTTTCTTTTAAAAGACGTACTAATTCCGCTTTTAACATATTGTTACGTGCTGGGGTTCGAAGATTTGGAATAAAACACCTGGTGACCCTTGATCAGACTTTATTCTGCACTTCCGTATTCCACTTGGTACTCCAGATCCTCTTGTAGACTTCCTCTTCACGTTTGTTCGCTTCCAATCCTCTTTCACTTCCGATCGCTTCCTTCGCTTGTATTTCGCTCGGCTCTCAGAACTGAACTGAACTCCGTCAGCTCGCCGGTCCCTTTATATACCCGTTACCGCGTGACTAAGCGTTTTCTAGAAAGTTCCACCCCTATCGATGTTTATTCCAGAACAGCCGCGTTGTTTGTTGTTTACAACATGGGTTGTTAGGTATTTATTAGGTGACGAGCGATTATGAACCTTAATGCACTAGTAATAAGGTTCATTCGTAACACTGCCCCCCTCTTAGCGATGCTCGTCCCGAGCATCACTGTTGCTTCCGTAATGTTTTGCTAAGCGGTCGATGTGTACAACCTTAAATTTTCCCCTTGGTTGACGTTGAATCCTATACGTGACGTCGTTAATACGGGTAACCACTTTATATGGACCCTCCCATCTGGTTTGCAATTTTGGAGATTTCCCTTTTCGACGAGTCGGATTATGCAGCCAGACTAAGGCGCCTTCCTCGAATCCGCTTGTGTTCGATTTCCGGTCGTATCTGGTTTTCATGTTCTCACTTGATTGCAATCCGTTTTCCCTGACTGTAGCATGTATTTCTCGCATTTTCTCTCTCAGATTGGCGACGTAGTCTTGTACGGTGCAAGGTTCATCCGGTGTCCCTCCCATCAATAAGTCTACTGGTAACCGTAGTTCCCTGCCATAATTGACTAACGCCGGAGTCGCCTTTATGCTCTCATGCTCTGCAGTCCTGTAGGCGAGGAGAAACAGTGGAATGTACCTGTCCCAGTCTCTTTGGTGGGCGTCAACCAACTTTGCCAAATGCCTTTCAAGCGTCTGATTGAATCTTTCAACCATTCCGTCAGATTGCGGGTGGTATGCAGTTGTGCGTGTCTTATGCAGACCTAAAATTCTGCATACTTCCTGAAACACTTGCGATTCAAAGTTCCTTCCTTGGTCTGAGTGGATTTCCAATGGTACACCAAAGCGACATATAACCTCCTCAACGAGCTTAGTTGCAACAGTTGTAGCTTCCTGGTTAGGTATCGCGAATACTTCCGGCCACTTAGTGAAGTAGTCCATAACAACCATGAAGTATTTGTTCCCTGATTCAGTCACAGGGAATGGTCCGGCTACATCAATAGCTATACGTTCCCAGGGTGCACCAACATTGTACAGCTGCAGGTTACCTCTACTCCTTGTCTGCGGTCCCTTCACGGCAGCGCAAATGGTACATTTACGGCACCAGTCCTGCACATCCTCCCGACAATGGAGCCAGTAAAACCTCTCCCGTACTTTCGTTAGTGTCTTCTTGACGCCAAGATGACCTCCCGAAACTCCGTCATGCACTTCACGTAGGACATCGGGTACCTTGGCTCTCGGAACGACTACCTGAAGATGGAACTCCCTACCGTTAGTCTTTTCCCATTTTCGGTAGAGTATTCCATTTTGTAGAGTAAGACTGCTCCACTGTGCCCAGTATGCCTTAGTGATAACGCTCATAGGTGCAACCTCACTCCATGTTGGTCTGGCGTCTCCTCTTTTCTTCCACACGATGATGTGCCGTAGATCCTCATCACCCTCTTGAGCCATCTTCATTGCATCATCCTCCCGGGGTCCTAAGGAACTCGTCCTGGTAAGTTTCAATGATAGCTCCGTCGACTCCTGTTTGATGCAATGTTTGCATTCTTCCGGGCATGGCCTCCGAGAAAGTTCATCTGCATTTCCATGTGACTTTCCGCTGCGATGTTGAGTCTCGAAGTCATATTCCTGGAGCTGTTCAATCCACCGAGCAACTTGACCTTCGGGATTCTTAAATTGCAGTAGCCATTTCAATGCTGCATGATCCGTACGTAGTAAAAACTTTCGGCCGATTAGGTACTTGCTGAAGTGTTGCAATGTTTTTACCACGGCAAAAAGTTCCCTCCGTGTCACGCAGTAGTTCCGTTCCGGTCTTGACAGTGATTTGCTGAAATACCCCATAACGACTTCTCTATCTCCCTGCTTTTGGGATAGCACTCCTCCAATCGCGGTGTTGCTCGCGTCGGTATCGACGATAAACTGGCCTTCCGGTTGTGGGTATCCCAGAATTGGTGTTTCACATAGGTATTCCTTCAGTTTTGAAAAGGAATCCTCACAGGCTTCATCCCAACAAAATGGTCTTTTCTCTTCCGTCAGTCTATGTAACGGTTTTGCGATCTCAGAAAACCCCTTGACGAAACGCCTGTAGTAAGAGCACAAACCCAAAAATGCCCTTACCTCTGTCTTGTCTTTAGGGGTAGGCCATTTTTTAACCACTTCAATTTTCGCCGGGTCAGTCTGGATGCCCTCACTTGTGATAACATGGCCGAGATAATTCACTTCTTTCCTAAATAGCTGACACTTCTTCGGGTTAAGTTTTAAGTTTGCCCCATGTATTTTGGCGAAGACTCGCTCCATGTTTTGCAAATGGTCCTCGAAGTCTCGACCCATGATAACGACGTCATCTAGATACACCAAGCAGGCATCTCCTACTAATCCTGCTAGCACACATTCCATGAGTCGTTCGAAGGTGGCAGGTGCGTTGCACAATCCAAAAGGCATAACATTAAACTGCCATAATCCTTTTCCCGTTGAAAACGCTGTCTTCTCCTTGTCTTTTGGATGGATTTCTACCTGCCAGTAACCTGATTTTAGGTCTAGAGTCGAAAACCATTTCATGCCACTCAAAGTATCCAGAGTGTCATCGATTCTAGGTAGCGGGTAACTATCCTTCTTTGTGATGTCATTGAGCCGCCTATAGTCCACGCAGAACCGTGTGCTTCCATCTTTCTTCTTCACAAGCACAACCGGTGAGCACCAGGGACTTGCGGATGGTTCTATTATTTTGTTCCTTTCCATTTCTTTCAGCATATCCTCGACTTCTTTTTCCTTCGCGATTGGTAGCCGTCTCGCCCGCTGACGGATGGGTCCCTCATTTCCGGTATCGATTCTATGCTGCACTAACGATGTTCTCCCTAGGTTTCCTTCTTGACTAGAAAAGATGTCCGCATGGCGTAATAGAAACTTCTTTGCCTTGATGCTTTGTGAATAAGTCAGGTTGCTTTTGCAGTCTTCAAGAAGCTCATAGACTGTAGGATCCTTCCCAGAACCTGATTTTTCCATGCTTGGCATTGAAGTGCATTTCTTCAGCCACACAACTTCTTCACACTTTCCGACGATGTCCCCCTGTGAGATAACCGTTGCTGGGGCTCCCTCCGTGCCAGCCAGTACTCGCCCCTTAGTCCTGGCTGTTACTAGTTTCCCTGATTTTGAGGAAACCTTGCATCCTCACCTCTCTTCGCAAGCTCCTCCAACCGTTCCTCTATTTTCTTTAGTCGGGACATCTGCGACTCTTTCTGTGGGCAATTCAGCTGCAGATGCCCTTTCACACCGCATCTATAGCACACAGCGCCAAAGTTCTTCCTGAATGAGGTCTTAACCTCTTTCACCTCCTCGACAACTTCACGTAGTCTGTGAGTCTGCCGAATGTCGTGTCGAACTGCTTCAACCTCTAAGGCATGCGCCAATGCTTCTTTTAATGAGGCATGGTGACGAAGCCTCACGGCAGCTCTTACCTCCAGGTCTTTAATTCCATCGACAAAAGCTTGCACGATGTTTGCGGTTACCATCTTATCGTCGGCCGATGGATAAGCTTTTCGCACAAGCTTATCTATTTCCAACGCCCATTGCTGGAGACCCTCTCCAGACCGCTGGACTCTATCGCGCAGCTGGGCGCGGAACACATGCTCCAGATGTCGCTCCCCATACCTGGATTCGAGTGCATCCAACAGTTCCTTGTATCCACAGCCTGAAGTAGGAAAGGCCTCCAGAACAGTTAGAGCCTGCCCTCTCAATGCGACAGTGAGGGCAGTCAAGCACTGTTCGTCCGTCCATCCGTTGGCAGTAGCAACAGTCTGAAACTGTTGCCGGTACGCGGGCCAGGAGGTGCTACCGTCGTATGGGGGTACCTTAACATTAGGTCCCTGCTCTGCGCCCATCGCTCCACTTGACGTTAGTCTTGTCGTTTCAAGACGTATCACCTTTTTCTGTAGCTCGTTGAGGCCAGTCTTCACACCATCTATGTCCGTTCCTAGGCAGGTGACTCGCTCGTCCATGAGGTCCAACTCTTTTCGCAATTTAGCCACCATGCCGCCGACTTCGTGAACGGCCGACAAAACAGTCCGCTGCACCCCTTCAAATTTGCAATCTTGATTTTCCTGTATCGCTGCTTGATTTTCCTGTATCGCTGCAAATTTGCAATCTTGATTTTCCTGTATCGCTGCAAATTTGCAATCTTGATTTTCCTGTATCGCTGCAAACTGTTGTTGCATTATCCGCATCAAACTCGACAAGTCAACGGTGGGCGTGGCTTGCTCAGTGGGCGTGGCCAGGTGGGTGTGGCCAGTGGGCGGGGCCTCCGGCTGAGTGGGCGTGGCCTCAAGGGGCGTGGTCAAGTGGGCGTGGCCAGTGGGCGGGGCCTCCGATTGGGTGGGCGTGGTCTCAAGGGGCGTGGCCTGGTGGGTGTGGCCAGTGGGCGGGGCCAGCTGGGGGGACCCACCAGGTGCTGGTTCCTCCAGGTGCTCCTCCACAGGTGCTCGGCTGGATTCCGCTGCACGCTGGGCCCTGGTCTTGACACCCTCGCTGTCGAAGTCGTCTCTCGGAGTCAATGGCATAGCTTCCAAATCCCACTTCTGACACCAATTGTTACGTGCTGGGGTTCGAAGATTTGGAATAAAACACCTGGTGACCCTTGATCAGACTTTATTCTGCACTTCCGTATTCCACTTGGTACTCCAGATCCTCTTGTAGACTTCCTCTTCACGTTTGTTCGCTTCCAATCCTCTTTCACTTCCGATCGCTTCCTTCGCTTGTATTTCGCTCGGCTCTCAGAACTGAACTGAACTCCGTCAGCTCGCCGGTCCCTTTATATACCCGTTACCGCGTGACTAAGCGTTTTCTAGAAAGTTCCACCCCTATCGATGTTTATTCCAGAACAGCCGCGTTGTTTGTTGTTTACAACATGGGTTGTTAGGTATTTATTAGGTGACGAGCGATTATGAACCTTAATGCACTAGTAATAAGGTTCATTCGTAACAATATTCATGTTTGCATCTACGCCATTTTTACGAAGCCATGCGACGATATCAGCTTTCTTTTGGGATTGGGCAGGTGGCTTGTCAATTTGCATCGAGTGGTATGGGGCGTTGTCCATAATTATAATAGATGGTTCAGGGAGGCTACACAACATTGAGGTAAACCATTCAGTAAACTTTTCTCCATTCATGTCTTCATGATAGTCTCCAGTGGTTTTTGACGCAAAAGCCATGAGAGAACCTTCGACAAACCCGTTGATGGTTCCGGCGTGACAAATTATAAGTCGCGATCCTTTTCCTACAGGAACTTTGGAAGTAGATGCTGCTGTGTCATCGTTCCAAGAACGGCCTACAGTATGGTTAGCATTAAGCCATGTTTCATCCAAGAACACAACATTTTGCCAATTTTTGATTTCTTTCACTTGCCGTAAAAAAGTATACCTTGCCATCGCTATATCAAATCTTTCCATCAATATTTTGCGTTTGTTACATTTTTTGTATCGAAATCCAATGGTCTTCAAAATCTTCGTTAAAGAACTTTCCCCACCGAAGAATAATCCAGCTTCCTTCAGTGAATGCACCAACTTTTTTCTTGTTGGATACTCCTTCTGTAAATAGTAGCCGTAAACATGTCTTCGGATAGCATCGGCATCAAAGCTATCGATGCCTACGACTGGTTTTGCTCGTTTTCTCTTTTTTGGTGTGTGAAGTTTATTTTCTTCTGTGCCAGTCTCGCCATATTTTTTTTTAGTTATCCGTCTAACAGTTCGTTGTCCAATATTAAGCGCATCAGCTACGCGTTCAACCACTGACGTTATAGGTAAAATTGGCCCTCCATTTTGAGCTTCACGATCGAAATAGTTACGAAGGCGTATTACGAACTCACGTGTCTGACTATTTAGAACAGTTCTCTGCGTACGTTCGGTCATATCGACGAAATCCACAACAAAGGGCTTGAACAGAGTCCAAATTAACGAGCAAGGGTCAACAGTAATGCAGTATCAATATTTGAAATCCAAAGCCAGGTCAAAACTATATCACAATCGCATTGCACTGACAGTTTATACTTTTCGAAGCAACGTCAATTCGAAACTGCTTTGTTTTGCATTGAGCATTGACGCGAGTTTGCCGGAGGTAGTAGTTGTGCTAGCCAGCGATCCTATGTGACGATCGTATTAGATTCCATTTTTAAAAATTTATTGATATTTTTTTGCGATTTCAGAGGTTTGTCCACATAGTGAAAATTGTTCATATTCACAAGTACATTCACCCCTTAAATGGTGCAAACTGATTTTTCTACACTTGTATACATTTAAGAAATCAATTTAATAAATAAATTTTGAGTCCTAAACCTAAAACTACATTCGATAAAATTTATGAATCTCTGCACATCACTATCGTCAATAAAGTAATACAATTATTTCCTTCAAAGTCGTTATCAATTAATACGGAACTTCATGAGCGGACAAACGTCAAACCGGCCATCATAGCGTGCCGCTAGAGTAAACCTAAGATATAGTAATAAGTACCTCCTCTTCTATAAGTTTGTGCTAGAAGTAGACAGATAGATTACGATTGGATTACGACAATAGCACCTATCTATTGTGGTTTGAACTTATGACCTTTCGTACTATAGTCTGCTACCTGACTGTTGAGCTATGAAGCCATGAGGCATCAAGTTATTTTGTTAGAAACTCCATAATTTCATTTCAGCAATAGAAAGTTTCCCCGCGGAAACTTTTCACCTTGAACCAATTCATTATTTGTTTATTTCTAAAGACTGTTTTAATTAATTTCAATCAAAAATTTTAATCAAGCTTAATTAAAATTA
This sequence comes from Melanargia galathea, assembly GCA_920104075.1. NCBI lineage: Eukaryota > Metazoa > Arthropoda > Insecta > Lepidoptera > Nymphalidae > Melanargia > Melanargia galathea. The sequence goes on along the minus strand of OV049875.1, from coordinate 1,587,302 downwards.
GTACCTAACTAATAATTACCGTCGTCTCGTTAGAATATTGTGTTTCCTGCTACATATTAATACTTGCTGACTGATGTCGTCAGTCTATTTAGTGAAGGGTCTGCCAGCGCTGTGTTTTCCACTGCAAAGTCTCCATTCCAGCTTCTTGGAACCTGCAAGAATCTTCGGAAAACTGATAGAAACTCCTATACTGCGGTAGGTAAGCAATTGACGAACCAACAGCCCGATGGCACAGACCCCTAACCGTCACGTCTCAAGTCGTACCATCACATATAACCCCCGGCACGTAAGTCGAGCGGTGACCTTCAAGTGCGCGCAGCGTCGTACGAGTGCGCGGGACACAATACGATTGGAGAGCCAATCAGCGCTTACGAGGGATCCGCGAGAGCTAATCAGTGCTTACGAACGATTCCCACGCCCTCCCCGCGACCCCCTCACACCCCGAGATACCTCATTTTCGACTTCTGCGCATTGAAGGTCACCTCTCGACTTATTTGCCGTGACTTGTACATAGATCGATAAATCACCCACTGCTCAGTTCAAGGTCAGAGTTCTTCTTACATTAAGAGGACGAGAACTAGGTACTTACCTTGTTGTGGTACCAAAAATAGCTTTACTGCCGCTGAATATTTACAAAACAAAACGTTTTGTAATCTATACTCTATATACTAATAAATAAAATTGAAGTGTCTGTCTGTAATATCGAAATAACTATCTCATATTAAGCTCATATGGTTATTTGAACGATACTATAACCGAATCACACGTTTTTAAAATTTTTGTCTGTCTGTCTGTCTGTCTGTCTGTCTGTCTGTCTGTTTGAACGGGCTAATCTTTGGAACGGCTGAACCGATTTTGACGGGACTTTCACATACAAGTAGAGAATTAACCAGGGAGTAACATAGGCTACTTTTTTAACCGACTTTCAAAAAAGGAGGAGTTGTGTTTTTCTACCTATGTACACCGATATCTCCGACATTTCTGAACCGATTTGCGTATTTTTTTTTTAATCGATAGAGAAACATTGCGACACTGTCCTACGAAAAATTTGGATTCCAACTCCTCAATCCTGATGCTGTAAGGGATCTGATCCCCAAAACTAATGGGATTTAGGCACTGTCGGTTATTTAAATTGATATTGGGGATACCAATTAAAGACTTTATTGTTGAATGACCTCGAGTAGGTACATGTCCAACTCCTCAACCCTGATGCTGTAAGGAATTGCATTCCGAAATCGTAAGGATCCCTCGGAATTTTTCCGTTTTGTGGACGGGTTACTACTTACTACATATAGGCTACTTTTTGTTCTGGAAAATCAAAGTTCCCACGAGATTTTTACAAACCTAAATACACACGGGCGAAGCCGTGGGCATCATCTAGTCATAATATTAAAAATTAAAATCATCAACTTGGAGCGTTCCTATCTAACGTGACGCGTCCCCCATCTCCCCACGGCGCGTAAATGTTGCCAGCACTAAATAAACTCGCTGGCAAATTGTGCGTGAATAAACATCGGGAATAATAGCGGTATTGTGTGACGATCGCCCCCCGGAGTAACTGTAGACGGCGGGTTATCTCGCGCGCTTGATCGGAAAACGAGGAGCCTCGATATTCTTCTAAATAATATTATTATTGCATTTGTACTCTGATTCTCTCCTGTTTAAAACCATTAGATTTCATCATGAAGGAATTAATGTTTTCTTAAGTAACTACTCTTTTAGTTTTTTTTGATGATTTTTCCATCGTTAAATTCAATGTTTGAGTAACTGAGAAATAAATTAGACGTTATGATACATAGGCCTGTCGTGATTTGTAACGTTACGTTGAGAACGTTATAATATCGCATCCGTTAACGTTAAACAAGTTGCTCTGTGTACCACGATAGTGTGTTGTCATATCTCTGTAGTGACTAGTGCCACGTTATAGTTAGCGAATTTTTCACAGGCCTATCATGAGAAAGCTTGGAATCACTCAGCGGGCGATGAAGAGAGCGTCTATGCGATTGAATCATGAAGATATCAGTAAAAGAACCAGAGTGACCGACATAGCTTAATGAGTCAGGAAGTTTGAAGGAACGACAGACTTTGAGGTCCCAAGGTTTTATATGGCTACCTCACAACGGAGAGCGCAGTGCTGGTAGACCCCCACAGGTGGACGACATTAAACGTGTCGCAAGGAACCGCCAGATTCAAACGGTGCAAGATGCTCCAAGAGACCTACCTATAGGTAGGTCTCTTGGAGTATACCGATAAGAAATTATCGGAAGCACGTCTATGAACACTATTTAGTTAGGTCCCTCCTGAAAATCAGCGCTGAAGCTTGCTGAGGTTTTGTGCTGAGTGGGAAACCTTATTTTAAACTAGCTTTTGCCCGCGGCTTCGCCCGCGTGAATTTCGGTTTTTCACAAATACTGAGGGATAAGTAGATTTCTGGTTCCCGTTCCCGCTCCCTTTTCCAACCTTTATACTTACTTAGGGAATTTTTATCTCCATTCAAAATTGCAGCCAAATCTGTTCAGTAGTTTTGACTGGCCCGTTGGCGCGGTTGGCAGTGACCCTGCCTTCGACATACATACGAATAAAACAAACTAAAGAAATAAAAAACATTATAACCCCCAATAAAAACAAAATCTCCGATTCAAAATAAAAATTACGAAAACGCACGCAACAAACGCAGTACACATCCGCACGCATTAGCTCCCTCGTTCGAAATGGAGAAGATTGGAATTGGATTGGAGCATGCACCCTCTTCACCGCACCCGCCCGCCGCGCGGCGGCGTACCGCCGCACCTCGTACGCGGCCGTCGCGCGCAGCGAAAATACCTATCAGGGCGTTTTTTAACATAGGTACTTACCGATTTCAACACAACTCCTTTTTTGAAAGTCGGTTAAAAAAGTAGCCTATGTTACTCCTTGGTTAATCCTCTACTTGTCTGTGAAAGTCCCGTCAAAATCGGTTCAGCCGTTCCGAAGATTAGCCCGTTCAAACAGACAGACAGACAGACAAAAAATTTAAAAACGTGTGATTCGGTTATGGTATCGTTCAAATAACCATATGAGCTTAATATGTGGTAGTTATTTCGAAATTACAGACAGACACTTCAATTTTATTTATTAAGTAAGTATAGATTGCACTGTACAATAAACAAATTACTTACTTTATATAAGCATAATTTTTTAAAGGATTATTTTTTGTGGACAAATAAAAAACCTATTCATGTATCTAGCATATATATCTATCGGTCCGTAGGTAGTATGTCCAGCATGACAGAGGGTGAAGAAGAAAATAATCGATTTAAAGCGTTCATAGCTTATAGATATAGTATATGAAATGGACTCCTTCTGGTTAGGTTTAAATGCAGGGAATGCGGTCGGCTGTCGCGAATCCATTAGATGAGTGTCAATATTGGCCCGCCTCGACTATCCTGTACCGCGCTCCGCAGTCCGCGGAATAAACATTCACCCATTACCTAGTCGGTAATGCAGTCTATCTCCCTTACAAGTGGTCAATGAGTCCCCAAGAGCTCAACGTTTTTCATAAACATAAACAATTCACACCACACACTTCAATAAATTCTAAATTGTCTCTGGTCTGGTCTGGTTCAACCATGGCTAGTTATCGGCAAAACCGTGCCACCAAGCGATTTAGCATACCTACGTTAAACGATGCCTCGTACAAACCGATTGGAGTTTAATAAAAAAAAATCCATACAGTTTAGTCCGCTTCCATCTTAGACTGCATTGACGCTTATCATCATGTGAGGTCGCAGTTAAAGCTAACTTATCACTACATAGTATAAAACAAAGTCGCTTTCTCCGTCCCTATATCCCTATGTCCCTATGTCCCTATGTATGCTTAAATCTTTAAAACTACGCAACGGATTTTGATGCGGTTTTTTTTAATAGATAGAGTGATTTAAGAGGAAGGTTTATATGTATAACTAGATGATGCCCACGGCTTCGCCCGTGTGGATTTAGGTTTTTAAAAATCCCGAGGGAACTTTTGATTTTCCAGAACAAAAAGTAGCTTATCTGTAGAAACCCGTCCCCAAAACGGAAAAATCCCGTGGGATCCCCACGATTTCGGAATACAATTCCTTACAGCATCAGGGTTGAGGAGTTGGATATGTACCTACTCGAGTTCATTAAACGATAAAGTCTTTAATTGGTACCCCCAATATCAATTTAAATAACCGAAAGTTTCTAAAACCCATTAGTTTTGGGGATTAGGTTCCCTACAGCATCAGGATTGAGGAGTTGGAATCCAAATTTTTTATAGAACAGGGTCGCAATGTTTCTCTATCGATTAAAAAAAAAATTACGCAAATCGGTTCAGAAATCTCGGAGATATCGGTGTACATAGGTAGAAAAACACAACTCCTCCTTTTTTGAAAGTCGGTTAAAAAAGTAGCCTATGTTACTCCCTGGTTAATTCTCTACTTGTATGTGAAGGTCCCGTCAAAATCGGTTCAGCCGTTCCGAAGATTAGCCCGTTCAAACAGACAGACAGACAGACAGACAGACAGACAAACAGACAGACAAAAATTTTAAAAACGTGTGATTTGGTTATGGTAGCGTTCAAATAACCATATGAGCTTAATATGAGGTAGTTATTTCGATATTACAGACAGACACTTCAATTTTATTTATTAGTATAGAAGTATAAATAACATCCATTAAATAGTGGAGAAATACTGGTATTTTTGAGGTTTCTTAGGTGATGTCGTAAATAATTTCATTTTTTCCGCTTACATTGCAAACGCAGGCTGAAACCTACGAGATTTATCAAAATAATGTACTAAGTATTGTACACATTGAAAAGGTCTACAGAAAAGTCCGCGATGGTATATGTCTATCTCTTATGGATATCCCACAATAACATTTTTTGTCATTTACTTTTTACGACAAATAATGGCTAATTTTCGAAGCGATTTCAACCAATACAGCATTAATCCTTATCTAATTAAATACCTTAAATACATTGTTGATTTAATATAAATCCATATGGCCCTTTACAGCATATGATTTAAATGAATACTTTCGAAGATATTACAGATTTAAAAATTGCGGCGGCGGGAGCGTGCCTATAAGCGCGTCGGTGGCCGCGGTTCTCCAGTCCCTATAGCCCAGTGTCGATAATTTTTGAAACCAAAAAAAAATCACAGTACGTAGGATGAAAGCCATTGGAAAAGGAGGAGAATATTATAAAAATACATGGAAAAATAATTTACGAGCGATCTGAGCTCGGGAAATAAGGGGGGGAGTTTTAAGGGTAAAAAACGGTTTATCTCGATTTCCGACAAAACTAGAAGTCCTATGGAAAAAATCAAATGGCAAAGTTGTAGGTAATAAAAAGATCTACAACTTTTACATTTACACTTTTTTCACATAACCTCAAAATTTATGTGAAAAGTTCAAAAAACCAAGTTTTTGGTTTTTTATTTTTAACTTTTAAAATAAATATTCAAGGAATCTGGTGAAAACTTACCTTTTTATGTCCCAAATACACTGTAATTTATTTGATTTGAAATATTTAGTTTTTCTCCTTATTTTGACTTAATATCGACTTAATTCTGACAGCTGTCATTGTCATTTACAGATGAGTTATTTATATGGAGAACAGGGTTAACCACGTCTACGAAGTACGATTTTACCCCAAACTTCCCTGTCAACATATAAAGCTCTAAGCCGCTTAATAATATTAATAGTTTCGCCCTAAAATAGAAATTTCTAAGAGTGGAAACTAGAAAGTGCACACTAACAGCAATAGAAAACAAAAGAAGCACATTGAAAAAATTTATTAAAAAATGGAAGTCGAATGACATTATCACCATGAAGTGTCTGTCAGGCATTTGTCATATCTACATGCAGCAGTTGAATTGTATTTGCATAAGTTTTCAATTTTTTATCTTTTTTGTGGGAATTGTTTTATCTCTGGTAACATTATGAAACGTCAGAATTCCACGGAATTAGTAATTCGGGTATAAGGTGAGATATAGTAAGTTCATTGTGGAAAATATCGTAAAAAGTCAAGCCGCCTGGGAGCTTTCATCGAAAACGCTGCCTAATCCCTGAGCGGGTAGTACCTACGCATTATATGCTCTACTACCCGTGCGAAGCCGGGGCGGGTCGCTAGTCTATACATATAATAAAATCGTAAACTTGCCGTCTCTGTACATTAAAGATTTCGGCTAATCTCTAAAAAGCTGGATCGATTTTGATGGGATTTTGATCATCCGCCAGTTTCACTGGCGGATCGATAACTAGACCGGTAGCCAAATATGTAAGCCGTATGCACGTAAGTAGGTATGTATGTACGTAATACGTATGTAAGTACGTAAGCCATGATATGTTGCCACTTTTGTTGCCAAAGGCAACAAGTCCACTCTATGAGAGTTTTTATTCGATCTTCACGTTTATCAGTGAGAAAAACGAATTGAGCTAACAAATACTACTTAAAATAAGTAAAATTGAATCCAGAACATTGCGCATATTGCAACACTCGATCAGAGATCGTGTGGTCAATCTCGGAGATTATAGTCGCGAGTGCGTGGAGGCGTGAGGTCGGAGGCGCCCCCTAGGAGTGCGTTTGATGACCACTCAATTGGCGTGAAATTAGCCGGCGACGGGCGACGGGCGACCGGCGAGGGTCAGCTCCGGCGCAGCTGACGCCCGATGCATAATTAGCGCCTTCATGACACACTGCTGGAATTTTAATTCATTCCTTCCGAACATCTTTGTTCTTGGTCTAGTGGTTAGCATTATTCGACTGCAGATCACGAGGTACCGGATTCGATTCCCGTGTCGGGCAAAATTATTATTGGGTTTTTCTGTCAATAAATTCTCAGTGCCAGCCTGGAGTTGGTAGTTCGCGGTGTTTCACCCCCGTGCCTCGGAGAGCACGTTAAGCAGTCGGTCCCGGTTATTATCACTATCATGTGACAATAGTCATTAAAGCCCGCCAACCCAAATTGGAGCAGCGTGGCGGGTCTAAGATCTGAATCCCTCTCTCCTATGAGAGAGGAGGCCTAGGCCCAGTCTCGTGGGACGTAAAAAGGCTGGTGGTGGTGGAGAATTTCTTTTGAGGACTCAAAAATTGTGGAACCAACTTGTTTCTACATAACTTTGATTGAACCTATTCAAGGGGCGGATCAACAAATTCCATAATAAGTAATATAAAAATTTTACTTTCATCCTTCACTAAATGCTAACCTAGTTTACGTTTACGAATAATATATACGTACTTACCTACGGAATATCGAATGGGGAACCCGAGCTGCTGAGGGTCCGGCCTCTATTTCGATTAGGGAACTATTTGCTGTCAAAACACGCGCCCGGGACGGACCGGGGACCGGGCGATGCTGTCGACGCATGAGATGAGATGTGTTTTCATAATTACGTTACATGAAATAAGTACGTTCATACGTTCAGTACGTTTATTATTTATCTATGGTTCAGATAACAAAATAAACCCTAATTATATGGTATATTTTGAAGGCTTTTCTAGATCTCACGTGGACATGGAATGGCTGATCTAGGCGCACGAAGTGCGCCAGGCCAAGTTCCTCCGGCCTTGTCGCATGAGTGTGTTATTTACACGATCCATTTCGAGCTGTTTTGACCCCCCTCATAACTCTAGTTCGCGGGATAGTAATCCTACGAAATTTGAAATATAAGTTAAACTCGTGGATGTGATGATAAATTGAAAGTTTAAAATTTTCAAGTTGAACCGTTTCTGAGATACAGAGGTTTGAAAATCACATAAAACAAGACCTACTCACTGACTGATCAAAATTATGACGCACTTCCCGTGTATGTGGAATGTTGAAATTTGGTAAGAAGATGAGTCTTAGTGTGTATATGAAGGAAAAAATCGAAAAATGTCCAAAAGTTGCATCAGACACTGACCAATTCAAAGATATATAAAAATCTGTCTGTTCCCACATCACACAAAAAATACTGAACAAATTTTCATTTTGTTTTAATAAATGTATTTTACTTTATTCGAAGCTATATATGGTTCTTGTTTCATCGAAATCGGTGCACTATTTAGGGAGATGTGACTTTTTAAGTTTTCTAGCAAGGGGTCAATCTTACTGGTCTTGAGTTCTAATAAAAAGTAAAGTGTAGGTAAATAATAAAACGCCAAGAGGTATATTTTTTATCGAAGTCGCGCCCGCGACTTCGATAAATGCGATCTCGAAAATCGCGACTTCGATCGACTTCGTCGGCGTGGACTACACAAATTTCAAACCCCTATATTACCCCCTAAGGGGTTGAATTTTCAAAAATCCTTTCTTTGCGGATGTCGTACGCCACATTAATAGCTATCTGTGTGCCTAAGCCCGTTCCTTCCAGTAGTTTGAGATTCGTCTTTGCCAATAAAACCAGAAGCGCGATTTTCTTAATAATTTTGATAAGCAACCTTGAACCAAGTCAGGAAATGGATGGGTGGCCGACTTTGGAGGTTTGGAGGAGACTTTGGTGTCCTGTTGATTCCGGCTACTAGGTATCACTAATATCTAATACTATTCATTAAACTTAATGAGAGTCAAATACTCAAAATCTTCTCTTAGTTAAGCCGTATGGTTCTAAGTTCTGAAACTGTGTGCTTAGTCTAAAGCGGAGCACTCGAAAACGAACTCGAAAACTATTGATCGATTTCAGAGTAAAATAGACCTAAAATGGCTTGTATTAAGGTTTGAGTTCGCCAATACATTCAGCATTGTTCGAATGCTGAATGTATTGGCGAACTCAAACCTTAATACAAGCCATTTTAGGTCTATTTTACTCTGAAATCGATCAATAGTTTTCGAGTTCGTTTTCGAGTGCTCCGCTTTAGACTAAGCACACTGACCACTGAGTGGATTTCCACTCAGTGGTCAGTTTCAGAACTTAGAACAGATAACAGAAACTCCACTCCAGAGTATTTCCACTCAGTGGTCAGTTTCTGTTATCTGTGATTTTGACAGACAGACGAACAAAATAAAAATTCACCCAATTAGAACAGAGAAAGCGACTTTGTTTTATACTATGTATTGAAGATTAAACCACATCTAATCAGACCGCAAAATGTGATAGGGTTCTATTCCTAATTATACTGAAGCGTAAGAGAGAAAAAAGACTCGATTATAAGCCATCACAACTTCATTATACTTATTGCATTAACTTTGAAATACTTAGAAAAAAGGAGTGAGATCCAAACAAAAACATTTCATGTGAATAATAAGGCCAACTTCCTATCAAAAAGTTTCGGCCATTAAAAGTACTGATATCAAAAATTATGACCAAGTCCTTTGCTAGGCTCGATAAATGAAACCATACAGTTTTAGAAGGTATATCTTCTTCGATCACCCTCAAGCTGTCATACCATTCCTAATGATCCTGTTAAAATATTTTTAAATAATTTATGTTTTACTAATAACACTATAATATGAAGCTCATTTTGGGACTGAGAATAGTTTTATTGTTTTCAACTTGGCAACATTTTTTAAATTAAACAAATTCAAAGGAGTACAAAAATGTTGTCAAGTTGAAAACAATAAAACTATTCTCAGTCCCAAATGAGCTTCATATTATAGTGTTATTAGTAAAACATAAATTATTTAAAAATATTTTAACAGGATCATTAGGAATGGTATGACAGCTTGAGGGTGATCGAAGAAGATATACCTTCTAAAACTGTATGGTTTCATTTATCGAGCCTAGCAAAGGACTTGGTCATAATTTTTGATATCAGTACTTTTAATGGCCGAAACTTTTTGATAGGAAGTTGGCCTTATTATTCACATGAAATGTTTTTGTTTGGATTTACATTACCTTAAAAATTTAGATAGAGACACACTTTTTACGCACGACAGAAAACAGAACAGAGGTGGTAAGTAGGTATAGGTGGTATGTGTTTGGCATAAGAGATTAGAGATTGAGTGTGTTTGTGCGTTGTTGTTATTCTCCTGAAAAACTACTGGGCCGATTTTAATGCGCTTTGCATTAAGTAGATAGTTGTCTACGTAGGTAGGTGTGCCTCTATCTAGGAACTAAAAAGTTTCCAAGATATTATGTTAGGCGACGCGGTAGCGATCGTGTTTTTAATTTAATAGCGTTTAAATAATTCTGAGTCCATATCCTACTTAATATCCTACTAAGTAATATTATTATAAATGTGAAAGTGTGGATGTTTGGATATTTGGATGTTTGGATGTTTAGATGTTTGGATGTTTGTTACTCAATCACGCCGCAACTACTGAACCGATTTGGCTAAAATTTTGAACGGAGATAGCTTATGCCCTGACTTAAAACATAGGCTACTTTTTATCCCGGAAAAGTATTCCTGTGGGACTAAAATAGATATAGACCTCCAAAAACGCCATTCTTAGGTAAATCACGTTCAAAACACATTCTTGCAATAGTTTGCTGTGTAGCATGCATTGGCAACACATAGGCTACTTTTTATCCTGGAAAAATGCACAGTTCCCACGGGATTTTGATAAAACCGAAATCTACAGCTACAGCTATATGTAGATTACTATAGCGAAGTTCCTTGATAGTAAGTATAAAGGTTGGAAAAGGGAGCGGGAACGGAAACCGGGAATCCACGATTCCCTCGGGATTTGTTCAAAACCGAAATTCACGCGGGCGAAGCCGCGGGCAGAATCTAGTTAAATCTATAAATGTGAAACTGTGGATGTTTGGATGTTTGGACGTTTGGATGTTTGGATGTTTGTTACTCTATAACGTCGTAACTACTGAACCGATTTGGCTGAAATTTTGAATGGAGATAGATTAGGCCCTTACTTAAAACATAGCCTTTTTATCCTGGAAAAATCCACAGCTCCCGCGGAATTTTGAAAAACCCGAAATCTATATCTACAGCTATAGGTAGATTACTATAGCAAACTTCCTTGAAAGTAGGTATAAAGGTTGGAAAAGGGAGCGGAAAAAGAAACCAGATATCCACGATTCCCTCAGGATTTGTGAAGATATACCAACGCCGGAGTATGTCCGACTAGAATCGGACCCGTATGGCCTGCGCCGTGTCGCGTGAACATGCTCATCATGCTCATCATCATCATCATCATCATCATCATCATCATCATCATCATCATGCCCGAAACTAGTCAGGCATAGGTACACGGGCGTATACACAACATGTTTTTAAATTTTAATCCTAAGCATTTTCCTGAAAAACTTCCGAGTCGATTTTGATGTGGTTTTCTGCATTTCGCAGATCGTAGTTATCACCTCAGAGCAGGTTCATAAATATGCTTTAAAGTTTTTTGTCTATGTTTAACCCCCCACGCAAAAACGACGGGTGTTATAAGTTTGACGTGTCTGTGTGTGTTTGTGTGTGAGTGTGTGTGTCTGTCTGTTCCACCGTAGCGCTCAAACGGGTGAACCGATATGAATGCGGTTTTTTTTGTTTGAAAGGTGAATTAGTCGGGAATGTTCTTAGCTATGTTTGATGAAAATCGGTCCATGATGGCCGCCACCACAAAATGGTAGATTATATATTTTTCATTACTCCCTCAATATGGGTATCAAATGAAAGGGCTTGACTAGTAGAATAGCATTATGCAAGTCCAAGATGGCCGCCACAAAATGGCGAATGTCGGGGGTTTTTTAATTTTTATTTTATACTTGTTACATATAGGTACATATACCTACTTACCTACTTCCGGGGAGAGTCGGTATACGGTATATTTAGTAAACATCAGTTCACATGTAATTAAAACGCGCTTTAAGCCTTTGTTATATCCTTTTGTTATATATTTGGATATTTATTTATTTTAACGACTAAAACAACGTCATTATATTTTAGTAATACCCTGGCACACCAGCGCACAAGTACCCAGTGATACTCTGTTTCCTTTTAAAAATTCGAAAACATTATTTTGTACGCATAATGCTGTTATTCGTTGTGATGCATTAATGGAGATTCACATTTAACTCTACATTTTGCATTTCCCCGACGGAGCTTAATGTTTTAATTCTAGTTTTAATTACATTGTCACTACCCGCCATCCTGTTATCATTACGGCGAAAAAAATTAATACCACCCACGGAAATTAATCTTTTAGCGCTTGCAACATTAGTGCTGTATTCCAACGTTTGTACCAGGCTATGTAAAGAGATTAAAAAATATATATTAATACCACCGACAACAAGCTATAATTTAAAAATTAAAAAAACCCGACTGCCATGCTATAAAACGAACTAAAAAATTAATAAACTACCACCGTACCACTTACAGTGTAGTTGTTATTTATTTTGTTTTTCATGATTTGTTACTCCAAACTGATTTAAAACATATAGATTGTATACATTTTCGTAGTGGCCTTTTAAAGTCCTTTATTTTGATACCCCACTCGAGGGTCTTGAAGAAAAAAAAATTTTTTCAGCCCGCACATTAAAGTGCATAAAATCCGCCATTTTGATTTTTTATGATTTTTATGTACCCAGTAACATTTGCGCTATCAAGACAAATCTAATGACGTATAATTTATCAAAATTGGTTTAGCCGTTAAGTAGTTACGAACTGACATAGGAAACGGTCATTTTATACGATTTATCACTCCAAATTGTTTCCAAATATATAAATTGTATACATTTTCGTATTCGCCTTTTGAATCCCTTTATTTTGATACCCCACTCGAGGGTCTTGAAGAAAAATTTTTTTTTCAGCTCGCACAATAAAGCGCATAAAGTCCGCCATTTTGTTTTTTTTTTAATTTAGGTACCCATTGACACTCGCGTCATCGAGACAAATCTAATGACGTATCATATATCAAAATCCGTTGAGCCGTTGATTAGTTACAAGCGAACATAGGAATGGACATACATACACACAGGTGAAACACATATACCCAGTCGGGTAATAAAAAATTAAACACTTCGCGTTTATATGCTGTATTCTTGCTGTATTCCTTCGGTTGTGCGAGGTTATGTAAAGCGATGTTTATATTACCGGCGAAAATTAATGTCTCAGCGCTTGCAACGTAAGAGCTGTATTTCTACAGATGTACGAGGCTATTTTAAACGTTTTTTTTTTAGTAAAACAATTTGATAGTAACTAAGTAATAGTTCAAATTGTATCCTTCGTTAGCGCTAAGGTGGAGGCGAAACGAAAGTTAGCGTTTGCGCCCCGTATAGAATTAAGAGATTTGCATGCCATGCCAGAGATAGCCGATAACATTGATTATTGGATTACAGTAAAATCCGTTTGGTATTTAGTGTAAGTGCCGAGTTTCTTGCTGGTTCTTCTCGGTTGGAACGGCATGCGGCATTCCGAACCAGTGGTAGATTCAATTTGACGGTTCAAAAGTACTTGTAAAAGTTTATTTGTATAAAAAACTTTTCTATTCTATTCTAAGTATCATGGACTTCCAAATATTACCAACTTCTATTCAGATGATAGTGGATCAAACAATGAAATAGATATGGAAGTTCACACATCGCTCAGCACAGCTCCGCGACTTCAGTGGATCACTGTCGTTATCTTTGCCGCCATTCCCGCTAATGACACTACACGACGCGTAGTGGCTGCGCGGTTTTATTATTTTATTTTAGTTACTTTTGCAGATTAAATATTTTGTTTTTTGTTTTTTCGCTTTATGCGTAGGCATAGTGCTCTGTGCAAGATATTATATTATACTTACGTTCTGCGTAACGAGCATATAGATAGAGAGAGTAGAGATATGTAGATATAGCAAGCTGCTGCCCGCGATATCGTGCGTGCCGCGTGGATTTAGATTTCGTTTTGAATCCTGTGGAACGAAAAGTAGCCAGGATACCTATAAGCTGTCTCTTTGTGGAAAATTCGACATTTCGCGTTACCACAGAATTTTAAGAAACCTAAATCCACGCGGACGATCGCGGTCGCGGGCATCATCTAGTCACTAGATTAATATATAAAACTAGCTGTCCCCCGCGACTTCGTTCGCGTGTTTTTCTTTGCTCCGCTTTAGACTAAGCACACTGGAGTTATAGCGTCAGGAAGGAAAACCCGACTTATTTTTATATAGTAGATATACCTACGAAGTGTATTACTTCGTATTTTTTTGATTATTTTTATATTTTTCTTTATTTTATATTCTGCAACTAATAAAGTTAAAATTGAGTAAAATTAATACAAAATGTATAAATGCAGATAGGTAGGTAGGTACTTGAATTATATTGTACTGATGGGTAGGTATGTGTAGTTATACGCCTACAAGCATACCTGGTAACGGAGACAGATTTGCTCGCTAACTGCACTTAACAGGACATAATATTGTGTGTGTGCACACAATCTGTTTGTTGTGCTCATGTGTGCACGCACAGCACTCTCCTCATCCACAAGATCTGCATTATTTTATTGTATCGGGGCACGCTCGCTACGCACAGCGATATCCCGCGGAACACGGGAAAATGTAGACGGAACCTTCACTTTGTTAATTCATTGAAAAGTCAACATCATCATCATTCATTTAGTGATGCTATATTGTGTAAGATTGTTCATGGATGGTGGATATATATATATATATATATATATATATATATATATACAATTTTGGTCATAGATCGTTAAAGCCAATTTCGAATTACTTATAACTACTTAGGTTATAGACCGTATATCTGAATTTACCCAATAAAAACTGCAGTAGATACCTATCCATCTATAAGGACTTAATGTTGTGATAATCTATGCTAATATTTCAAACGAGCGGATACCCGCGACTTCGTTCGCGTGGATATTGATTTTAATAATCCCGTGGGAATCATTTTGTTTTTCCTATGTTACTTTGAGCTGAAACCTTGCTAAAAACTGTTAAAAGTTCTTTGGCGGATGTTTAGGTACATCAAAATGTAAACATCTGCCAGTGAAAGTCCCATTAAAATCGGTCCAGCCTTTCTTTAGCCAGTAGTCTTTGAAGTATCTACTTTCTAATAAAAAAAGAATGAATGAAATCGGACCACCCGTTACCGAATTACAGCTAAGTACACATTTTGTCTTTCATCCCCTCTCCCAAGGGAAGCGTGCTGAATTTCGGGATAAAAAGTATCCTATATGTTACTCCATAGTATGAACTTAAATCATGCCGAGTTTCATTTCAATCCATTCAGTAGTTTTTACGTGATGCGCGCACAAACATACAGACAAACAGATAAACAGACAAACAGACAAAAATTTCAAAAATAGCTTTTTTACGTTCTATTACTTATCCCTAACATCCCCCAGTTATTATTTTGCAAAAATCTTCAATGTACAGATACGGCAATTCTACGATTTTATTATATGTATAGATTTATTATATGTATAGAAGAAGATAGATAGAAGAAGATAGATAATAAGACGTACATGTTTGTTACATGCGATTGGCTTCTTTATTTCGTAATTGGCTCCTGCGCTGCGGTCGGGTTACATATTTATTGCGCTAGCTAAGTATCTACGAATAAATTAATGTATCCTCTAGTCTGCGCGCTCCACACATTATGCTCCATCGAATTCACCGCCCATATTGACACAACACTCCAGCGTCGAGAAAGGGTCTCCAATAAAATATTACTCCCCATTCTGTCTTACTGCTTATATCACCATTGTGCGACCTACGCGATGTTTTGGCTGCATAATACAAGATATCGGTGCGTTGCATCGAAAAAAAATGTCTACTTGAATTAACAGACATACAGACATGCCAACTTCCTACTCTATTAACATAATAAACTTCTCCCGATCAAATTTCGGGCACGGCATCTAATCAACTATGCAGGCGATAATATTATATTGTATAAGTGTGCGCGCAAAACCTAGTGCTTTCTCTATTCCCTCACTCTCATAGACCGAACCCACACGACCGGAAGTAAATAAGAGTAGATAAAATTTTTAAATTATGGAATCCTTCATTGAGTTGAAAAGTGATTGGAAAGGGGAGTGAGGTGTGGGTTTGGGTTTGTAGAGCTGATAGACGTTGGAATCCCGAAATGCTTAATATTATGTCATGTCATTTTCTTTAAAGATGTTTGTGTAGATACGTTCCAATATAATAAAAACAAGAGCAGCGCTGGTCAATATATTTGTGTACCGAAGAAGTCGCGGAAAATGTCGATTTAAATAAGGGTTGAAATTATGCAAAAGTAACCTATAGCATAGCTGTCAACAGATGTACCTACCTTTTACATTGGTAAGTATATTGGTCTGGTCTAAAATGTTCTTACTACGAGATTTTTTAAATGTAAAGGTAGCCGACTTGTCGGGACATCTACAGACGCTTTATAGCCCGTCGAAGTTGTTTTGTGGGATGTCAATGCACCACCAGACATTTTATTATCGAGTCTGAGATCTCATAGATGGAGATTTAATTGAAATGTTGCTCTGTTTGCGTTGATTCTAAACATATCTTTTATTTAAAACTTCTCAAAAGGATATAACAAAGGCTTAAAGCGCGTTTTAATTACATGTGAACTGATGTTTACTAAATATACCGTATACCGACTCTCCCCGGAAGTAGGTAAGTAGGTATATGTACCTATATGTAACAAGTATAAAATAAAAATTAAAAAACCCCCGACATTCGCCATTTTGTGGCGGCCATCTTGGACTTGCATAATGCTATTCTACTAGTCAAGCCCTTTCATTTGATACCCATATTGAGGGAGTAATGAAAAATATATAATCTACCATTTTGTGGTGGCGGCCATCATGGACCGATTTTCATCAAACATAGCTAAGAACATTCCCGACTAATTCACCTTTCAAACAAAAAAAACCGCATTCATATCGGTTCACCCGTTTGAGCGCTACGGTGGAACAGACAGACACACACACTCACACACAAACACACACAGACACGTCAAACTTATAACACCCGTCGTTTTTGCGTGGGGGGTTAAACATAGACAAAAAACTTTAAAGCATATTTATGAACCTGCTCTGAGGTGATAACTACGATCTGCGAAATGCAGAAAACCACATCAAAATCGACTCGGAAGTTTTTCAGGAAAATGCTTAGGATTAAAATTTAAAAACATGTTGTGTATACGCCCGTGTACCTATGCCTGACTAGTTTCGGGCATGATGATGATGATGATGATGATGATGATGATGATGATGATGAGCATGATGAGCATGTTCACGCGACACGGCGCAGGCCATACGGGTCCGATTCTAGTCGGACATACTCCGGCGTTGGTATATCTTCACAAATCCTGAGGGAATCGTGGATATCTGGTTTCTTTTTCCGCTCCCTTTTCCAACCTTTATACCTACTTTCAAGGAAGTTTGCTATAGTAATCTACCTATAGCTGTAGATATAGATTTCGGGTTTTTCAAAATTCCGCGGGAGCTGTGGATTTTTCCAGGATAAAAAGGCTATGTTTTAAGTAAGGGCCTAATCTATCTCCATTCAAAATTTCAGCCAAATCGGTTCAGTAGTTACGACGTTATAGAGTAACAAACATCCAAACATCCAAACGTCCAAACATCCAAACATCCACAGTTTCACATTTATAGATTTAACTAGATTCTGCCCGCGGCTTCGCCCGCGTGAATTTCGGTTTTGAACAAATCCCGAGGGAATCGTGGATTCCCGGTTTCCGTTCCCGCTCCCTTTTCCAACCTTTATACTTACTATCAAGGAACTTCGCTATAGTAATCTACATATAGCTGTAGCTGTAGATTTCGGTTTTATCAAAATCCCGTGGGAACTGTGCATTTTTCCAGGATAAAAAGTAGCCTATGTGTTGCCAATGCATGCTACACAGCAAACTATTGCAAGAATGTGTTTTGAACGTGATTTACCTAAGAATGGCGTTTTTGGAGGTCTATATCTATTTTAGTCCCACAGGAATACTTTTCCGGGATAAAAAGTAGCCTATGTTTTAAGTCAGGGCATAAGCTATCTCCGTTCAAAATTTTAGCCAAATCGGTTCAGTAGTTGCGGCGTGATTGAGTAACAAACATCCAAACATCTAAACATCCAAACATCCAAATATCCAAACATCCACACTTTCACATTTATAATAATATTACTTAGTAGGATATTAAGTAGGATATGGACTCAGAATTATTTAAACGCTATTAAATTAAAAACACGATCGCTACCGCGTCGCCTAACATAATATCTTGGAAACTTTTTAGTTCCTAGATAGAGGCACACCTACCTACGTAGACAACTATCTACTTAATGCAAAGCGCATTAAAATCGGCCCAGTAGTTTTTCAGGAGAATAACAACAACGCACAAACACACTCAATCTCTAATCTCTTATGCCAAACACATACCACCTATACCTACTTACCACCTCTGTTCTGTTTTCTGTCGTGCGTAAAAAGTGTGTCTCTATCTAAATTTTTAAGGTAATGTAAATCCAAACAAAAACATTTCATGTGAATAATAAGGCCAACTTCCTATCAAAAAGTTTCGGCCATTAAAAGTACTGATATCAAAAATTATGACCAAGTCCTTTGCTAGGCTCGATAAATGAAACCATACAGTTTTAGAAGGTATATCTTCTTCGATCACCCTCAAGCTGTCATACCATTCCTAATGATCCTGTTAAAATATTTTTAAATAATTTATGTTTTACTAATAACACTATAATATGAAGCTCATTTGGGACTGAGAATAGTTTTATTGTTTTCAACTTGACAACATTTTTGTACTCCTTTGAATTTGTTTAATTTAAAAAATGTTGCCAAGTTGAAAACAATAAAACTATTCTCAGTCCCAAAATGAGCTTCATATTATAGTGTTATTAGTAAAACATAAATTATTTAAAAATATTTTAACAGGATCATTAGGAATGGTATGACAGCTTGAGGGTGATCGAAGAAGATATACCTTCTAAAACTGTATGGTTTCATTTATCGAGCCTAGCAAAGGACTTGGTCATAATTTTTGATATCAGTACTTTTAATGGCCGAAACTTTTTGATAGGAAGTTGGCCTTATTATTCACATGAAATGTTTTTGTTTGGATTTACATTACCTTAAAAATTTAGATAGAGACACACTTTTTACGCACGACAGAAAACAGAACAGAGGTGGTAAGTAGGTATAGGTGGTATGTGTTTGGCATAAGAGATTAGAGATTGAGTGTGTTTGTGCGTTGTTGTTATTCTCCTGAAAAACTACTGGGCCGATTTTAATGCGCTTTGCATTAAGTAGATAGTTGTCTACGTAGGTAGGTGTGCCTCTATCTAGGAACTAAAAAGTTTCCAAGATATTATGTTAGGCGACGCGGTAGCGATCGTGTTTTTAATTTAATAGCGTTTAAATAATTCTGAGTCCATATCCTACTTAATATCCTACTAAGTAATATTATTATAAATGTGAAAGTGTGGATGTTTGGATATTTGGATGTTTGGATGTTTAGATGTTTGGATGTTTGTTACTCAATCACGCCGCAACTACTGAACCGATTTGGCTAAAATTTTGAACGGAGATAGCTTATGCCCTGACTTAAAACATAGGCTACTTTTTATCCCGGAAAAGTATTCCTGTGGGACTAAAATAGATATAGACCTCCAAAAACGCCATTCTTAGGTAAATCACGTTCAAAACACATTCTTGCAATAGTTTGCTGTGTAGCATGCATTGGCAACACATAGGCTACTTTTTATCCTGGAAAAATGCACAGTTCCCACGGGATTTTGATAAAACCGAAATCTACAGCTACAGCTATATGTAGATTACTATAGCGAAGTTCCTTGATAGTAAGTATAAAGGTTGGAAAAGGGAGCGGGAACGGAAACCGGGAATCCACGATTCCCTCGGGATTTGTTCAAAACCGAAATTCACGCGGGCGAAGCCGCGGGCAGAATCTAGTTAAATCTATAAATGTGAAACTGTGGATGTTTGGATGTTTGGACGTTTGGATGTTTGGATGTTTGTTACTCTATAACGTCGTAACTACTGAACCGATTTGTCTGAAATTTTGAATGGAGATAGATTAGGCCCTTACTTAAAACATAGCCTTTTTATCCTGGAAAAATCCACAGCTCCCGCGGAATTTTGAAAAACCCGAAATCTATATCTACAGCTATAGGTAGATTACTATAGCAAACTTCCTTGAAAGTAGGTATAAAGGTTGGAAAAGGGAGCGGAAAAAGAAACCAGATATCCACGATTCCCTCAGGATTTGTGAAGATATACCAACGCCGGAGTATGTCCGACTAGAATCGGACCCGTATGGCCTGCGCCGTGTCGCGTGAACATGCTCATCATGCTCATCATCATCATCATCATCATCATCATCATCATCATCATCATCATGCCCGAAACTAGTCAGGCATAGGTACACGGGCGTATACACAACATGTTTTTAAATTTTAATCCTAAGCATTTTCCTGAAAAACTTCCGAGTCGATTTTGATGTGGTTTTCTGCATTTCGCAGATCGTAGTTATCACCTCAGAGCAGGTTCATAAATATGCTTTAAAGTTTTTTGTCTATGTTTAACCCCCCACGCAAAAACGACGGGTGTTATAAGTTTGACGTGTCTGTGTGTGTTTGTGTGTGAGTGTGTGTGTCTGTCTGTTCCACCGTAGCGCTCAAACGGGTGAACCGATATGAATGCGGTTTTTTTTGTTTGAAAGGTGAATTAGTCGGGAATGTTCTTAGCTATGTTTGATGAAAATCGGTCCATGATGGCCGCCACCACAAAATGGTAGATTATATATTTTTCATTACTCCCTCAATATGGGTATCAAATGAAAGGGCTTGACTAGTAGAATAGCATTATGCAAGTCCAAGATGGCCGCCACAAAATGGCGAATGTCGGGGGTTTTTTAATTTTTATTTTATACTTGTTACATATAGGTACATATACCTACTTACCTACTTCCGGGGAGAGTCGGTATACGGTATATTTAGTAAACATCAGTTCACATGTAATTAAAACGCGCTTTAAGCCTTTGTTATATCCTTTTGAGAAGTTTTAAATAAAAGATATGTTTAGAATCAACGCAAACAGAGCAACATTTCAATTAAATCTCCATCTATGAGATCTCAGACTCGATAATAAAATGTCTGGTGGTGCATTGACATCCCACAAAACAACTTCGACGGGCTATAAAGCGTCTGTAGATGTCCCGACAAGTCGGCTACCTTTACATTTAAAAAATCTCGTAGTAAGAACATTTTAGACCAGACCAATATACTTACCAATGTAAAAGGTAGGTACATCTGTTGACAGCTATGCTATAGGTTACTTTTGCATAATTTCAACCCTTATTTAAATCGACATTTTCCGCGACTTCTTCGGTACACAAATATATTGACCAGCGCTGCTCTTGTTTTTATTATATTGGAACGTATCTACACAAACATCTTTAAAGAAAATGACATGACATAATATTAAGCATTTCGGGATTCCAACGTCTATCAGCTCTACAAACCCAAACCCACACCTCACTCCCCTTTCCAATCACTTTTCAACTCAATGAAGGATTCCATAATTTAAAAATTTTATCTACTCTTATTTACTTCCGGTCGTGTGGGTTCGGTCTATGAGAGTGAGGGAATAGAGAAAGCACTAGGTTTTGCGCGCACACTTATACAATATAATATTATCGCCTGCATAGTTGATTAGATGCCGTGCCCGAAATTTGATCGGGAGAAGTTTATTATGTTAATAGAGTAGGAAGTTGGCATGTCTGTATGTCTGTTAATTCAAGTAGACATTTTTTTTCGATGCAACGCACCGATATCTTGTATTATGCAGCCAAAACATCGCGTAGGTCGCACAATGGTGATATAAGCAGTAAGACAGAATGGGGAGTAATATTTTATTGGAGACCCTTTCTCGACGCTGGAGTGTTGTGTCAATATGGGCGGTGAATTCGATGGAGCATAATGTGTGGAGCGCGCAGACTAGAGGATACATTAATTTATTCGTAGATACTTAGCTAGCGCAATAAATATGTAACCCGACCGCAGCGCAGGAGCCAATTACGAAATAAAGAAGCCAATCGCATGTAACAAACATGTACGTCTTATTATCTATCTTCTTCTATCTATCTTCTTCTATACATATAATAAATCTATACATATAATAAAATCGTAGAATTGCCGTATCTGTACATTGAAGATTTTTGCAAAATAATAACTGGGGGATGTTAGGGATAAGTAATAGAACGTAAAAAAGCTATTTTTGAAATTTTTGTCTGTTTGTCTGTTTATCTGTTTGTCTGTTTGTCTGTATGTTTGTGCGCGCATCACGTAAAAACTACTGAATGGATTGAAATGAAACTCGGCATGATTTAAGTTCATACTATGGAGTAACATATAGGATACTTTTTATCCCGAAATTCAGCACGCTTCCCTTGGGAGAGGGGATGAAAGACAAAATGTGTACTTAGCTGTAATTCGGTAACGGGTGGTCCGATTTCATTCATTCTTTTTTTATTAGAAAGTAGATACTTCAAAGACTACTGGCTAAAGAAAAGCTGGACCGATTTTAATGGGACTTTCACTGGCAGATGTTTACATTTTGATGTACCTAAACATCCGCCAAAGAACTTTTAACAGTTTTTAGCAAGGTTTCAGCTCAAAGTAACATAGGAAAAACAAAATGATTCCCACGGGATTATTAAAATCAATATCCACGCGAACGAAGTCGCGGGTATCCGCTCGTTTGAAATATTAGCATAGATTATCACAACATTAAGTCCTTATAGATGGATAGGTATCTACTGCAGTTTTTATTGGGTAAATTCAGATATACGGTCTATAACCTAAGTAGTTATAAGTAATTCGAAATTGGCTTTAACGATCTATGACCAAAATTGTATATATATATATATATATATATATATATATATCCACCATCCATGAACAATCTTACACAATATAGCATCACTAAATGAATGATGATGATGTTGACTTTTCAATGAATTAACAAAGTGAAGGTTCCGTCTACATTTTCCCGTGTTCCGCGGGATATCGCTGTGCGTAGCGAGCGTGCCCCGATACAATAAAATAATGCAGATCTTGTGGATGAGGAGAGTGCTGTGCGTGCACACATGAGCACAACAAACAGATTGTGTGCACACACACAATATTATGTCCTGTTAAGTGCAGTTAGCGAGCAAATCTGTCTCCGTTACCAGGTATGCTTGTAGGCGTATAACTACACATACCTACCCATCAGTACAATATAATTCAAGTACCTACCTACCTATCTGCATTTATACATTTTGTATTAATTTTACTCAATTTTAACTTTATTAGTTGCAGAATATAAAATAAAGAAAAATATAAAAATAATCAAAAAAATACGAAGTAATACACTTCGTAGGTATATCTACTATATAAAAATAAGTCGGGTTTTCCTTCCTGACGCTATAACTCCAGTGTGCTTAGTCTAAAGCGGAGCAAAGAAAAACACGCGAACGAAGTCGCGGGGGACAGCTAGTTTTATATATTAATCTAGTGACTAGATGATGCCCGCGACCGCGATCGTCCGCGTGGATTTAGGTTTCTTAAAATTCTGTGGTAACGCGAAATGTCGAATTTTCCACAAAGAGACAGCTTATAGGTATCCTGGCTACTTTTCGTTCCACAGGATTCAAAACGAAATCTAAATCCACGCGGCACGCACGATATCGCGGGCAGCAGCTTGCTATATCTACATATCTCTACTCTCTCTATCTATATGCTCGTTACGCAGAACGTAAGTATAATATAATATCTTGCACAGAGCACTATGCCTACGCATAAAGCGAAAAAACAAAAAACAAAATATTTAATCTGCAAAAGTAACTAAAATAAAATAATAAAACCGCGCAGCCACTACGCGTCGTGTAGTGTCATTAGCGGGAATGGCGGCAAAGATAACGACAGTGATCCACTGAAGTCGCGGAGCTGTGCTGAGCGATGTGTGAACTTCCATATCTATTTCATTGTTTGATCCACTATCATCTGAATAGAAGTTGGTAATATTTGGAAGTCCATGATACTTAGAATAGAATAGAAAAGTTTTTTATACAAATAAACTTTTACAAGTACTTTTGAACCGTCAAATTGAATCTACCACTGGTTCGGAATGCCGCATGCCGTTCCAACCGAGAAGAACCAGCAAGAAACTCGGCACTTACACTAAATACCAAACTGATTTTACTGTAATCCAATAATCAATGTTATCGGCTATCTCTGGCATGGCATGCAAATCTCTTAATTCTATACGGGGCGCAAACGCTAACTTTCGTTTCGCCTCCACCTTAGCGCTAACGAAGGATACAATTTGAACTATTACTTAGTTACTATCAAATTGTTTTACTAAAAAAAAAACGTTTAAAATAGCCTCGTACATCTGTAGAAATACAGCTCTTACGTTGCAAGCGCTGAGACATTAATTTTCGCCGGTAATATAAACATCGCTTTACATAACCTTGCACAACCGAAGGAATACAGCAAGAATACAGCATATAAACGCGAAGTGTTTAATTTTTTATTACCCGACTGGGTATATGTGTTTCACCTGTGTGTATGTATGTCCATTCCTATGTTCGCTTGTAACTAATCAACGGCTCAACGGATTTTGATATATGATACGTCATTAGATTTGTCTCGATGACGCGAGTGTCAATGGGTACCTAAATTAAAAAAAAACAAAATGGCGGACTTTATGCGCTTTATTGTGCGAGCTGAAAAAAAAATTTTTCTTCAAGACCCTCGAGTGGGGTATCAAAATAAAGGGATTCAAAAGGCGAATACGAAAATGTATACAATTTATATATTTGGAAACAATTTGGAGTGATAAATCGTATAAAATGACCGTTTCCTATGTCAGTTCGTAACTACTTAACGGCTAAACCAATTTTGATAAATTATACGTCATTAGATTTGTCTTGATAGCGCAAATGTTACTGGGTACATAAAAATCATAAAAAATCAAAATGGCGGATTTTATGCACTTTAATGTGCGGGCTGAAAAAATTTTTTTTTCTTCAAGACCCTCGAGTGGGGTATCAAAATAAAGGACTTTAAAAGGCCACTACGAAAATGTATACAATCTATATGTTTTAAATCAGTTTGGAGTAACAAATCATGAAAAACAAAATAAATAACAACTACACTGTAAGTGGTACGGTGGTAGTTTATTAATTTTTTAGTTCGTTTTATAGCATGGCAGTCGGGTTTTTTTAATTTTTAAATTATAGCTTGTTGTCGGTGGTATTAATATATATTTTTTAATCTCTTTACATAGCCTGGTACAAACGTTGGAATACAGCACTAATGTTGCAAGCGCTAAAAGATTAATTTCCGTGGGTGGTATTAATTTTTTTCGCCGTAATGATAACAGGATGGCGGGTAGTGACAATGTAATTAAAACTAGAATTAAAACATTAAGCTCCGTCGGGGAAATGCAAAATGTAGAGTTAAATGTGAATCTCCATTAATGCATCACAACGAATAACAGCATTATGCGTACAAAATAATGTTTTCGAATTTTTAAAAGGAAACAGAGTATCACTGGGTACTTGTGCGCTGGTGTGCCAGGGTATTACTAAAATATAATGACGTTGTTTTAGTCGTTAAAATAAATAAATATCCAAATATTT
Source organism: Melanargia galathea (assembly GCA_920104075.1). Classification (NCBI taxonomy): domain Eukaryota; kingdom Metazoa; phylum Arthropoda; class Insecta; order Lepidoptera; family Nymphalidae; genus Melanargia; species Melanargia galathea. The sequence goes on along the minus strand of OV049875.1, from coordinate 1,561,762 downwards.
ATAATTTAAAAAAATTGTGAAATTAAAGTGGCATTTAATCTCGTGGGAACTCTTTGATTTACTGCAGTAAAATGTAGCTATCTCTGTGCTAAATTTCATCAAGATCGGTTCAGTAGTTAGACCCTGAAAATGTATAAAGCGCTGTTTTTTCAGGCGATCCATTATATATAACTCGAGGTCCCGGACATAATCATTTATTGGTACCCGAACTGCCCGATTGATTATTTATTATTTATTAACTCTGTCTTTCGATAGGTACTCTGTGGCAATGATATATGACGTGTATATATGACCGAGTGACTTGCAGTGTGCTTAGTCTAAAGCGGAGCACTCGAAAACGAACTCGAAAACTATTGATCGATTTCAGAGTAAAATAGACCTAAAATGGCTTGTATTAAGGTTTGAGTTCGCCAATACATTCAGCATTCGAACAATGCTGAATGTATTGGCGAACTCAAACTACTTAGTCTAAAGCGGAGCTCGAGTGCTCCGCTTTAGACTAAGCACACAGATTGTTGGATGCTTTCGGTAACTTAGTCACCGTGCGGTGTCTACTGCTGTCTGTTACAAAATCCTCGTCGTCTTCGTTATCAACCGATAGACATCCACTGCTGGACATAGGTCTCTTGAAGGGACTTCCACACGTCACGGTCTTGTGCCACTTCTATCCAGCGGCTCCCTGCGACTCTTATGATGTCGTCGGTCCACCTAGTGGGGGGCCTACCAACGCTGCGCTTTCCGGTGCGAGGTCGCTACTCCAGCACTTTGGAGTTAGGACTCCAACGTCTATCGGTGCCACTTCAGTTTCGTAACCCGCTGAGCTATGTCGGTGACTCTGGTTCTTCTACGAATCTCCTCATATCTAATGTGATCTCGTAGAGAAACTCCGAGCATAGCTCTCCCCATCGCTCTCTGAGTGACTCTGAGCTTCCTTATGAGGCCCATAATTAGCGACTACATCTCGGATCATGTGGTAGGATAAAGTATAAAAGTCCGCTCAGTTTCCAGGCTAATGACGTCGACGTCGGGCGGCATGGGCCACGTGAACCAGATGGGCGGGCTGGCGGCGTGTGCGGGCCCCGACGCCAAGCCCATGCAGTTCCCGCTCGCGCAGCGCCGCAAGCGGAGGGTGCTCTTCACGCAGGCGCAGGTGAGCACATTCATCCATTACCAGCACACTGTACGGCACGGGTCTCCTTTCAAGCTGGGTTTCACAGCTGTACGGGAGACCCGTACTTACGCGCTCCCGAAGCGGAGACACATGTGAGGCGCTAGAACATCGTTTCACAGCAATGCGGATTCAGAGGCGTAGCGTGGACTAATATAGACGTGGGCGAATTCGCATCAGCGAGGCTCCTTCTCTTTCGTTCCCAAGATAATACCAATAGATCTAGCCTACCAAAAAGTGTTTGTAATTCCTGACAAGTCTAGTATTTCGTCAATCTCGGTCTTTGAAGGTAGTTACAACGGCTTCGCACCTAAGAGGTGCTTTTAGTGGCGTTAATTTTTCGAGCGTAAAAGTGATCAAATTAATTAGTTACCTGTGGCCCACATCACGTGACGCGAGGCCCTCGTGAGTGCGAGACCGTGGGTCCACATCGCCCACGCCTAGCTACGCCACTGTGCGGATTGTTCCGTACGGGACTCACTCTGCGTAGAGCCCATACTACGCTAGCAACTGTATCCGTACTGAACACTCGTTTCAGAGCACAGCCAGCGCTACCGTACGGGTTTCATGTATTACTGCCGACTCGTACGGGTCCCCCGTACAGCTGTGAAACCAGCCTCAGAGTGAGATGGGTTTGGCTGACCAAGTGCCGATTGGTAGACTTCACACGTCTTTGAGGTTTGCAGGTTTCCTCACAATATTTTTCATCACCATTAAAGCGAGTGATATTTACATACCTAACTCCGAAAAGTTGAGATGCTTACCGAAGATCGAACTATCGGGCCCTCATCCCTCTACTAAGTTAGCCCGCTTCCATCTTAGACTGCATTCAACGATGATAATGCAGTCAACGACTAATTTGTAGTTGAAATAAAAAAAACGCGATTTTGCCGCCGCGACTGTATGTTGTTTGTAAAGCGAGTGCCTCAGACCAAAAGGTCGCATCCCATTCTGAACGCGCGCGTTGCAGTACACATATAATAGGTCAACATAACCAGTTATAGTCAGTCAAATAAGTATTTACCCATCACGTCTCCGCGTACGGCAGGAGTTTTGTTCACTTCGCCCCGCACCGCTCCGCTGCGCGTTTGTTTGCCGACCCTCGCAGGGGAGTTTTATTTGACGATCATTTTACAAATAAATTTGATCGGGGGGTCTTGCCTTACCTTACCTGCCGTTCGGGTTTAACGAATGCGTCCCATTCAACGTATTGCTGCGTTGCAAATCTATATTAATATGAAACTGGTGGTATAGATGCAGTGATTATTAAAATGGTCAGGATATTTATTTGGTAAGAGATCGCGCGTTTACCTTTGTATTTTTATTTTATTGATATACGTAGGGATAGTTATCTATACTTACACTGAAAGAAATTTCCTGGTGTTCTTCCTTCTGATTTTTATTTCAAAAAGGTAACTTCATTAATCATTCCTTTAATAAGGTCATTGACTTAACATGTAATGATTTAGGTAAATCTGTATGAATAAGATGGAAGAAAAAATCCTTCCAGTTTTCGATAGTAGGTACTTACCTAATTTTCGATTTTGTGAAAGGAAAAGTTCTCCCGTTTGAATTGAAAAGCTTTTGGAAAGAGAAAATCAGAAGGAATTTCAGAAAATTTCTTTCAGTGAAATAACACTCACACAGTAGATACGTGGTATGAGATTTGAGAATAGATTTTCATGCAGTTCTAAATAGTCTAAGTAGGTAATCTCATTGTCATTCCCTTTACAATTGTCACTCCTAAATATAACTTTAAGGGTTAACTTATCTTAGTTTTCTCGGGATGAAAAAGATTCTATATCCTTCTCCAATTAGGTAACTACTTACTTAGTGTTTAAAAGCTTTGTGCATGATTTATTTGGAATCATTTAAGTAAGTAAAGAACTAACAAACAACAAACAGCCGGATTCTTAATATTAGGTAAATGTATTTAGTATTGATATGGATAGTCAGATATACCTAGGTAACCCTAACCGCCCTAGGCAGGTTATCAGGGTAGTAAAAACGAACACATGAGAAACAGTGGAGCGATCTGCAATCGTGTCGTGTGGTTTATGGCCCGCTTTATGGCGAGGGGAGATCGGAATCGCGACTAACGCGATTTTTATTGCCGAATTGCCGAGGGGCCCGCACGGAGTACAGGTTATTATTTCATATTCGTATAGTTTTCATCATTTTAATGCTGTGAGATTGTTGATTGAGTGATTTTTGTGAGATGGGGGTACGAGGGATTATGTAGATAGAGCGTAGGACTAGACTATTACCTACTTATTAGGTACGTATTCAGGTAGGTACATAGTAAGGTACACAGGAAAGGCTGTAGCGCATGTAGGTGCAATAAAAAATGAGACCGTAATTCTTGTGTTGATTGAAGCGTCATAGGTACCTACTGAGAACTAAATTAGACATTACCCAATTAGGTATAATATCATTTACTTACCTATATTCATTCACATTACCTACTTCTGCATACCCATTTTCAGCCATTTTGACCATACCTACCTACTTAAAATGGATGATAATGGGTACAATTTGGGTTAGAACGCAAATCACCCTAAGTATATTTGTCTAAATAGGAAGAATGGATTTTTGACCATTTGCCCATTAGGTGCCATCCATAAATTTACGTCACAAGGGGGATCGGGAGGTCAAAGTGGGACGTCGTGTGACAAGAGGAGGGGGGACAAGGACAATTAGCTTTGTTTATCACATTTGTGAATGTAAAGTATTAAAACTAACGAAAACTTTAAAATATTATAGCAACTCTATCAGTATTGATAATTATTTTAAAGTTTCAATGAAGGTTAACCGGAACTAGAGATAAGTAAGAGACCATCCATAAATTACATGATTTATGAGTTATGATGACTTTCGATACGCGGTACCTACGCCTTTTACAGCGGTTTACAAAACATAATCTCATTCTCATAGGAAATCAGAAATTTTACGCGGATGAAGTCGCGAGCAACCGCTACCTATGCAACTTATTCATAAAATTCAACAAATAAATACTTACTATGTTAAAAAAAAATATAATATGATAATTACTCTGTTAAAAAAAAAAAAAAAAAAAATTCAATATTTAAGAAATTTTACAAAACATAGTTAACAAATTTTACGATACAAAGTTTAGTCGTGTTGTTAAAATAGAAGACTGACGGCCTGTTTCACCACCTTCTGATAAGTGTTGGATAGCCTAAACGTAAGTTTTGTCACTTTCTTACTTTATGTCAAGTGACAAAGACAAAAGTTGTAGATAGCTATCTAATACATATCAGAAGGTGGTGAAACAGGCACTGAGTCAATCTACTTACTTGCTCTCACATAGCGATCTTTACAATAGACCCAAATAAATTCAGCACAGGACGTAATTTATAAATCGGTTGAAACTTATATACGACATGACACAAAAGACAGCGATTAGGTAACATATTATGTAGAGGGTAGGTATATACTAGAGGGGTAACCCACCCACACCTTCGAAACAATAACGCATTTTCCACGCAGCTCAGGCACAAAACAATACCTTTTTGGAAACAATGGAAATAGGCAGGTAGGTGTTGCCATATCCGTGTGTACACTCTCCCCTTCAGTATTTCAGGGAATAGAATTAATTACATGGAGCGAACGTGGCATATCTTCCACGGGGGTGCACGGGGGGCCGGGGGCGGGGCCTCCACAGGAAGTGGGAGGGGTTAGGTGGGCTGTGGGAGGGCGGGGGAGGGCCCTCGAAATTAAATAGCTGTGTTAACGTTAATCTGGCGCCAGGTAACGCGGAATGTTTAATTTATGTGCATTAATGAACACTGTAATATATTATTATTTATCACGTCATTTTGTGTAAATTATAATTAAATTATTGTAAGTAGGTTTGTTTTTATACTTATTTCATAATAATATTATGAACAGTAGGTAACTTGTGTAGAAGTGGATAGTACCTACCTACCTAAGCAAGAATCTATTAAAGAATCGTTTTTAAGGTTCCAAAGGTAAAAACGGAGCCCTATTGTAGGTAAATGTCACTCTGTCATAAAAAACGATCGTAAAAAAAATTTACAATTTTTTCTTACCCTATATGTACATTGTAGGTACATGCCAGGGTAAGAATTTTTTTTTCTAACTTCTTTTTCATGTAACAATAAAAATTATTCAATTCAATTTGTAATTCAATATTTGGTTTTGGATCAACGTTCTACACCAATTAGGCACCTACTTACGAATTACAAATACTTATCGCTTACGAGCTAGAGACCTGTGACCGGCAGACAGACAGACGGACAGCGGAGTGACATTTATAGGGCTCCGTTTTTACCCTTTGGGTAGGTACATCAATGCTTAGAACTCATTGAGTAGAGTACGATTTTTTTTATGTAAGAAAAATTTCTCCATGAGCATTGTATTTAACAAGCTGTGATAGCCTAGTGGTTAGGACGACCGACTTCTAATCGGAGGTCGTGGGTTCGATCCCGGGCACGCACCTCTAACTTTTCGGAGTTATGTGCGTTAATATCACTTGCTTTAACGGTGAAGGAAAACATCGTGAGGAAACCTGCATGCCTGAGAGTTCTCTATAACGTTCTCAAAGGTGTGTGAAGTCTGCCAATCCGCTTGGCCAGCGTGGGAGACTATGGCCAAAACCCTTATCACTCTGAGAGGAGACCCGTGCTCTGTAGTGAGCCGGTAATGGATTGATCATGATTATGATGATGACTGTATTTAAGTATGTTAATGACGATATGGTTGGCAGGTGTACGAGCTGGAGCGGCGGTTCAAGCAGCAGAAGTACCTGTCCGCGCCGGAGCGGGAGCACCTCGCCTCGCTCATACACCTCACGCCCACGCAGGTGAGACAACTTTAACCTTTTTGACGTGATAACGTCTTATAAATCGATGAACGTCGGCTACGTGCACGAAAAAGCATGACTCATTGTCACGTACCGCGGAACGTAGCGCGTAGCACGTAGCACGTAGCGCGAAACGTAGCGCGTAGCGTGGAACTAAACATTCGGCTTGTGACACATCGCGTCGGCTTGTGACGAATCTATCTCAGGTCATTGTTTTCTTATGACGTTATCACGTAAAATTATCGTCCGTAAATCGACTTTACAGACAACCAATTTTTTTAGCCGACTATGGCGAAGCCAAAAGGAAGGGTTATGATTTCAGCAGTCTATATATGTATGTAGATATGTTTGTATCCGATTTTTGTATCGGATTTTGATGGGTTCCACCGTAGTGCCTAAACTACTGGTCCAATTTTCATGAATGAGGTGTCAATTGATTCATTTATATTGTCCGGGTGACGTAGGCTACATTTTATATACCTACCTACGATAAAACGAAAATTAATTGAAAAATCTTACTATAGCATAAAAGATTTTTTTAATGACAAAAATCCATGGACATAGATTGCTCTAATTGTTGGCGAAAAGCCAACAATTCAAATCATTTTTATGGCTATATCATATTGTAAGATGGTGATAATAAAAAACGCGGTTGAGTTTGTGGTGGGCTCTTCTCAGACCAGGGCGCGTTTGGAACCCTTGTAGTTTTAGTTTTAAGTTTCCGTAAGTAATTATCACCATTGCCTGTTCCTAAATAGACATTCAAAAAATGTACCTACAGCAGGCCTACAGTGTACCAATTTTGATTTTATTTGATTTGATTTGATAAAAATCGAAAAGTAACCTTCGCGCGGCTAAACTTGTTTTAAGTTGACATAACAGATGGCGCCACTAGCTGCTTGCCCTGCGCTTTCTTCCGTTCGAACGCAGTTGAATACACGTTTTTCTGTGTGCTTAGTCTAAAGCGGAGCACTCGAAAACGAACTCGAAAACTATTGATCGATTTCAGAGTAAAATAGACCTAAAATGGCTTGTATTAAGGTTTGAGTTCGCCAATACATTCAGCATTCGAACAATGCTGAATGTATTGGCGAACTCAAACCTTAATACAACACATTTTAGGTCTATTTTACTCTGAAATCGATCAATAGTTTTCGAGTTCGTTTTCGAGTGCTCCGCTTTAGACTAAGCACACTGCACACTAAATTAGTAGTCGGATTTTAGTTTTTGAACTTTATCACATGTTTAAAGTATGTTAGCCATGATGAACATGACTAATATTCTCTTTTCCCCTCCAAAGTCCAATTAAATGAAAACTTGTGCTAGGAGTGGGTACGACAATACATAGTGTAACGGGTGGGGTTTGAATTGTTGAACTATTTATGCTATAAACCTGATGCAGAATATTGGGGAACCAAATCAGATGAGACTTGAATGAAGAACTAGTTCTTTGTAAAACCAGAGTCACCGATTTAGCTCAACGCATTGCGAAACTGAAGTAGCAATCCTTGGAGACCATAGTTCGAAGAACCGACAAAAATTGGCGTCCCAAGGTGCTGGTGTTTCAGTTCCAGTTGTTGCAATGCCTATAACTCAGAAACAAAATATTTTAATAGAGCAAAAATTAGAATAAATTAAATAATATGATCTACTCAGTGTAAAAAAAAAGTTAACTGATGATACCAACGTACGGAACCTTAACAGAGCGAGTCTGACTGACTCGAACTTGGCTGATTCTTTTCAATTTTTCATCCTGTTTAATGAAATTAAGTAGGTACAACAGCTCGATACGAAAGCGCGCGTCACCGGCGCAGTTCCCACACACCACAGCACACGGGTCCCCGGTCCCCACTGTCCACACCTCCAGAGCAAACACCGAAAAACAACAAACACCGATAAGATACTCGCAGCTTCTCGACTGTGAGTGGACACACACTCGTAGATACCTAGTAGCCATGTAGCTTTATTATGATAACGGATACATGACACTACACACGGCACAAACCGCCACTGCAACTTGCGTTCCAACCTATGTAGGAAGCGTCTTTGGCACTACAACCTTTTCTTACATTTCGTACATTTTAACCTTTTCTTCACAATTTGTTTCCATTAGGAAGATACTTTCGTCGATTGGAAAGATTCTTTGTCTATACCTATAATATAAGTCTAAACACCGACTCGCAGCTTTTTCACTGTGAGGTTTTTTTGACTAGGTACGAGTGTGTGTCCACACACTCGTACCTAGTAGCCACGTATCTTGGCTTTATTATGATAACGGATACATGAAACTACACATGGCACCAACCGCCACTACAACTTGCGTTCCAAGCTATGTAGGTACGTGTAAGAAGCGTCTTTGGCGCTACAATTCTGTGTGCATTTTTACCTCTTCTTCACAATTTTTCTACATTAGGAAGATACTTTCCTCGATTGGGAATATTATTTATCTATGTAATAACTAGTATATAAGTCTAAATAAACAATTAAAAATGTTTATCTCTGACGGAATTTCAGCCACGGTGGCTAATATCCACGGTGACTAGCAGTTGACTAACGCGAAATATATCGCAGCAAACAATTATTAGTGTGTGCACAAATACAGATGCACTTTTTGGTCCCTCACTCTCGTAGAATAGAATAGAATAGAATAGAATAGAATAGAATAGAATAGAATAGAATAGAATAGAAAAGTTTTTTATTCAAATAAACTTTTACAAGTGCTTTTGAATCGTCGATTGAGTCTACCACAGGTTCGGAATGCAGTTCCAGCCGAGAAGAACCTGTAAGAAACTCGGCGGTTGCTCTTTTTAAAAATAACATTATAACAATTATTATTATTAATGTACATGATTGAAATGCCGTCTCGCGCATTGCTGGAACGAGTTAAATCCAAGCTTTTTTATCGTTTATATAATCTTCAGTTGTATAATAAGCTTTTTTTATGAGCATACTTTTAAGAAAGTTCTTAAACTTGTGTAAAGGCAAGTCTAAGACATATTTTTATTCGGATAAACTTTTACAAGTGCTTTTGAATCGACAAATGAATCTACCACTGGTTCGGAATGGTGCTTACAATTCTACACGTTAAGAAGGGCAGACAAAAGTAGCCCCATTTCCGACGGCGGCACCCGTTCACGAGCATGACGCATGATCCAGCCATTGCTTCGCTCAACCATATTTGAGGGAACGTAACAACCCGCACCACACGACACCACCACAGAAATGTTTAAAGAGAGCGTGACATACTTAGGCTACCCATGATTAAAGCATCGAATTGAACACCAATAATCGAATACTCCTCAAGTTATAATAGCGTATAAAGCGAATAAATTAAATCCATGCTTTTTTATCATTTATATAATCTTCAATTGTATAATATGCTTTTTTCATGAGCACACTTTTAATAGAATTCTTAAACTTGTGTAAAGGCAAATCTAAGATTTGTTGTGGAATTTTGTTATAGAACATTACGCCCATTCCCACAAACGACCTTTGGACCTTTTTGAGGCGTAATCGAGGAATCACTAGTCCATCTCTATTTCTTAACCGCCTATCGTGTAATTCACACTTTTTATTGTAACTGTGAATGTTTTGCTTAACAAAAATTATGTTGTTATAAATATATTGAGAAGCTACTCTAAGAATACCTATTTCTTTAAATTTCTCTCGAAGGGAATCCCGCGGTTTTAAATTATAAATTGCGCGAATTGCCTTTTTTTGTAAAACGAAAATTTTTCCAATATCAGCTGCTTTACCCCATAGTAAGATTCCATACGACATAATACTATGGAAATATGCAAAATAAACTACTTTTGCAGTTTCTACGTCTGTTAACTGTCGAATCTTCCTAACAGCGTAAGCAGCAGAGCTAAGCTTGCCAGCAAGTGTTGCTATATGGGTGCCCCATTGAAGCTTTGCATCTAGGGTTATTCCCAAGAACACAGTTGTGTTCTCAGTTTTCAATGGCTGACCACTTATCTTTAAATTGTTGCTAGTAATCCTTGTATTGGGCAATAAAAACTCGACACACTTGGTTTTTTTAGCATTTAAAAGTAGATTATTTATAGTAAACCAGTGTGAAACTTGAGATAAAGTATTATTTACATCGTCAAAATTGTCTTTAGTTCTATCGACTTTAAAAATTAAAGACGTATCATCAGCAAATAGTACAATATCGCAAGCATTTTTGACGAAATGTGGTAAGTCATTAATATAAACCAGAAACATGAATGGACCTAGAATAGAGCCTTGGGGGACACCCATTACTGAGGCTGATCCGGATGACTTAACATCATTGATGCATACCCTTTGTATACGATCACCGAGATAAGACGCAATGAGACTGAGTGCAGATTCTTGAATACCATAGTGGCCTAATTTTCGTAAAAGAGTCTCGTGCTCAACGCAATCAAATGCTTTTGACAAATCACAGAAGATACCAATGGCATTCTGTGACTTTTCCCAAGCATCGAAAATGTGCCGTAACAGCCTTGCGGCCGCATCGGTTGTTGAACGACCCTTAGTAAAACCATACTGCTCAGAGTGAAGTAATTTATTTAAATTAAAGTGCAGGAGCAGTTGGTTGAGCATTATTTTTTCAAATATCTTGCTGAGAGTTGGTAGAATTGAAATCGGCCTATAGTTATTTGGATCAGTTTTACTTCCCGACTTAAACAGAGGTATCAATTTACTACATTTCATGAGGTCGGGAAATGATCCCGAATCTATGGACTTGTTAAAAATTACAGCAAGATATGGCGCAATAACATCAATTCTTCTTCTTCTACGTCGTTGCCTCATGACTGAGGGTCGTGGTCATCATGAGCAGCTTCGACTAATGACTTCCAGGCTTTTCTGTCTTGTGAAAGTCGGATGGATGCGTGTATGCTGGAGTTACACGCTTGTTTAACAGTATCGGTCCAGCGGGTTGGTGATCTCCCTCTACTTCTCTTTCCTTCCACGTGGCCGACCACAATTAGTTTTTCTAAGTTATCAGGGTCTCGTCGAACCACGTGACCGAAGTATTTGAGAACCCTACGCATACATATAGTAGAGAGACGGGTTCGGATCCTGAGTTCCTTCAGTATTGACGCGTTGGTGCGATGCGCAGTCCATGGGATACCCAACATTTTGCGCCAACACCACATCTCAAACGCGTCTATCCTGCTTCGTACTCGAGACTTCAGAGTCCAGGTTTCAGAAGCATAAAGGAAGATAGAGAAGACCAGGGTGCGCATAAGCTTTACTTTGACCCTTCTGCTTATTCCTCTGCTCTTCCATATCCTCTCCAACCGCTTAACTGCTGCCTTTGATATCTGCGCTCTACGGATAACCTCTTGTTCGCAGTCACCATTACTTGTGATCAGCGAGCCGAGATACACAAACTGATCCACTGCATCGAGATCTTGAAGCTCGTAAGTTCTTTGAAGTGCGTGAGCTCGGTCAACAAACATCAGCTTGGTCTTGTTTCGGTTTATCCGTAGTCCGTATTCAGCGCTTACGATTTCTACTCTTTGCAGAAGTTCGGCAAGTTCCTTTTCATTAGCGCCTATAATGGTGGTGTCATCTGCAAATCGCAGGTTGTTAATCTGATGTCCGCCCACACGGATGCCCCCCTTCCAGTCATCCAAAACTCTACGCATAATGTGTTCCCCAATTAGGTTAAATAGTTGCGGTGACAATATACAGCCCTGTCTGACACCTCGTTCTGTCCTAAATGGCTGCGATTCGGTATTATCAACTAAAACCTTTGAATGACCTTCTAGATAAAGATTTTGAACAAGAAAGGAAAGATGGTTAGGTATGCCCATCTCTTTCATGACTTGAAACATCATTCTCCAATTAATACAGTCAAAGGCTTTGGCGTAGTCAATGAAGCAGAGAGCCATCGGTATGTTAAATTCTCTACTTTTTTCAATAAGCTGTCTTATATTCAAAATCTGTTCTCGTGTGCCTCTACCTTTGACGAATCCTGCTTGTTCCTTTGCAATTAGACCGGAGATATAATATTCAAGTCTTCTATTGATTATATGCAATAGTATCTTGCTTGCGTGTGATGTTAGAGAGATGGTGCGGTAGTTTTCGCATTTTCTTGTTGAACCTTTCTTGTGTAAGGGTATCACAATTGATTCCATCCAATCAGTCGGCCACTGTCCCGTTCTCCAAACTTTTTGGCATATTGAATGGAGGATCTTAGCTCCCTGCGGCCCCAGGTTCTTAATCATCTGGGAAGTTATTCCGTCGCCACCATTAGCTTTCGGTTTCAAGCGTGCAATAGCTGTTTCAATTTCTTGAAGCAGGATATCGGGTTCTCTCTCCGTGTAATCGAACCTTTCTTCATTTGTGCTGTTATTCTCACAGTATAGTTGTGTACAGTATTGCCGCCATCTTTCTACAATCTGGTGCTTTTCTAAAACCAATTGACCATTTTCATCTTCAACAGCCCAATTTTTCATTTTAAATTCCTTCGTAAGAAGTCTCACCTTTGCAAACATGTCTTTGGTGTTGGCCGTCCTTGAGGTATTTTCGATCTCCTCGCATATATCGTTTATGTATTTATTCCTGTCTCTCCTACAGATGGATTGTACTTTCCTATGGAGATCTCGGTACTTTTCCTTGTCAGAAGCCGATTTGAAACCCGCTTCTTTGACAGCTTTTCTCTGCAAGATTACTGACCATGCTTCTTCGCTCATCCAATTTGCCCTAGGTAAAGTCTCCTGCGCAGTCTTTGCTAGTTTGGCTGTTTCCAGCGTCATGTGTTTTAATTTGTCCCAAGAAGCTTCAGCTGACTCAAATGGGTCTAGATCTAGTTCCTTTAGACGAGGTTGCACAAGACGTTCAAAATGCTTCATATATAATGCAAATAACATCAATAATATTAATGCAAATAACATCAATAATATTGTGAATTATTTTTACTGATATTCCCCATAAATCTCCTGTTTTTTTGTGTTGCAAAGATTTAAATGTTTTGATAATATCATATGGGGTTACGTATTTAAATCGAAATAATACATTGCACTCAGAAACATTGCCCCTCAGGATATTATAGGCTTCTGTTGGCGAGGAATTCAGGGAATTAGTCGTGGTAACTGGAATATTTTGGAAGAAGTTCTCAAAAGTATTTGCTATCTCTATATCAGAGTCAATAATATGATTATTAATTTTTAACTCCAGTTTATTAGTATGTACTTTATGTTTCCCCATTTCATCACTGATGATATCCCAAGTTGCTTTTATTTTATTATCAGAATTCATGATTTTCTGTTTTATATAAAGAGATTTTGCCTGTATGCAAACATTTCGAAACAATTTGGAATAATTTCTTACGTATTCAATAAACGCGGGGGTATAATTATATTGTTTTTCTGCATACAGGTCAAACAACTTGTTTCGACTTTTATAAATGCCAACAGTTGCCCAGTCACTAAATTTAAGATTTTTAAACAATCGTTTTTCTATGATTTTAAAGATGGAGGTAAATTGAGTGTTTATTACATCAAAAAACGTGCTATAAAGTTCATCCGGATCATCCTGCGTAAGGTCAAGTGTCGGTAATATAGTTGAGATAGTATGTTTGAATTGCCTTACTTTTTTAGTGGTAACTGGCCTATATTTTATTACTTTTGCTTTATTCTGTTCACTACTAGGAACAGATATCATTTGTCCGCAGTGATCAGATCTTAGATTACTGATAATTGATTTTTCGATGATTTTACAATCACAGAAAATGTTGTCAATACAAGTAGCTGTGTTCGCAGTTATTCTTGTAGGTTCACCGTAGTCCAGTGGTACGGCAATCCTACACAACAGGAGATATATCAGAAGCTATACATGCTCTCTATGGCATGTAACACCGTCAGCTTGCCAACTCCAGTCATCATGATCAACCCATTACCGGCTCACTACAGAGCATGGGTCTCCTCTCAGAGTGAGAAGGGTTTTGGCCATAGTCTACCACGCTGGCCAAGCGGATTGGCAGACTTCACACACCTTTGAGAACGTTATGGAGAACTCTCAGGCATGCAGTTTTCCTCACGATGTTTTCCTTCACCGTTAAAGCAAGTGATATTTAAATACTTAAAACGCACATAACTCCGAAAAGTTAGAGGTGCGTGCCCGGGATCGAACCCACGACCTCCGATTAGAAGTCGGTCGTCCTAACCACTAGGCTATCACAGCTTTATTTAACTCCAGTCTGCTACTGAGAATTTCATGACAAAAATCCAGTTTTTTCCGACCGGGTTCTACTCGGGGAAAGTCGTACTTTAGTAGATAGGTAAGAAGTAAGAACCTGTATGTTATACGACTACCTATGTTTTCGAACACGCAAATTACTTATCCATCTTTTTCGGGGTCCTTCCTCTGTTTCTTATTTTCTATGGCGTCGACTGTCGTCATTTGTCATTAAATACCTACCTACAATTTCAATATTTTCTGTGCATAATCTTGTTGGTTTAAACATAAGTTGGAGTTCAAAGTTGGCTCCGTATGTAGAAGCTCCGTGTAGATATCTAGGCATGTATCGAGTGGGTAACAAAATGGCGCATATTTATGCACGAGCGGTCGTTTTCATAACGGAACGGAGTAACTGAGAACGGGCTCCGGGCTCCGGGCTCCGGGCTCCGGGCTCCGGGTGGGGCACAACTTCATTTCAAAAAATAAACAGAGAAAAACTCTCTCGATAACCTTAGTCTATTAAGACTAAAGGGAAAGATTAGACTGTGAAGCCTGTCCAGAGAAGCCAATTTTAGAGTATAATACTTTATTTCTAAATTTTCTAATAAATATAATTTATAAAAATTTATCTCTGGTCTGGTGGAAGGCTTTAGCCGTGGCTGGTCACCACCCTACCGGCAAAGCCGTGCCGCCAAGCGATTATAGCGTTCCGGTACGATGCCGTATAAAAACCGATCAGGGGTATGCACAGCTCGTCCAAATTAACCCGCTTCCATCTTAGGTGAGATTGCAGTCATTGTAGTTGAATTAAAAAAAATACTGATAGATTGCATTGCAGTGACGCATTCGCTGTATGCACATAGTATGTACTTTACTTGCTTGACAACACAAAGCCGAGCCCGCACTGCGAAAATTCGCACGAATTTTATTCGCGTGGGAATTTTAAATCGCACGTGCGCGCAATTTCATACATTTCCATATGTCACAGAATCCTGCGACAAAAATCGCACGAATAAATTTCGCAGTGCGGGCCCGGCCTTAAGTTGGCTTGTTACTAAATAACCACAGTTTTTTTTTGTAACCATAGATTCTCTTGTGAAGATCTGGGGGGTTATTCTGTAACTTAGTTAGAAACTGAAAATAGTTGCCAACGAATTAGTTCGATATACATTGCTACTTTACTGTGTAAAATTATGAAAACACTTTATATTTCCCACAGTAAAGCAGCAATGTCTTCCTCAACCGAAAGACGTCCACTGCTGGACATAGGTCTCTTGTAAGGACTTCCACACGGCGCGGTCTTGTGCCGCCTGTATCCAGCGACTGTATATCAAACTAATTCGTTGGCAACTATTTTCAGTTGCTAACTAATAACCCAGCTGATGTAGATTAGAAGTCTGTTTATTAATAAAAATAAAAAGCTTCCAAATTACATCAGATCTTGACAAATGGATCTAAATCTAAAGCAATTTAATTAACATGATTTCTAGACTAAGACTAATTAAGTATTATTAATTAATAATCATCAACTGTAAAGATTTCTAGAAGACCTGTTACATATGTAATATCTGACGCCTAACGGAGGTAAAGAAAACAATATAATCATTATTTCATTCCTGTATTGTTCTTGCAATTATTATATTTGCCAGGATCGAATAAAGCTTGAACCCATTAGATACCCGTTCGTTCGCGACGACTCCGTCTATACTTTCTCTTGGTCTCCGCTCCAAGTATAAAAAGCGTATATTTAGTGCGTAGACAAAGGGCGGCCGCTCGCGCAAACACCTAAGCTCTACATGACTACATGAGTCGTGTTTATTCTTCCGTCATTATCATTAAGCTGGAGTGTTGACTGCCGCAGCGGGCCCCGGCGCGCTTTCCATGGAAGTCGCGCTCCCTAGCACCGTGGTCTGTGATTATTGCATTGCGATTACGGGATCCATCACATCGCGCATCGAAAAGTCAGTCCAGCGGATCCGCGGGATCTGCGGAATCGCAAATATTAACAATACTTTCTGTACTTTTTAATTATAGGTTTATAATGATACTTACCTTATTTAAATTACTACTTAATTAAGTAACCAAAAAAAAATTTTTTTATTTCATATTAACTAGCTATGACATATTATGTATACTTAGCTGGGTAAGTATCCACCAAAGAAAATTGACAACTTTTATGTTTGAACGTAACGTATTTGAATGACGACCCCCCTCCCCCCCGCCCCCCGACTTGCCCATCAGCTGGCGACGCTCTTGTATTGCGATCATCCTGCCGCAGCAGTGAGTACTGTGGTGTGAGTCACAAGAGTGTCCCGCTCAACAGCCGATGTGCTGAGGATTGAGGAGTTATTGGTGCTGCTGATAAGATAAGCATTGCTTATCATGAACAATTATAAAAATAAAATAAACACGAAACCAATCAATCAAGAAGCATCCTACAAACATATCCACAGAAGCTAATAAACTTCAAAAACAAACAATAATCAAATATTTGTGCTCGCGCAGCTCGTTCGTGAACGTTGTTAAGGCGATTTAATCATCGTTTATTAAGCAAATATTAATTTAGTGAACTGCAGAGCAAATATTTGACCGCGGTACTGCTCACGGTCGACGGGCTGGGGCGACCGCGACGGGAGGGGCGCTACAAAGTCGCAAAGTGGGCGGTCGCGGTCGCCGCGCCGCTGTTACCAAACCTTCCACTGGCTCTGTGACTTATGTAGATAAATCTAGGTAGCTACATAAGTAAACTATTTTATCTATTTATTATTCATGCAGTATGCGGCGAGAACGGATTTTATCTCGTTATGTACCTATTTAATATGAACGTAACGTACCTATGTATCTATGTACCTAATGTACCTTCTCTTCTGTATCATCATCATCATCATCATGATCAACCCATGACCGGGTTACGTGTCAACCCATACCGAATCACGTTAGCGTGATCTCTTACAGGCAACCCGCGCGTGTGGAGCTAGTAACGTATGAATGGAGGTTGATGCACAAAGTGAAATCAAATAAGGATAAAAATAAAACAAAAACTAAATAAAAACTTACATAAACATAAATACTATAATTTACATAATATTACACACTAGCTGACCCCCGCAACTTCGTTCGCGTAGATATAGGTTTTTATATAGGATCGGATCGGATCCCATAATTCTTTTATATACTACTAACTAAATGTAGCTTAAGTTACTCCTTATAACATTAAAAGTTCCATTAAAATCGATCCAGCCGTTTCGGAGATTAGCTGGAACAAATAGACAGACCGACAAACATAAAATATAAACGCACACCAGTTTAAAATAAGCCGTACGTTCAAAGATCCGGGTCCCAAGTTATTTGAACCCAATAAATGTGTGTCATTTCTGAACTAAAAAACCTATGACCTTGAAATATTTACGGGACAATATATAAAGTACTACCTTTCTAACAAAAAAAGAATGAGTGAAATCGAACAACGCGTTAATGAATTACAGCTAAATACACGTTTTAACTTTCATCCCCTCTCCCAAGGGAACCGTGCTGAATTTCGGGATAAAAAGTATCCTATAACCTACCTCGGAGTATAAACTCAAATCGTACCAAGTTTCATTCGAATCCATTCAGTAGTTTCGGCGTGATGCGCGGCCAAGATACAGACAGACAGACAGACAGACAGACAGACAGACAGACAGACAGACAGACAGACAAAAATGAAAAAAATTGCAGTTTTGGATTCAGTATCGATTATAGAGTGCCCTCCGATAAAAATTTTCAAAATATCTTCAATGTACAGAATTGGATCTGTTACAGTTTTATTATATTATAGATAGATATACATAGATACTGCCAATATACATATATAAATAAATATACATACCTATATACATAATATATGTATTAATAAAGAGATGCATGTATGAGAACTTACTGTAAGTTCAGATTGCGGCAAACATTGATTGCAGGCTGCAGCTCATAGACAATCAGAGGAGGCAGGTGAAGACGGAACGCTCGCGCTCGCCCACCTGTAATAACATTACGCACATAAATCACCGGATTCCGTAATCCAGGTCCATTTGTCGCCACATTCACTCACGTCTTATTAACATCACCAACTTAACTTTACCACCGCGACATCATTTGACGAACCATTTTGAACCTTAAAAATAACGACTGTACGATTGAACGTTTATAGATCTATAGCTTTTGTAAGTGAAAATAATTGTGGTTGGATTTTGCCGTGGATATTTTGATAAGTTACAATATGAATGACGCGTATTGATCTCCTGTCATGCGCGTGTTTACTCAGCGTGCGCGTTCCAACTTCTAATGTGGTTTCTATTCTGTTCACCAGGCCATTGTTGGTGTGCGTACTATATGTATGTGATGGAAAAATCAGCTAAGCAAATGATGCACATGATCAACCCATTACCGGCTCACTACAGAGCACGGGTCTCCTCTCAGAGTGAGAAGGGTTTTGGCCATAGTCTACCACGCTGGCCAAGCGGATTGGCAGACTTCACACACCTTTGAGAACGTTATGGACAACTCTCAGGCATGCAGGTTTCCTCACGATGTTTTCCTTCACCGTTAAAACAAGTGATATTTAAATACTTAAAACGCACATAACTCCGAAAAGTTAGAGGTGCGTGCCCCTGGATCGAACCCACGACCTCCGATTAGAAGTCGGTCGTCCTAATCACTAGGCTATCACAGCTTCTACAGACTACAGATGCACGCTATTTTACATTCTATCACATAGCATAGATAAACTGCAATCCATGTTTTTCCTCAAATATATATATAGTACCTACATCTATAAAATGTAGTCTATGTCACCCGGATCATAATAGCGAATCGATTTATACCTCATTTATCAAAATCGGCTCAGCAATTCAGTTCAACATCCCTATTATTCCCTACTAATATTATAAATGCGAAAGTAACTGTCTCTGTCTGTCTGTTACGCCTAAACCGCTGAACTGATTCTGAAATATGGTATAACCCCCGGCACGTAAGTCGAGCGGTGACCTTCAAATGCGCGCAGCGTCGTACGAGTGAGCGGGACATAATACGATTGGAGAGCCAATCATCCGAGAGCCAAGATCCGCGAGAGCTAATCGGTGCTTACGAACGATCCCCACGCCCTCCCCGCGACCCCCTCACTCCCCGAGATAACTACCTCATTTTCGACTTCTGCGCATTGCATACAGAGCTCGATTAGACCTTAGAGAAGGACTTAGGCTAACTCCTGTCGCGAAGTTTGAAAGCATCGAAATAGGGGATGAAAGTTTGTAAGTTTGTATGGGAAGACCTGGAGAGTGACAGAATATTTTTTATGCAAGGAACACAAACTCGACGCAGACGAAGTCGCGAGCAAAAGCTATCTCTACATAGAAGGCTATAAAATCATAACCCTTCGACGACGTCATAGACTCCTTGATAATATCTATATTCTATATTTCTATGTCATAGACGATGCGACGGATCACTAAATATGAACTTATCGTGCGCTGTTATGGTAATCTCAGCTATGCTAAGCTCTTACTCTTCTACACTCTTTTTACTCTAAACTGCGGCATTTGATGTTAGTGTCAAAACAATACTCTATATCAAATCGTTAAAATAAAGAAGCCAAATTGGGTATAGGTATCCCACGAACTGAGCTACTCTCAGCGAGAGGTCCGCGTAGTTTCAATAAATCGTTATTATTAAAAATTCGCATATGACGTCCTACGCAAACATTGCAACGGTGCAAAAAATTAACAAATTCGTCAGACATTGCGGCCTCTACCTGCCCCGACTTCACAATGGACACGTCAGGTGCATCATCCCCTTATCCGCCTAATCCTACGACAAAGAGGATTCTTTCCATTCACCAAAATATAATCTCCAACGAATCGCTCATAATATCAAAGAAAGCGCGCGAAATCAACCGAAATGCCCGCAGTTACGTGCTATAATTTAGCGGTTATTACACAATGAGAATGAAAAATGTATTCCAATCCAAAATTCAAATCATTTGTTCCATTTGCAAATTTGTTTTGACAGGTTGGCTGCATTGAATGGACTGTGCGTTAGCGGTGCGTTCTGTTCTGGGACTATGATACCATAAACAATTTTTATTTTTTAATTCTGAACCAAAGCAGATGATTTTATTGCGGCGAAGTTTTGACAGGAAGTGTATTGTGATCTCACGGAGATTAGGGATTAGAAAAAAGTGAAGTGGAATTATTGGAAAATTATAGGGCCTACTTTGAGGTTTTGGCGAGGCTTTTTTGTTAGTAAAAACCCTCTACTTAACAGCCAATTAGGAAACATAGCATTATTGGCTTTACTTAAGTACTTCATCTCTCATTTGTGAATCATTAAGTAATATGCCTTTAAATACGTTACCATTACATTACCATTAGAGATTAATGGAAATAAAATCGGTTTCTCGGTTAGAGAGCGCTCGCGGCTCCTATGTATGAGCTCACACTTGTGCACTATAATATCTCCCGTGTAGATGTCTAGTCTCCACCTCAGTTGATATTGGTCACCGTGACCGAAATTCGATCGCGAGGACGTTATTATTATGATAACAAAAGGTCATGAAGATTGAAAACGACAGACATCATCATTTTCAAGACAGCATAATATCGAAGAAATTGCAAATGGCAGTGCGGGCAGCAATCCTGATGCACTTGACGTCCAACGACCACTCGGCCACTGAACGAACAGCGATTTGACAAGCCGTCATTGTTTAAAATTAACCCGCCATTATCTCATTGCTCCCATTACACCCGCATGCGCCGCATCCGGCGGGCGACAGACTACACAAGTAGCCATAGGTACAGATAACAGACTCGTGACCATAGACAAAGGGAGGATTGCTCGCAGTAGGTCTTTGTTTTGTTTTTTTCTTAAGCGTGACCGATAACAAAGAGTGTCTAATGTAAACTAATAAGGTTATGGGAAAAAAAATCTGTTAGATGTGGCTTTGTTATCTATTTTTTTTCTTTTATAACAGAGTTATAATATGATTTATATTTTGTTGAAAACGATAATTGCTACTTATGGGTATTCTTTATTTATCTCTATCTAATTATCTTGGCTGCAAGTAGGTATACTCTCACTATGACCACAGAATATATAATAGTACTACGTCAGTTACTACGTTATGACAGCTAGCTAGATACATAGTGGAGGTTTGCCAACGTTGTGCTTTCCGATGCGAGGTCGCCATCTTGCGACCCCAACCTTTATCGGTTCTCCAAAAAATATTCCCCACCCATTAGGTAGGTACTGTGGCCCATTATCAATGACCAGAAATCACAATATTATTTATTAATTATAAATACTATCTCATTGGCCTAGGAGTTAGTTTGTCCGGCTGTAGCTCACGAGGTTCCGGATTCAAGTCCAGGTTTGGTCCAAAAAAAAAATTATTGGTTTTTTCTGCTAATAAATTTTCAGTAGCAATCCAGAGTTGATAATTTGATCGTGAAAGATATACACCTCCGAGCTTCTGAGACCACACAAAACTATCGGTCCTGCGACTGATCTCTCTCCTGTCGTTTCCCATCGGATTATGTGAGTGAGGGAATAGAGAGTGCACCGGTGTCTGCGCACACACTTGTGCACTATAATATATCCTGCAGCTAGTCTCCTCGTTTGAGATTAGTTAGCGGTATGATCATCGTTATTCATAAGTTATCCATGGTAGGTAGACATTAGTAGGGAAGCTGAACCCTTCTCGAGTGACGAAGCCACGTCGCTTCTCGAAATGCAATTAGCTAAAATAAGATTAAAAGGGAACGGAATAGGTCTGCGAATGCCAACAGCGGCGACTGGCGCGGGAACATCGAAATTTACTTAAGTTTAATAACGAAACGCGAGCCGCCTGTTTGCGGAGCGGCAATACTCTGCGATATTAATGGTGCCCCGTACCGCTCGCAGACAAAATCATAGATACTAATTTATAAGTATATCTTATCCATTATTACTAGTAAAGAATACCTATATCCATACTAATATTATAAATGCGAAAGTGTGTCTGTCTGTCTGTCTGCTAGCCTTTAACGACCCAACAGTGCAACCGATTTTAATTAAAATTGATACAGAGGTAGCTTAAATCCCGGGAGAGGACATAGTCACATAGGCTACTTTTTATCCCGGAAAAATAACATATTTCCACGGGAAGACCAAAAATTTAAAACACATAATCCGTTAACCGCTTTTGACAAATTTGGTACAAAGTTAGCTTTTAGCCTGGAGTCGGCCATATAAGTCTACTTTTTACCCCGGAAAATGAAAATCTTAAAAATTCATCCGTTTAACCAATTTATACAAAATTTGGTATAGAGGTATCTTTCGTCCCTGTTATGCCCGGGATACACGAGGCTAGTTTTTCAAGCTAAGATAGCAAGCTAGTGTCAGTAAGCTAGCAAGCTAGTACTTCTGGCTTCGTGTAGACAAAACTAGCTTCATTTCTAAGCTAGTAAACTAGTAAGCTAATTGACAAGCCAGGACAGTTTTTAATAGGATGGAGTTCTATGTTTTAGGCTAGTAGCGCCCCCACCACTTATTTTACTATCCTGGCTTGTGTACTAGCTTCATGTGGCCGGCGAAGCTAGTTTTCAGTTGACTCGTAAGCAGTAACCACGCGTTTTGTTTGTTTTTCTCTCCGCGACGTGTTTTTGAGATTTTAAGATGCCCAAACTAAGTACGGAGATTAATTTAAAGTTCGTACAACTGTAACGTGACCATGAATCATCCACGATCCATCAATGATCCACGTTCATCTCTTCTTAAAATCCACGGTCTTGTTCACACCCGTTTTTGTAATTCATCTTCTATTTCGTCTAGTGCGAATTGGCACAGTTTTTGAAGTAACTGTTTCAATCAAATAGTGTTTTTTTTTTCGCGTGCAGTTCATTTTGGACGTGTGGTCACCTCAGTCACAGCAATAATACTAGCTTAAAATAATATAGCCTCATGTAAACAGAACTAGCATATTCCAAGCCAAGCCAGCTAGCCAAGACAGTTTAAAAGAGAACTAGCTTGCTACCCTAGCTTGAAAAACTAGCCTCGTGTAGCCCGGGCATTACTGACACAGGCAACTTTTATCCCGGAAAAGCAAATAGTTCCCACAGGATTTTAACAAACCTAAATCCACGCGGACGAAGTCGCGGGCATCATCCTGTTAGATATAAATAGAGTTACTGTTTCATTATCATTATGATCAACCCATTACCAGCCCACTACAGGGCACGGGACTCCTCTGAGTGAGAAGGGCTTAGGACGTAGTCCACCAAACTGACCATGTGCGGATTAGTAGACATCACACGTCTTTGAGAACGTTTCAGGTTTCTTCACGATGTTTTCCTTCACCGTTAAAGCGAGTGATATTTAATTGCTTAAAACGCGCATAACTCCGAAAAGCTAGAAGAAGATCGAAGTTGGTCCCCCCAAAAGGGAAGCCGAAGTTTTAACCACTAGACTATCAAGTTACTGTCTATCTATCATGTAAGCTGTTAACGTCCGTCGAACAGATCTTGACGAAAGCTACAGAGATAGCTTCCGTCCTGGAATGGGATACTTTTTATCCCTTAATATAAAGCCCTTATCGTCGACATGTGGACATCGACTAGTAAAACAATTCACTCGCAAATATGAAAGTCGCATAAATTCTCAACAAGTATAAATTAAACAATTTAAAAAACCCCCGACATTTTGTGGTAGCAATCATCTTGGATAATGCTATTCTACTAATCAAGCCCTTTCATTTGATACCCATATTGAGGGAGTTTTGAAAAATATGTAATCCGCCATTTTGTGGGGGCAGCGGCCGTCTTGGATCAATTTTCATCAAACATAGCTAAGAACACTCCCGACTACTTAATTCACCTTTCAAACAAAAAAACCGCATTAAAATCGGTTCCCCCGTTTGTGTGCTATGGGGGAACAGACAGACACACACACATACACACACAGACACGTCAAACTTATAACACCCCGTCGTTTTTGCGTCGGAGGTTAACAAAAATGAAATAAAATTCCCGTTAAATTATTTTTTTTTGCATACTGGTTCATGAATAAATAAATAATTTGCTGACGTTACAGAGCCGGGTTTATTGCGACTCGGCGCGCTTTGAATATAAGCAGGAGCGATGCGTTTAGCTGGAAGCGTTCTTGTTGCATTGAACTTGGTGGTAGATGGGTGCATTTCAAAAGCTCGAGAATCGAGATTAACAGGGAATACCTTTTAAACTACGATGTAGTGTTTAGTAGAAACAAATTAAGTATGTTTAGTACCTACTAAATAAACAAAGATAAAATATTTCAAAAGTAGACAGTAGAATCGGGACATAGAATAAGTACATCGACAGTTAGGTAAGTAACAATACCGAGACCTCCTAAGGCCGGAACCACACTTATGTGTCGTGGCGTGTTGTGGCGCTTACTGGCGTGACGGTGAGTGTGCACACTACTGTGTCGTGTCGTTGCGTTCAGAAATGAACAGTATATGGGTGAAGCCGCCAATTTTCCCACTAATGTTGCAGTAGTGACGCAAAAATTTCGCTACGGTGACGTGGAAGTAGTGCAATAATTTGAGCCATGGATGACTTATGTTGGAGTTTACCAAACTCGTTATTAAAAAAACAGTCTTAGGCCGGCCTCACACAGCCGGAATAAACGCCGGAATTCAGAATCTGAATTCAGAGAGCCCAGAAATGCATACAATTTCACCGTTCCCCACACACATTCAGATTTTTTCAGATTCTGAATTTTTCAGATCGATCTGACAAAATGTGTCTGAGCCCGGCCTCAACAGCCGGAATTCAGAATCTGAAAATTTCAGATTCTGAATCATTCCGGCTATTTGAGGCCGGCCTTACAGTATGATTTCAAATATAATCTTTGAAGATTAAAAAAAAACAAATTTTGTTTTAATGGGTAGATAAATTAAATAAAAATATAATTTCACAGTTTAATAAGTTATTACATTAATAATTACTACGTATTCGAAGATATTTTTAATATAACCCCCGTAGATTGCTATTGCGCTGGAACCTTGTCACATTAACATTTGCGTGACGTTAGATGACACGAAAATATACAGTCAGCGACCAAAATTTGTGGATATAGTCATAATTATTCAATACACGATACGCGGACTCTGCAGTTTTGTCAACGTCTATTTAGTGCTGACGTTACTAAAATGGCGGCCGGGCACAATACCAATTTGCGGGGCTTATACTATGTATACTGAAATATCATTTTTTTCTGAAAATTGTTTTTTTAAATTTTACAATGAATTTGTAATGTTTATACTCACTAAACATATACTTATCGTATTTTCCATATTATATTTATATTCTCATCATAGTTTTTATATTAACTTTAATACAGTACAATCCTTCTGAAACAAGTGTACCCCGATTATATTTTTTTGGTTTGTCATAAATCCCGAGTGAATCGTAGATTTCCGGTTCTCGTTCCCGCTCTCTTTTAGAACCTTTTACCTAATTTTAAGGAAATTTGCTATAGTAATCTACTTATAGCTGTAACTGAAGATTTCGGTTTTTTCAAAACCCCGTGGGAACTGTGGATTTTTCCAGAATAAAAAGTACTTAGCCTATGTGTTAAGTCAGGACATAATCTATCTCCATTCAAAATTTCAGTCAAATCGGTTCTGTAGTTGCGGCGTTAAAGAGTAACAAACATACACACACACACACAATATACACACACGCACTCACACACACACATACAAACTTTCGCCCTTATAATATTATTGTGATAATTAAAATAACATTAACAATATCATAGTATTTTTATAAAGATTATGTTCCTTTTTATCGTTACTTAGTAACGTTACGATACTTTTAAGTTTTCAGAATGCAATTTTTAAAAGCAGAATTTGATTTTTTTTCAAAAATCATCTACATGCTATTCCGAATCGAACGACATCTCGTTCATATTTTTCATAAGTGTACTAAATATATTTCATTTAAATGAACAGTGTTTTTATTTCTTTGCTGAAAACCTGTGGATTCCCCAATTTCATCGATTTTATTTTCCCTAAAATTGGGGACTTTCAGTTAGATTTTTGGGTAATCCCTAATAATCCAGACCGTGGAAGTCGGCAACGCTGGCCACGAGCCTTATTAATCTGTGATATTAATTATTAATCTGTGCATGAGCCGTGCGCGGGTATAGAGACACATTTGCCTGTCGTGTCGTGTCGCGTCCATATATACCTATAGCTTCTTGGTCGCGTCATAACCCCCACCACCGCTCTGGCCAAGAAGGTTAAACTATAAACACTGGAGAATTGCGAACGCAAACAAAAAGTTGAAGCAAAGAAATTTGGCCTGAAATAGGTCTGGATATTTTTTGTATTTATCCTCAACTATTTAAATAGAATGTGTGAGGTGTGTATCCAGGTGAATGACCTTGTCTTCACCACATTGTTTTAGGCACAGTCTCCAGTGTCTACATAAAATATATAGTTATCACCTTCTTGGCTCTGGCGCAATCGGGTGCCGAGCGATCGGCGCCACGCTGCGACACGACACGCCCTACAAGTGTGTCTCTAACCATACTAAATGTATGAAACCGATATTCTTCTGGCGCGTCACGACACGCCACGACACGTAAGTGTGTTTCCAGCGACACGGCCGGCTGTGTCGCTGGAAACACACTTACGTGTCGAGGCGTTTTACAGTTTATATCGAACATTTGCGTCGTTTAAATGTATATTTCATTTCATTTAGGTATAATTATAATCATTTAGGTATAATTATAATCCCGCAATTAATATATAATATATATATTAATTGCGGGAAAATGAGCAAGCGGGTCACCTGATTTTAAGTGATTACCGCTGCCCAAGAACATTTGCAGCACAAGAGGAATACGTTGCCGGATTTTAAGGAGTTTGTTTAGCCTCCCCTTGAATAACCCTATGTCAAAGCTATGTGGAAATACCTCCAAACGGAGTTGGTTCCACAGTTTTTGGGCGGAAGGAATGACCTCGCGCAACGCTTGGTTGATGTATGCCAGTGATCCAAGTGGTGAGGATATTAGCATTTTAGGTGGCGTGCGATGCGGTGCTGGAAATAAGTAGGTGGTATTAGGTCGAATAACTCTTCAGAACATTTGCCGTTATAGAGACGATAGAATACGCAAAGGAAGGGAAGCTAACGTCCCTGCGAACCTCTAAGCCCTCCAATGAGCTGGTTAGTGGAATCTGGCCAAATGGAAGGACTTGGTATTGGGGTGCTCCGGCCCACAGGTGTGAGCAGGCCATATGCGGTCTGACTTGAGATTTATAGAACAAGAGCCTGTGTTCAGGCGTAAAGTAACACTTTGATCTGTAGAGTACTCCAAGCTTTTTGGAAGCTAATTTAGGTTTACCTTCCAAGTGATCCGGAATTGGACTTCGTCCAAAATGTGGTCGCCAGGGATCCCAATGCTGTTGAAAGGGGTAAGGGGAGAGTTCTGAAAGAGAAGGGGTGTGGTAAAGGGGGTATTCTTAGCGATGAATGCGCGCGCAAACTTGTGTTTTTGAGCGGTTGTATTGCACTATATTTTGAGTGCCCCATTCTGAGGTCAGCTCTAAAAATGTCTCAATTTCAGACACAAGTTTGACTCTATACTCCTCCAGCTGTACGCGGGAAAGTTGTGCGTGGCCTTTGCATAGGGCTGCTAGACACGTGCTGTCATCCGCATAGCAATGGAATGTGTTGTCATACAGTATAATATCATTAATATGCATACTGCATACAGCATGAACAGTGTGGGCTATAGCACAGTGCCCTGTGGAACACCAGCTACTCTAAAAGAGGCATAGAATATTTAATGTTTCGCATACTACAATTTCATAAATTTATAAAGTTACTTATATAGGAAGATAATACAGGTATCTATCTAACATTATCTAGAGATATTTACACTGGAGACTGCATCTAAAACATTGTTGTAATGTTTTCGTCACAGTCTCCAGTGTCTACAATTATACAGTTATAACCTTCTTGACTCTGGCGCAATCGGTCTCGGGCAGTCGGCACCACGCCATGATACGACACTCCCTACAAGTGTGTCTCTAACCATACTAAATGTATGAAACCGATAGGCTTCTGGCGCGTCACGACACGCCACGACACATAAGTGTGGTTCCGGCCTAAGTCCTAACTGATTTTTTAACTATTTCGCCACGTAAACATCTTCTATTTCACGTACGCAATAAAAAAATCTACGATAGTAGGTACCACAGAAATCTTAAATTAGGATATTATTATCTCAGATAATATCCTAATTTTATCTGTGTTAGGTACATATTATTTAGGTACCTACCACAGACGTATGTACCTACTTACTAAGTATTGCAGATTTTTCTATCGTAGATTTTCGTGCCTCTTACAGATTTTTGATATTTCGATTAAGGAGGTTAACAGTCAAAATGGTAAAAAAAATATTGCAACTTTATGGTAGACCAGGTTACCCCGGACCATAGATAATATACACTACTACCTACTACCCCGGACTGCATCGATACTTTCAATCAGGTGAGATCGTAGTCATGGGCTAACTTATTTTTAGCTGCTGTAGATCCGTATTATTTTTGACAGGAATTTCTGGTAACACGCGGCCGGCGTGAAGGTCAGGCATTATAGATTAATCAATTACCGTCAAATCAACATCCCAATCAACCTGCTTCCTGCAAACAAACGATCAGTGCAGATCAGGGGGGTTATTCTGTAACTTAGTTAGCAACTGAAAATAGTTGCCAACGAATTAGTTCGATATACATTGCTGCTTTACTGTGTAAAATTATGAAAACACTTTATATTCCCCACAGTAAAGCAGCAATGTATATCAAACTAATTCGTTGGCAACTATTTTCAGTTGCTAACTAAGTTACAGAATAACCCAGCAGATCGTGCGAACCAATTAATGCGTCCACAATGCAGCGCATTATAGCCGCGTCGCGCCTCCGCCCGCCATTGTGCCTTGTTCCTAGCATTGTCCCGCCGAGTCAGACGTCAGCGTGACGTTTGTTTTCGCGGGAATTCGAACGCGTCGCCTCGCAAATGGTGTTGACACCCTCAAAACGGAGATTATTCATGGATGTTTGCGGCCTTTGTTGGGGTTACGCCCGAGTTTATGAAATTTATATTGACACGGCCGAGATTATTGAGTCTTTGTTATGAAGGGATTTGAATTTCGCCCGCGCGATGTGGGAAAATGGGTCGCGTGCTGGTGACAGATATTTATAATGGAACTTGTGCCATATCGCTATTTGCGCATGTTTTTAAAATTATAATATTGTCGACAGTATTGTTTGTAATACCTACCTACTTATATTTATTCACATACATAGCAACAACCTATTTAGGAACCTAGGTACAAGACAAATTTTGTCTTAAAGCCGCAGCGTTAAGACAACATTTGTGTGACCCAGTGGGCCTCAGATATTTTTTTTTATTCAACTACAAGTTAGCCCTTGACTGCAATCTCACCTGATGGTAAGTGACGATACAGTTTAACATGGAAACGGGCCTACTTGGGAGAGGTATACATACCCCTGTTCGGTTTCTACATGGCATCTTACCGGAACGCTAAATAGCTTGGCGGCACGACTTTGCCGGTGGGGTGGTAACCAGCCACGGCTGAAGCCTCCCACCAGCTGGGTTATTCTGTAACTTAGTTAGCAACTGAAAATAGTTGCCAACGAATTAGTTTGATATACATTGCTGCTTTACTGTGGGAAATATAAAGTGTTTTCATAATTTTACACAGTAAAGCAGCAATGTATATCGAACAAATTCGTTGGCAACTATTTTCAGTTGCTAACTAAGTTACAGAATAACCCCCCAGGTTAGTCAAGAAATAAGTGAAAAGTTATATTTTTGAAACAAAAATGTTGATGTCCACTCTGCCGTCCTAACGAAGAGTGCAATAAGTCGAGTTTTTGGTCAAATTGACTTAAGACCATATCCGTAATCAGGAAAATGAGCTCTATATTTTCGTCTTAGACGTCTTTTTTGTATCTTCAATAGTTTCGGTTCTGTTGGTTACCATAACTGCAATATCTAATATAACGATGTGTAAGGAGCTAATCATAACCGAAATATCTTGAGTTATGACTTGGATAGCTTTGATATTTTGTAATATTACATAAAATAATCGCAATAAGTCCAGTTATTGCACTTATGACTATAGTACGTTTTATAAATTTTTGGCACATTTACTAGTCATAAGCGCAAGAAGTAAGAGTTATTGCAGTTATCATAAGGAAACTTATTACTTAAAATGTCTAGCTTACTAAATGTATTATACTAAAGTAAAGTTAAAATAAACAAAAAGTTTTTGATTTTGACGATTTTGTGGATGTTGTAAAATTGTCAAATTCGTAGATTTTTACTTTTACAAGCACAAAATTAGAAACACAACCACTTAAAGAAAATTTTGGAAGTCAAAAGTCATTGGCTGAAAGGGGACAATTTTCATCGAAAGTCAAAGAAAAACATGCAGCTGATTGGAGAGAATTAGAATTAGACAAATGAAAATTATCAAAAAAAAAAAACTAGATATCTATACTAATATAATAAAGCGGAAGAGTTTGTCTGTTTGAACGCGCTAATCTCTGGAAGTACCAGTCGGATTTGAAAAATTATTTTTGCATTTGGTAGTACAGTTTTCCGGAAAGGTTATAGGCTATTTAACATTCCTAAAATCTTCCTCTAAGGGGGTAAAATGGGGGTAGAAAGTTTGTATGAAAGTCCTATGTTTTTAAAGTTACAGACCTGAAATCGGCATTTAGATTATTAGTTTTAAATAATATAAACCTGTATATTTTATTCTGAAAAATCTTCCCTTAAGGGTGGTAAAATAGGGGTTGAAAGTTTTTATGTTAAGTTTTAATTATTGTTATTATCAACTTGTAATTTGGAAGGTAGGTTTATTCTAAGGCTTAGATATCAGCCTAGAAAAGATTTCACGAAAATCCTCCCCTAAGGGGGTAAAATGGGGGTAGGAAGGTTATATGAAAGTTCTATGTTTTTGAAGTTACAGATATGAAAATAGGCATTTAGATTATGAATTTTAAATAATAAAAACTTGTATAAGTTATTCTGGAAAATCTCCCATTAAGGGTGGTAAAAAAGGGGATGAAAGTTTTTGTGAAGTTTTAATTATTGTTATTATTATCTTGAAATTTGGACGGTAGGTTCTTTCTAGGGCGTAGATATCAGCCTAGAAAATATTATAGGAAATTTCTCCCCTATGTAAAATATATAAGGGGGTAAAATGGGGGTAGGACGGTTATATGAAAGTTCTATGTTTTTGAATTCAGTTACAGATACGAAAATCGTCATGTAAGTTATTAGTTTTAAATAATAAAAACCTATTTAAATTATTTTGGTAAATCTCTTTTATTCTTATTATGTTCTTGCAATCACCTTATATCTAATTAAAATAATTCACTAAGGAAAACCGTACATATGGTTGGAAGAAACTATAGGGCATCATATAGTTTGTGCTACACAAATAAGTAGTATGTAGGTTTACTAACAAAAACTGCAATAAGTAGTGTAGTTATTGCAATTATGATTAGGAATGCTATATCAAAACAATTCATAAGTCCTAATGATAAATACATTATTGCGTTTTTAGTGTGTATATAAACTTATGTACAAATATAATATACTACATAAAATTAAGCATTATTTTATCTGTCGTTCAGTAAAAGTTTCAAACCAATAGCTTTTATAGTTACGAAGATACACACAAAACAAAAATTAAATCTTTAACTGCAAATATCTCGAAAGTAGTCAAAACCTAGTTATTGCACTCTTCGTTAGGACGGCAGCACTTCATACTGTTCTTAGCCTTTCTTTCTTATTTGGGCTAACTTCGAACTGTCCTAGTAACATCGCGCGATCTATGTAGGTACCTACCTACCTACCTAACCATCTATGTATGAAAACATCAAACCCAATAAATTAAATTGATATCAAAGCAATACAGAATATCTCTCGTACAGGGTTCAAAGAGCAATGTTCGCTAATTTGAAGACGGCCACTCGACGATTCAGACAAGAGAAATACTTATTCTTCAATATCAAAGCGCCCCTCGACCCGGTGTCGCAACCGGAGCGGAAAACAAGAAGCCCCGGCCCTAACGAGCAAACCTGAGTCCTGAACGCATCCCACGGCAGTGTTGCCAGCGGGAAAAATAACAGGAAGTTACGATGTATTCCCTGAGGAGGTTCTTCTCTTCTATCTCTAGACATTATACTGATCACGCACTACAGTTGCGGCTGCCACTGACGGATTAAGCTTTCTGCAAACAGAAGCGATCTGCTGTTGCTGTCGCGGTTGGATATTTTAGGTTTAAGGCACGCATTTCGCTGGGTACCTAAGTTACACACTTCTACATATAGTAAGCATGCGTAAGATTTTGGGGTGTAAGTGGCCCAAATGTCACCTATGTGGCCAAAGTCAACCTCACCTGCGCGCGGTGCACCCTGCCAATATGCTATCGAGGCCCTGACGCTCTCAGTCCCCTCTACGGGTCGTTGTGCCTGATACCACACAACGTAATCTGGATGGTATCACCGCTTTGTGGTAGGATTCTACTCCGAATCCGCCTGGCTAGCGACCACACTTCAGCCGTAATCTGCCGCAAAGCATTCGATGTGTTCCGGCAGCGAGCTGAAGAGCCAGTCCCCTTCCTCAAAACCCGGCAACGCATTAGTGGTTCCTCAGGTGCTGCTAACGTTCATGGGCGGCGGCAATCACTTAACATCATTTTTCATTCAAGACTTGAACCCTTGACATAAAAAGTAATCTACGTACCTAAGTCTCCGGAATGCAATCCAAATCGGTCAAGATCGGTTCTACGGTCATGACTCATGAGAGACCGCTTCATCAATAGTTTTAATTTTTTTTTGGCACGAACCCTTAATATTTCCTGTAAGTATAAAGTAGCCTAGATAATTCCTATTACGAGTATAATACTCTAATGACTATGAAAATATCAGTCAGCTCAGCCATTCCGAAGATTAAAATGGGCAGACAGACAGACAAAAATTTAAAAAAACGTATTTGGGTAAAGTTAGATATGCTGTCGTAATCGTCTGAGCTCAAAAGGGAGTCCTAGTTATTTCGAAATTATGGACAACCGTCTTTAGTTTGCAGAAGCTTTAAAGCGGTTTTGCACCGATTGTATTACAACCACCCGCGGCTAGAAACCGTAGTGCGTTCCACTACAGTGTTGCCAACGAAAAAAAAAATAACAGGAAGATGTGAAACACGCTCCCCGAGGCGGTTCCTGTCCCTGGGTGTTTTATAGTAGACAGATCGTACGCATTGTGGGTATTTTATTATGGGCGGTTTGTGTTCGTAATTGGATCGGGGTGCGGCGATAGCCGGAGGCGTTATGAAAGCGATTATAATGTGATTTATGTTGTCTGTCGGTAGCACTCGCCCCAGTGCGGGAACCGCCCCGCAATGTTTACCAGTTGTATGACAATGTGATGATAAATCTACTAACTGAATGAATACGATTGTTGAAAGGAGAACGGTAGAAAACTGTTTTAAATGAAGTTATCTAAATATTAAAGGGATATTAAAGGGAGGAATACTTAAACTTGCATAGAAGATTTTGAGAACAAGATATAGGGCGAGGAAAGGTGGAGAAAGGGTAAGAACAAATTTTATGGAGACAGCAGCAAAAAAATTGAGGTTGGATCAAAATGATAAGGATAAGGTCGGATGAAAGAGAGAACCAGACACACAGACTAGACAGGAACGAAGAAGTTTTAAAGCTTAGTTTCTTGGTGGCTTTTGTCAACAGAATCTGCTTTGCGAATCAGTGATAGAGTCTAGTCTAGATAGAGAGAAAAGATCCACAATTTGGTGTAAGTACTTGAAATAAACATTTATAATCTAATATTATAATCAGTGAATAAACTAAATCTTTGTTTGCACGATTGCAGCTACCTTAATGTTGAGGTAACAGCGTGTATGAGGGATTGAGGGACACATAATGACGAAATATGCATGTCTCGTCAGTAACTGTGGGGTACGTTTAACCCGCCATACAAAAACGGGCCTTATATGGCGTTTATTAATTTTAATGGCGGCCACCCAACCGCCTGTCACATTGACAATACGAATCAATTTTGGCGCCCAAAAAAAAGGACAGACGAGAAAAATGTCTTATTACGACATCACGACGTGCCGGAGGTATTAGAACGTATTGAAGAGTTCATAAGAGTGAAATTCCTGCAGATATACGTATTGTGAGATACTTACGTGATATACAGGCTGATGCTTAAATATTGAATAAAAGGAATATGGCTTTTTAACATTTTGTTGTACCTATAACTTAAAAAATGTGTGAATAAAACAACATGTTTTGGGTGCTCCTTAGTCGTTACAAGCACCTGGTAAGATTAACTTTTTCATGAATTACATTTTACAGCAGTAGCCCGGCTTTATTAAATGGTTTCCTAGGATAAATCTGTACAGCAATAATATGTATAGTACATTATGCCCAAACATTCACACAGTCAATGCGGTTTTGGTCGAATAACTTTGTAGTTTGCACCAGTTACAAGCACGATATGCTTGTAACTGTGTTAGTATACAGTTTCTACATACCTAAAAAGCTACCTAGGTACTAATAATACACAGAGTAACTAATAGTAGGTAGAGTCATTTCAAAAAGAGAATCGGCGTGAGATTTGAGGGCACTGCTGTGCTTAATTATATACCTTTTTTTTAGCGGGAAATACAGTAGATACAATACTATAGCATGTCATTCACTGTTTGGCCACGCTGATTTTCTTTTTGAACAGACTCTACACCTACTAACAAAAGAACTGCAAAACTTAGCTAACCTAAATATATTATAAAAGGAAAAGGTGACTGACTGATCTATCAATGCACAGCTCCAACCACTTGACGGATTGGGTTGTAATTTGGCATGCAGATAGCTATTATGACCTAAACATCTGCTAAGAAAGGATTTTTGAAATATCAACCTGTATGGGGGTTAGTAGGTGTTGAAATTTTTTATGAGATATACATGAAGTCGTTACAGCTCGTACTTAATAAACAAAAATATAATGAACGTAGTATATTACCTTTTGTATGATGAACGTAATCATAAGGTTACCATCGCCGTTATCATAGGCTTTCGACATAGAATAAAAAAAAAATTCCCTTCTCCTTAGAAAAAAAACTCACCCTGTATAACGTAGAGGCGAGCCCGCGTAGGTGTTCCGATCCTGGGCGATGACTCGCGGAATGAAGCCACAATTATAATAAATAAAGACGCTCTCGTGTTTGTTTAGCTCTTCATTTGATGCGCTGACTTTTTAACAGTGACTCTACGTTTTGTTACTTGCACAAGTTGCACAGTTACATACCTGTAACGTTCGCTTGCATATCTACCTATCTTTTTAACCAACTGCAAAACAAATAATAAAGTTCGTAAACTAAAACCCGACTACGCTTATAATTAATTTAATAATAATTTAGTGTGCAGAAAGCGCGGGGCGAGCAGCTAGTGGCGCCATCTGTTATGTCTATCCGAAACTAATTTAATAATCTAGAAAGCCGCGCGAAGGTTACTCTCGCTTTTTTTCGTAAATAAAATGTAGCCTATGTCATACATACATATTATGTACATTGTACAATGTACATACATATTAGGTACCTATATATATTATGTATGTTCGCGATTATTTCATAAACCAACTAACCAATTATGATGATTTTTCCATTATCGTAAGATTACGATAGTCGAAAAATTATCATAATTGGTAGTAATGTATCATCATTGTAATGACGTAGATACATAGGTACTTTCAGGAAGATTTTAGTATATAGATATATATATGACACACCTAGTTATCATTCTTAGATGTTATATACGAAGTTACACGCATAAACCGAACCCGGGATGTGCCACCAAAACGCTCATCGTTGCGCCAGGGAGGTCGTCTATCGGTTGAGAGTTGAGACGACGACCTATTTGAACAATGACAGAAGTTAGAACCCAAATCCCTTGCTATAGACAAGAAGCTATACATAACATCACTTAAATTAGTTCACATTGTATCCGTGGAACTGCCTCGCTGGTCTAGTGGTTAGCATATTCGACTGCAGATCACAAGGGCCCGGGTTTGATTCCCGGGTCGGGCAAATAATTGTTAGGTATTGGGGTTTTTTGTCAGGAAATTCTCAGTGCCAGCCCGGAGTTGGTAGTTGGCGGTGTCTCACCCCCGTGCCTCGGAGAGCACGTTAAGCAGGCGGTCCCAGTTATTATCACTGTCATGTGACAATAGTCGTTAAAGTCCGCCAACCATTGGAGCAGCGTGGTGAGTCTAAGCTCTGAATCTCCTACTTTTGAAAGAGGAGGTCTATGCCCAGCAGTGGGACTTTAAAGTGCTGTAGTGGTGGTATCCCTGGAGTTTGTTCAACCTCAGTCTATTGCAGATGAGGGGGCTATTCACAAGTACGAGCGCGACGCTCGGGCCGCGCCATTCAATGTGTAAAAATTTAATTGCGCGCGTAACCAGCGCCATCTTCTTTAGCGCTCGAGTGTTGTTGGAACGCTTCAAGAGCGTTTCAATTTCACTTTTAAGTTTTCTCTTTGGCGTTTATTGTGGGATACTTACCTATTTTCACTTGTTTATAATATTTTAATCCATGACAATATTAGTTTCGTCCTGATGGTATGTGACTGCGTGACTATCGCTCAAATTATGAATAAATGATGCGATCATATTTTATCAAAATTAGTACACTGTATCTATATTTTTTAAATGACAATCAATTTGACAAGTATAATATGGAAGTGAGGTAATGGTGATAACTATTTACAACACCTTAAAACTAAAGCTCAACTTGCTAACTAATAATAAATACAAGTGTAAATTGAAAATTTAAAAAACCCCCGACATTCGCCATTTAGTGGCGGCGGCCATCTTGAATTTGCAATAGTGCTATTCTACTAGTCAAGCCCTTTCATTTGATACCCATATCAAGGGAGTTGTGAAAAAATATATCATCCGCCATTTTGTAGCGGCGGCCATCTTGGACCGACTTTCATCAAACATAGCTAAGAACACTCTCGACTAAATCACCTTTCAAACAAAAAAAACCGCATTCAAATCGGTCCACCCGTTTGAGCGCCACAGGGGAACAGACAGACACACACACACACACACACACACACACACACACACACACACACACACACATACACACACACACACACACACACACACACACACAGACACGTCAAACTTATAACACCCCGTCGTTTTTGCGTCGGGGGTTAAAAACAAAAATAAGCGTAAATCTACTCGTTGGTAAATAGAAATAATAATGGAGATGTTTGTTTCAGGTCAAAATATGGTTTCAGAACCATCGCTACAAATGTAAGAGACAAGCCAAGGAGAAGGCGATGGCGGAGCAGAATCAACATAATCAGGTAACATAATTCACATACCTACTCCTATGTAGAACCAACAACTCTATAAAAAGAGATATGTAATATCTCAATAGGTCCTATATGTACCGTAAAACCGGGTAACTTCGCCCAACTAACCTAACTTTGCCCGACGCAGTACTTTTTACAAATGTTGAATAATCTGGAAAGATATTTTACTTACGTTTATTATTTAATCTGTGGTACAAAATTGAGTATATTTCTGGCAAAACTGCATAAGCAACTGTTACCAATTTCACTTCAGTTAGCAGTGAGCACCAGTCAAAGTTGATGGTATTTAATATTTTTGGTTTGAAATTATAATAACTTACGTATCTTACCTTAAACCTGGTTAAGAATAAAAAATGACAACCCTAGCTTATCATTTTATTAGTATGAAAAGTTACAAAAAAATTATAGCAACTTTGCCCACTCAATTTTGGCAGCTAATATGAACATTTAAATGTTTAGTAATAAGATCCTATGTTACATAAACTATTTTTCTAAAGTAACCCTAAGTTTCATGATCTTACGGTTAAAAATACTGGAGTTATATAAGTTTTCCCAAAATGGGCAAAGTTGTAAAAAGTGATCAATTTTTGGCCCGCTCTCTAAATTTAGCTTTTTATCATATACATTTCCATTTGATTGTTATAGATTTTAATTATATGAAAAGAAGAGTACATTTAACAGTAGTGTAGCTCACAAACAAAGTAAAACTAATAATAGTTTTTTAAATATTCGACATTGAACCAAAAAACTTAAGAAATTCGGGCCAAGTTACCCGGGTTTACGGTAACAATGTTACAATGTACAATGTAACAATATTACATATAGGACCTTACGTAAGCTTTATGGGGAATAGGATTCAGGTAAATCTTATTTTTCTTACGTGGATGAATGAGCTACATTCGGCCCACGTCAAAAGTAGATGTAGCGTTCATTTGTTAAACAGCCCCTTAGAGACCGAGCGAGGAATTAATCAACTATTAAATTATTTTAAACATCCTGTATTTAACAATTTTTTTTATTTTATTCAAAATAATATTATACAGCTATTCATAATAGAAAATTTTCTATAGTCCCACTATTTTTACCTACCTAAAGAAATATATGCAAAACGTAGTTAAATTAAAACAAAAACTTGACCGCACAATAATTCCTACAAGAATCGTATCAAACCCTCACACAAACAAAGGCAACACAAAGGCCCTCCTTTGTGACGATATCTCCAAATCAGGTATTGAATAATGGATATTTAAAGACGTGAGTGATAAAAATCGTCGACGTCGCAGCAATCGCCGACCCCTGTGTACGCGGGCGATAGACTTTGCCCACTTGATTGCAATCTCCGGGTACGGGGTACGGGGCCCGCATTCGCTGGCAACCCCGATTCACTTTCGCTGAGGTCAGGCTCTTAGGTGGCCTTATTAATTTAAATTGCTTGATGCGATGACAAGTAGCTGTAGATATGCATACCGTTTTAAAGTTAATAATTCACTAAACACCTACCGGTCTACCTAGGTTGATATAGTTTTAAATACCTAACATTTAATTTAATCTACCTGTGGTAAGGGAGCCCATGATGCTAAATGTGGATTACCTCGAGCGTTGTCGGGACCTATTAGATTTTTCATGCCATCTATTCGAAAAGGACGACTTGGTTCGCCTTTAGGTGCACCCAAAGGTGGTGTTTTCGACGCAGTTTTATAA
The DNA here is from genome assembly GCA_920104075.1 of Melanargia galathea. Lineage (NCBI taxonomy): Eukaryota > Metazoa > Arthropoda > Insecta > Lepidoptera > Nymphalidae > Melanargia > Melanargia galathea. Next base: position 1,522,370 of record OV049875.1, on the reverse strand, counting down.
GTGCGCGTAAAAGATATTTTACGCGCACTTATTTATAAGTGCGCCTAAAAGATAATTGCGGCGCACTTATTGAAGATGAAGGGCCCGTGGTCCCACCGGCCTAGGCGCGAACGATAGTATCGATTGTTGTTATTGTTGTTACAAGTTTGACGTCTGTGTATGTATGTGCGTCTGTGTCTGTCTGTTCCCCCGTAGCGCTCAAACGGTTGAACCGATTTGAATGCGGTTTTTTTTGTTTGAAAGGTGAATTAGTCGGGAGTGTTCTTAGCTATGTTTTATGAAAATTGGTCCAAGATGGCCGCCGCCACAAAATGGCGGATTACATATTTTTTCACAACTCCCTCAACATGGGTATCAAATTAAAGGTCTTGTTGTCAAGACCTTTCATTTTGACGTCTGTGTGTGTATGTGTGTGTGTGTGTGTATGTGTGTGTGTGTCTGTCTGTTCCCCCGTAGCGCTCAAACGATTGAACCGATTTGAATGCGGTTTTTTTTTTGTTTGAAAGGTGAATTAGTCGGGAGTGTTCTTCTTCATGTTTGATGAAAATTGGTCCAAGATGGCCGCCGTCACAAAATGGCGGATTACATATTTTTTCACAACTCCCTCAATATGGGTATCAAATAAAAGGTCTTGTCATCAAGACCTTTCATTTTGACGTTCGTGTGTGTATGTGTGTGTGTCTGTCTGTTCCCCCATAGCGCTCAAACGGTTGAACCGATTTGAATGCGGTTTTTTTTGTTTGGAAGGTGAATTAGTCGGGAATGTTCTTAGCTATGTTCGATGAAAATTGGTCCAAGATGGCCGCCGCCACAAAATGGCGGATTACATATTTTTTCACAACTCCCTCAATATGGGTATCAAATGAAAGGTCTTGACTAGTACAATAACACTATGCAAATCCAAGATGGCCGCCATCATAAAATGGCGAATGTCGGGGCTTTCTTAATTTTTTAATTTACACTTGTATTATTAATCCGCCATTTTGTGGCGGCGGCCATCTTGGACCGATTTTCATCAAAAAAACAAAGCTAAAAACACTCCCGACTAATTCACCTTTCAAACAAAAAAACCGCATTCAAATCGGTCCATCCGTTTGAGAGCTATGGGGGAACAGACAGACATACACACAGACACACACAGAGAGACACGTCAAACTTATAACACCCCGTCGTTTTTGCGTCGGGGTTAATAATATGAGGCGCCTTTTATTTCCTCATAGAGGGTGATGAAAAGTAGAGTGTATCACTCGGGCGCAATATATTTTTGGCTCGGGCGACGTACTTTGAATCCCTCGCTACGTTCAGGATTGTACTAAAGAATCCCTCGCTACGCTCGGGATTCTACTATACAATCCCTCACTTCGCTCTGGATTCAAAAAAGCACCCTCGCCGTAAAAATATTATTTTGCTCCCTTATGATACAATCTACTATTGTAGATTAGTTGATAGGAAAAATAAAAGGTTAGAATATAATATTTCACCATTCAGTGGTAGGGAAAGCGTCTAACTTTTTTATTTATTTTTATCACTTCGGCTTGTGGAAATCGGCAGATTATATTTTTTTGTTATTTAATAGCATCATTTCCTTCAAAATAGAAAAAAATACAACCGCGCTCCAGATTCGAGAAAGTCAAGATAGGTAACAGTTTTTTGCAGCTTTGTAACGCTCCCACTCTCGTACGTTACGTTCAAATAGTCTGATTTTGTAAACATTACAATACAATTAGCAATTACATTTACAATTAAATTTACAATTTAGCTCGTAATTAACCCACCATACCTACTAAGAATCTAACGTGTATAGTATTTATGACCATCAGTTTTTTTTACGCGCGGCTCTATATAAAGGGCTTATAGGTATATGTTAGAGGTTACTCAGCAGGATGCAAGATGCCTCCCTTATGTTAATCTGACGCGCTCGAGTAAATTCCGAAAATCCCCTCTTGGACTCCCCTACTCTACTATTGCGTAATAATGCCTCGATTGTTTAAAAAGCTCTATCAAAATACTTAGTAATAAAATCTCAATTGTGGTTTTCAATTATTGTGTGGTCTCAATTTATGATTTTCTTCCTGCAACAATGACTCCAATACCGAGAGTATCGGCTAATTAGAGGGCCTAGATCTCTACTAACATGAACGGAAAAAGGACAGCAAAACATCCACCCTTTTCTAGTCTCATACAAAATGATAAATTAACCAAACTCTTCAAAACACCTAACTAGGCCCTCAGAAGTAGCTTTCTTTTTTATATAATGGAACCCTGGGAGTACCTATCAAGGCCAAGCTATATTTAACATTTATTTAATTGATAGATTTACGAAAATAAATACCTATAAGTAAGCACCACTATAAGTTATTTTATCGAATGAGTATTTAATTATTCAATAAAATAATTCGTAGCTTTTAATTTCACCCCGTCGCGCGTCGCCTCGCAAATCTGCCGGGAGTCACGCGCGGGGTTGCCAACCTCCGTCGATTGCCTCAATTTGCGGAGCGGGGGGCGCGTTGCACACGACTCGTGATTGTTAGCGCCCGTGCGCGGCTGCACTTGTGTTTTAATGAGACAAACATAGTAATTTCATTTAAACTTATCTAAATAATAGCGTGTATACAGTTTTTAGACAGGCGGATATGAAAGTCAATATTTCAAGTCATATTATTTTGTGCAACGAACCGCTTTTTAAATTTTTGGTGTGAAATAATTAAGCATTGAATTTTGAATTTGAATTTATTTACTTATTATTAATTTTCTTCCTAATTAGGACGCCTCGAAATTTCTCTTTATACTTACTTATAAAAAATTGTATTAAAACATTTTTTGGTTTGTAAAAAAAGTTTTCTAGAATTTATTGTGAAAAAAATTGCAATGTTTTGGTCCTGACTTGCGTTAACTATTTTCTTATTTAAAAAAAAAATTGGTTATCTGTAAAGTCGGTTTATGGACGATAATTTTACGTGATAACGTCATAACAAAACATTATAGAATACATATCGCTCTCTATCGCTTGTTCCGCGCTCTCGCTTGCACGCTCAGAACGTGACAATGAGTCATGCTTTTTCGTGCGTGCGGCCGGCGTTCATCGATTTATAAGATGTTATCACGTCAAAAAAGAGAATTCCTACTTCCTTCCTCTGTTTCACTGCTAAAATATAAGTTTTTCATCATGTATTTCCCTCCACAGTCAGCGTCATCACCCCGGAGGGTAGCCGTGCCGGTGCTCGTCAAGGACGGCAAGCCGTGCGGGTCGGGGGAGTCGTCGTCGCCGGCCCACAGCCACTGCGCCACCCCCACCTCGGGGTACTCCGCCCCGCAGCCCTCGCAGGCGGCCTGCAGCAACCCCCTGGTGTCCTCGTACCGCCAGCCCACGGCCTACCAGCAGCAGTGCTCGGGGTACCTCCCCCTCCAGGGCAGGGCCTGGTAGAAGTTCCCACAGCTTTACCACGAGACAATGTTCAAGGAAGAAATGTATTTCGATTAACATACAAAATGATTCATATATAATTTGTGTTGCCATGTTTGAAAATTAGCTTCCCTATATTATTACGTCAGTTAAAAAATTATATTGATGAGCGAAATTTGATTTGTGTATTTTAATTGACTAATGTTGTTATTGTTGCTTGAGTTGTGTTTTAAATTGTTAGCCATTCAGAGGATTGCGAGATTGCGATTTTCGTATTGATTCCCATCATTTATCAAAATTTGAGATAGATACAATATAACAATCACCTCTGATTACTTAGTTGATACACACTCGGTATTGACTAAAATACACAGTGTTGCAAAAATGCCGTAGGATTTCTGCCAATTAAAACAATTATGATATGACAACTGCTGTGTTAGCCCCCCTGGGCTAAATATGATTGCAATATACAATATTTTTCTTGCGAATCTTAATTTCTAAACCTTTGAGCTTGTCTTCAAAAAAGGAACATTGTCACTGGTAAAGCTATGGGACGTGGCTACCCAAAGTGACTGTAGATGAAACAGTGATTCAGTGATCAAGTGAACGCATGGACGTTGGACTAACGCGTAGCGGTATTGAGGTGTAAATAGTCAGTTATAGATAAGCACCACTAAGGATTTGACTTAAATGTTATATTTTCTGTAAATTTTCGTCAAGTATAAGTACCTATATTTTTCATTTCCCAGATGAAAAATAATATGTATGAAATTGTAGCGTTCTTCCACTTTTCTTTTCCGAACACTATTTATATGGTGTAAGGTGTTTTAAATTAGATAACAATTTTTGATAAAACAGGTACCTTACCCATTTTTGAAGCTTACTAAGTAGATTACTATCCGAGCTGTTGTAAATAACTGATACGAACGTAGTTAATTGTTGTGTGAATAGTATAATTTATGATTAAAATAAAAAAAACAGGTCAGTGTTTTGTGCGTGTGTAGATAGTAACGTGTAAATAAAACGATTTGTCTAGCTGTCGATTTTGTTGTATTGTGATTTGAAATAGAAAAAAATATTTTTTATTTGGAATGTTTATCTAACAGTGTTTTAAGAAATATACATTACTTACTTACATTGAGTCGAAATAATACTTTAAAAAAATAGATAAAAATGAAGAATTTTACATTTAATGATAATTAATTCATATTTCCAACTCTATAATATTATGTTCTTTATTAAGAGTAAAAAATTAATTTATGTGTTAACGAAAATATACAACATATTTCTTTTTGCCTTATCGAAACCAATATTTTTACGACCTAGTTATATCAATTTAGTTCATTTCTATGATATTTTTATTCCGAACTCAATTTTTACCCCAATTCATGTTAATCGCAAGGGCACAGTGGGGTTCAGCCAAGCAATCGACTTACACAAGCGATGGGTAATTGACTACAAGCCCCTAATTGGGTACCGATTGTGTGAACCCCCGCACCCCATCACATGGATTATAAAGATTCACAAAGCCCCTAGAAGAAAATATTCTGCAATCAATTAAAATACTCTTTTTTGTACTTAAAACAAACGTGTCGATGTTTTGTATAAAGTTATTTTTTTTCCTATAAACAAATCTATTAAGTTAATAAGCAGACTTTAAATAAGTAAGTTAATACATTTTTTTGTTGAGCTTTCCTTTTTTGTTTTTATTATCTTTTTTATAATAAAACTTTTTTTTTAATTTGATCAATTGTTAGAGAAGCAATTAATTTACTTATATTTTGCGGAATTTACTCGGTTTCAATCATATAATAATTATGTATTACATACAAATTCACAATAATAATGGTTTTAAATTTTTTATTTGAATGGGCAGGAAATTGGGCAAACGACTTCTGAACTAAAATTATGTTATAAAAATAGTTCTATAAGTAACTAGAAGCACAGAATTAATTAGAAAAATTTAAAAGTTTATATCAAAGTAACACTTTGTATAAAACATCGACTATAGATATAGTTACATATAATTATTTTGTAATTTTTATTGCAATGTAAATATAAAATTTAGTAGAATATAAAAAAAACGAGTTAGAATCACAGTAGTGAAATGGCGCGAGCGCTAACAAACAATGAAACATAGCAATAAGCCTCTTTAATTAAAAGTAAAGTAAATAGGCTATTTGACTAATTTTTGGAATTTGTTTTAAATTATTCTTTATTACTTATTAAAACATACTACATTGATATTTTTCGCAATATCTACAGTATTAAGAATTAAATCAATGATAAAGTTTAAGTTTTGAAAACCCCACCAAAAACAACATTTCTGATCACATGATACGCGTGACGTCACAAATCGCTATGCAAGTCACTTCTCTCGCTCGCTCCTTTTCGGAACTCGGTGCGTGCGACAGAGACGCTACGCAAGGCGACTGCTATATCGTAATGTTCTAAATTGTTATACCTACTCATTTTAATATCAATCTTATTCTTTCAAGTTTAAAGTTTAGTTTCGGTTGACTTGATAAACTTCAATTATAACAACCAAGTCAAGGCAATATCTATTGACGTCACAAACAATCCCAGAGCGTTCACGTTCCTGATAAAATTTCAAAAATTATTATGTTTTATTTCGTGCAAAATATCGCGTAAAATTACATAGTTTAGTTTGATTGAGTGAAATATGTCTTTTTTAGGCTATTATCTGATAAGATGACCACAATCAATAGTATATTTTCAATGTTGTCAAATACCCTATTGTCGAATTTTTTTAAAAGAATATAGAAAGGTGGAGGCGTACTTACACCATGCGATTCCGTAAAACGCTACGAGTGTTGAGTCAAATGAAAATTATGTGTTGATCGAATAACTTCTAATATAAATAATTTGTATATTCAATGTAATTAATTTTTTGTCTTTGTTACAACAAATAAAAAAAAACAATCTTAAACATGTTGAAATTATTGTAATGTTAAAACGTAATAAAAGCATACCATGATATTTACATTGTTTGACGTGATAATAACGTCTTATAAATCGATGAACGCCGGCTACATGCACGAAATAGCATAACTCATTGTCACGTACCGCGGAAAGTAACGCGTAGCACGTAGCCCGTAGCGCGGAACGTAGCACGTAGCGCGGAACTAAGCGTTCGGCTTGTGACGCATCTATTTCTCTTTGTTTACTTATGACGTTATCACGTAAAATTATCGTCCGTAAATCGACTTTACAGACAACCAATTTTTTTACTTGCCTTTTTCTTGCCTTAAATAAACATGTTTTGGCTTTATTATTGTATCAACAAATAATATTTTTTTGTATGTATCTTATAATTACCAATGTAAGTAAGAAAATATATGAAAAAAGGTATGTTATTCTTTCATAGGTAATAATTACTAAATTACTACGATATTTTGGTTTGACTCGTCAAGCGTCACGATTTATCAGGTAACGTCGCGTGTTAAAAATATGTCTCCACCATGTTTTTGTAACTTAATTTATACATAATAATTATGTTTTCAGATTTAGGCCGATGTAATTATTTTAGTTAGGCTTAGAGAAGTTATATTAATTATAAATAATAGTGTTAAATAACGAATGGAATTTGTAATTATAATGAGAAATGAGGTGTAATGAATTTCGATTTATAAAATTAATAAAAATTAACGAGTTTTAAAAATATCTGTTTTATTCATAGATGTCTCAAACCCTTAAGTTTACCTACTTATTAATTAATAACCTCAAATAGGTATCTTATAGGTAGATCTACCTACTACCCCTACCTACTTTTCTTTTAAGTTTCAAAAAAGGAAAAATTACATATGTTTGCAATATAAAAGTTCTCCGAAAATAAAAAAATACTACTTACTTAGGTACTACTATAAAATAACTAGGAACGTACCTACATAACATCTAATTTTCTTGCTACTTAAAAGATTAAATCCTAAAGCTACTCAGAATCAGAAATATTAGCAAAGAAAAAGAGGCAACGAAAATCATAATAATAATATAATGATCGATGCCCTTTATTTATACGGAAACAAAGCGAATATCGCGAAACGTTTACCTTGTGCGACCCCTCTCGAGCGCGTAAGCTCATTTTATTGTCTTCAATATTCCCAGATTACCCTATAATCTCTCATAACGTATAACAGTTTATTCCGCATGGCAACATCGCTTTGTTCCGCGCTACGTCACTCAAAGCCCGCCAAAACGAAATAATAACATGGCCGCTCGCCCGCCAAACTGCCGTATTTGTTGTAACGCTGCATTCGATTTTAAACTTTACACCTCTCATATTCGAGTAGTTTTTCGCAAGATATACATGTGCAGTTGTGTCGTGTAATGATTCATTAGTAATTTTCATAGAACAAAGGTTTGGAAGTCTGCAGCTTTGCACGTGCGCTGTATTACGAGGCATCGTAATAAAACGGCGGATTAACCGAGAGGCAGAGGGACACGACAGGTGAGGAGAGAGGACCGAGGGCGAAATTGAAAACTATTGGCCTCTTGACTCGACGGCTCGTGTATCGCGTAACAGCCTCGAGTTACCAAACGCGCGATCTGCGTCAGACATGTGACGTAATTAAATAACGACCTCTGACGCATCAGAGCGAATTGTTTGCGAGGGGTCCAGAATTCGATTCTCGATCATAGTTAGACAATCACCGTTTATAATTGTGGAAAGAGAAAAGACGTGGCTACGTGGTTTCACACCATGCCTTTGCCATGCCTAGAAAGCAAGGAAATGGAATGCCTACCTTACCTATACGTAGTAAAAATTATATCTACGAGAATTGAATCCATAACCTCTTGCTTTAGAGATCCATGCCAATTCGGTTATATACAACTCTAAACACAAACAGTTCTGTAATAATGCTAGGTATAGCTTAGTAAACATCGAATGACACAACTTAGACACAACCATAACTCTTCAGCATTGACATTAAGGAAAAAAAAAAGTTCCATTTCTAGATTTTGCCAAGCTCTGTACAGTGTACACTCCACTTGTGTTTAAAGGGAAGTTTATTTATTTACTACATAATCTCATTGTAAGTGAACAGTAATGTTCTTTTTTGAGAAATAAAATCTTTAAACCGATTTATTAGTAATCAACAGCGTTTAACATAAGTAATATAACAAGTTAGTCCGTTACGTTACATATTATCTCTGGGTGAAAGCCCTAATTTAAAAAAAATTGAATTAAGTAATAACTTTGATTCAGTTTTCTAAGAAACTATAGATAAGTACGCCTTAAGACCGATTCGCACATATCAGTGAAGCATTACTGCCGGCGCAATTACGGCACATTGAAAAATGTTATTTCATACATTCTCTATGAACTGACACTGAAACACTGCGTCGTCACTGATAGGGATAGGGATAGGTGTGAACGCGTTCATAGAGATAGAGAAATGTATGAAAGAATATTTTTCACTGTGCCGGAACTGTATCGGCACTGATGCTTCACTGATATAAGTGCGAATCGGCCTTTAAAGGGATGTTAGTCGTTAACGTTACAAATCTCTGGATGAAAGTTCTAATTTCAAAAAATATGTATTGAAAATAGACTTTGATTTACTTTTCTATAGGAAACTATAGATAACCAGCCTTATTAAGGCATGCCATTTATAGATGCCTACCTCTAGGAACAATTATACTATGGAAACGACATATTTTAGACGAAATCAAAGCATCTCTTGACTCATTCACTCGTACCGATTTTAAGCATAAGAAAAAAAGAGAAGTTTGCTACTATCACTTGTTCTACTTTAAACAAAAATAACCACTTTTTCCTATAGTGGGAGATCCCGTCTTAGAAATTTATACCCTCATCTGTTATTTAATTCTGATAGAGATTATATTATGCTAGATAATTCATAGATTGATACATTGCACTTTGGTTGCCTGGCTAAATTTGGTGCCTATGATGTTAAACACAAAAAAATGTAATCAATTTTTTTCGATCTGCTTCCCTCATCTGTTATTTAAACGAATTATATGTCAAATGAAAGATTATTTTATTCCCAATCGAACCGTATTTGGTTGCAATCCAAATAATATCAAATAATATATAATAAAAAATAATTTCAATCCATTCAGTAGTTTTTGCGTAATACATGCACAAACATACAGACAAACAGACAAAATTTTCAAAAACAGGTTTTTTACGTTTTATTACTTATCCCTTACGTCTCTCACTTATTTTTTTGCAAATATCTTTAATGGACAGGCACAGCAAGTCTATGGTTTTAATCTATGTATAGACTAAGCACCTGCCGAGTGCACGCCTGCCTCACTGCATCTTTGTCTGTCAAATGGAATTGCGCGCGCAACACTTTTCTGTCACTTTCAACACTCGCACAGAAAATTTTATATCTTAAAATCCAGACAACCATGATTTAGCACCACTTTTGACCAGGCAACCAAATACGGTTCGATTGGGAATAAAATAATCTTTCATTTGACATATGTATAATTCGTTTAAATAACAGATGAGGGAAGCAGATCGAAAAAAATTGATTAAATTTTTTTGTGTTTAACATCATAGGCACCAAATTTAGCCAGGCAACCAAAGTGCAATGTATCAATCTATGAATTATCTAGCATATAATCTCTATCAGAATTAAATAACATATGAGGGTATAAATTTCTAAGACGGGATCTCAGACCACTAGAGTTTGACGTAGTTTAGCAGAAAGGATCCAATCCACAAAATGGTAAAAATGAGTTATACAGGGTATAAGGAGACCGCTTTCGAAAACTTGTCGCTATTATTAGACTACCTAAACACAATCCAGAATAACCGCAATAACCTTATAGCGTAGGTATCACGCGCAACAACGTGACTGCGCGAGGTCAAGGTAACGCAAAATTCGCTGTCCTCCAGCGTCAGCTGATTTTATTTGGATTATTTTTAACTTTAAAAAAATACAGGCAATATTTTTTTTATTTCCCAAAAACGGGAATTGCACAAAAAATGAATTTTTTGTAAAAACGACTTTTTTCACATTTTTTTTTATAATATCTTATCAGTAACCTTTGGACACGTCTCCCAACGTGAGAATGACTCCATAGAGCGACTTGTCGTACAGGGCAAAGTAGAGGGCACCAGAGGGCGAGGAAGGTCGCTTATTCAAACCGACCAAATCAAATCAGCTGTGGGCGGTCCCTTGCACGATTGCACCAGACTGTCGGCCAGCAGGGAGAAGTGGCGAACACTCGTGTGGCGCATAAATCTGCCCTTAAAGACGTCAATTCTGGATGACCACGACCGCTCTGTTAAGAGTGAAACGAAGAAGAAGATCAGTACTTATCAGTACTATCACCTATCTTCGTTTTCGAGAGCGTTTCGCATACACCTATTCAAAGAGATCCTAAAGGTTGTTTCTTTCACTCAGAAAAAAAGATCCCTGATCCTACAATGTTATCATGGTTTTTTATGTTATGTTTAATTATGTGTGCGTTGGGCGTTTGGGCGTGCCTAATAAACTCGTATGTTTGCTACGAGAATTTCTTATAAATCATACCTTCCGTTACCGCCTGGACCAAGAGCGTCACCAGCTGATGGGCAAAGGGGGGGACTAGATAAATAATATATATGGAGGATGGAAAGAAAAATGAATTTTAGGTCCAGTCGAGAGGTTATGAAGGTGTAAAGCAAGTATTACAAGTTCTTGAATTGACCTGAAAGTAGTTATTAATTATAAGTCAAGTGAGTGAATTTAGGACTTTGTTTGCATTTGGCTATACTCTGATTTTTAATTTGGTGGAAATCTGACGTTTCGTAATGTTACCAGAGATAAAACAATTCTCACAAAAGAGATAAAAAAATCAAAACTTATGTTAATAAAAATCAACTGCCTCATGTAGCAAGTGCCAAGCGGGAGCAGATAGAATCTCTAGGGGGGGGGGGGGCAGATGTCCCTATCTGCTCCCGCTTGGCAACACCCATGGCCTGGACGGCATCTTATCATCTCCGAGACCACTTGGTGCTTGAGTCCCCCGGCAGTGCTGTTTCCTCTCTTGTATGCGCTATTTACCAGCGACATACATTGCTCCCCAGATGTTATGTTAGCCTAGTTTGCGGACGATAAGATGACATATACGACCCATACCCAATTCGCGGTCATTCGATCTCGACTCCAAGTTACGGCTAGTCAACGGTGAAAAAACGGAACTGTGCTTTTTACAGGAAAGCGTGGTAGCAAGTACTCCGGCAAACGTGCCGAAATAATTTCTATACGGCGTTCTTTTCCCCTGGCAAGACAAAGCCAAATATCTAGGTGTGAACTTAGACGATAAGATGAACTTTGCCGCTCAAAGACGTAAAGCCCCAAAAGGCAGCATTTGTGCTCAAGTTGTGCATTGTGATCGACCAAATAACCTGTATTCGCTCAATAATGTCCTACACATGCATAGTATTTGCACATATCCCTCCCTTCTCGATTAAAGCAGACTAGGTAGTTTTGCAAACACTGCAGAATAAGTTTCTGCACACGGCAATGGGTGCCCCGTGGTTTGTGCGCAATATTGATCTCCAAGATCTCGATCTCCCTGTTCTAGCCCAACACTTTAAGCAGTTTTCAAAGAATTACCTTGAGAAAGCTGCCCGCCGTGACGTGACGTACTTTGACGTGAATCCCTTCCTCTGTTACGGGGACGTATGGATTAGTCTATTGCAAAACTAGCATTCCAACGTCACGTAAGCCGAGTTTCGAGACTCACAGGAGACGCCCTTAAGACGATGTTCTCCTCGATTTTTTTCGAGCCCTTGGGCTCTAGCTCCGCTGGCAGAGTTTCTGCGCTTGCTTCCCCCTAAGGGCCTAAACATTCCGAAATAAATCATTTTTATTTAAAAATATCAATTTGTTTAGAAAGTTTTGTTTTTAGTTCCTTTCTGAGCATTAAGAAAAATACCCCGTAGTGTTAAAACCAATTTAGCAGAAACGACTCAAACCCAAATTTTCCCCGATAACCGTAAGATACGTCAGTCTTTGAAGTACAATAAAAATATTAGTATTTTTGCCCATATTTGACAATATTTTCAACTATTCCAAAGACAATATCATTGCAGCAATTACCATCCAAACTTCAAACCTCGATTACTCAGAATAACTTTTTATGGGTTGGGTCATTTCTACTAAGCTACGTCCAGTTGACTGTCAATTTCTCGTAGGGTAAACGGTAAGTATTAACGACCCCCTTAAGATAATTTTAAAATCGATATCAATTATTAACAGTAGTATATTACTAAGTAAATTACAAAATAGCACTAGCTTTCACATTTTTATTTGTTGTTTATGTTATTTTATGTTACTTACACATTCTATAGTTTATTTGCACTACCTTAAATGCTTTTAAATATAAGATTACCGTATAATAAATATCCATATGCCTATTTTTACGTACTAACTATAACATGTACTAATTAAAAAGCGGTGATAGCCATCATTTGCTGTAACAGTGAAGAAAAACCTGCATGCCTGAGACTCTGCATAATGTTCTCAAAGGCTACCAATCCACACTTGGTCAGCATGGTGTACTACGGCATAAACCTTTCTCATTCTGAGACGAGACTCGTGCCCTGTAGTGGGCCGTTAAGGCGTTGATAATGATGATGATGATGAATTATAACGTGTCTGAGAAGTAGTCTTTAATAGAATCATATCGCGTTTGAGCATTAGTGAAACTTAACCGCGTGTTATTCTCTCATAATACACCTATTCGACTTTTACAGCGAAGCTGCATAAACCGTGACTAATTAAAAAAGGGATTGTCAGATAAAAATAAGTACTAATTTGCCTAAGCTCGGCACCTTTGTGCCTTTTTCCAGCATTTGTGTCCTCAAAGTCGGCCCTCACGTGTCTGAAAGAAAATCATATTTTACCCGCGACTTCGTCCGCGTAAATTAATGTTTTTCTTAATATTTATAGGAACTCTTTTCTCGTTTTCATTTTATTTTATTTTCCCGCCAAATAAATACCCTTCTCCAAAATTAATAGAACTTTTGAAGAAATGGATAGAATTTTTTTCAACAATCAGACAATTTTTTGTATAGACAACATCAAGTTTATCCAATAGGATAAACAGGATACCTATATATTGGATATAGGATACATAGGATAGGATACCTTAGAAATAACCCAAATTCTAAAAGGTGGCACCCCCTGCCGACCCCAGGTACCTCATATTACTGGTTTTCCTTAGTCCACCACCCTTGTTTTTCTTTAAATACGTAAAATAATCGTGTTATACTACTATTACAAGACATCAAATATTATGACAAATTAAATTGCAACAACAAGTCTTAAATATTATTCATACGTAATTTATATCTTGTCAAACGACGCTCGGAAAGCAGAAATTTTATAAGAAATTAAGCGATTTACGCACTTGCACTCGTTCTAAGCGATAATTGAGGGATAGGGATGCAAAAAAATGCTGCCTTATTTTAAAACTATTTTCGCATTAGAGCAAGCTATATGTACACATAAAATACTCAGTGTGCCTAAGCGGCACCAAAATGTTAATATTTACAAACAGAACTGAGTGCCGACTTTTGCTGGGCGGCTTTAGGAGCATCCACCCTATCATCAGACGGTTAGCAAAATACAAATTTCTTATCAATCTGTCTTTCAAGATGACACTGAAATTATATTGCGATCTTTTTTTGGACAGTGCATATTGTCGTAAGCAAAAACGAAAGATATAATAACTATTTCTTCGTTTTAAATACGCGGGGTCTAGGAAGAAGAAGAAGACTGATACTTTGTCTTAGGCCTACCTATTATACTCTGCGCCAATTGTGCACAGAGATACTAATAAATGTAGGTGGTAGTTTAAAACAATACAAGTGGGGGGAGCGAAACAATACCGATGCTGCAGCACTAATTAGACAAAGCCATTGTGAGCGAAGCACGCAGTAATTGACGCTACGTTATTCTGAGCTCATTCTGTTGCGTGTGTGTGGAAATGTTAGTAGATTCAAGTTGTTTTATTAAGTATATATAGGTATGTATGAGAAAATGTGGAATACACAAAGGCATAAAGTTAATGGAGTCGTCATTTGGCGCAACATCTAACGAAATGGATACGCGAAAAATAGTTCCTGCCAGTCACCCGCCCACATGCGCAATTAATAGGTATACACTTACACGCTGACAGAAAATTAAATATACAGTGTACAGGACATCATAATATTATAAACATTTTACGGGCTGGTATTTTACTACGACGGATACATAAACAATTCACAGACGGGTATATCACTACAACGGAATACTTACATAAACAATTCACAAACAGACCGTATATCACTACAACGGAATACTTACATAAACAATTCACGGACAGATATTTCACTACAACGGAATACTTACATAAACAATTCACGGACAGGTATTTCACTACAACGGAAAACTTACATAAACAATTCACGGACAGATATTTCACTACAACGGAATACTTACATGAACAATTATGGACAGGTATTTCACAACAACGGAATACTTACTTATACAATCAGGTAAGGACAGCATGGTCAGGTTCTTAGTATTAGTAAATCATGAATAACTGTTTAGTGAATGTCCGCCAGAAATGGACATACCTATCGATTGCGACAACGACGACGATGCAAAGTTGCAGGCTATTTTTTATTTGAACCTCGGATGAAATAATCTGTCGAGTCACGGTGGCTTCGCCTCGCTGACGTCTCATTAACACTCCGTGCGTCTGTCCGTCACGCGGTAACCCGGCGACGACCACCAGCGGTAACGCGGGAACACTAGGGTTCCGCACATTTCCCTACGAAGCTTTTATACCTCAATACGTAGCATCGTACAGGAATGGTCGCTTATCGGTGTGTTGGTATAACTAGCCACGGAGAAAACCACCAGGGACAATTTAGAAATTACTAGCTTCTGCCCGCGGCTTCGCCCGCGTGAATTTCGGTTTTTTCACAAATCCCGAGGAAATCGTGGAATTCCGGTTCCCGTTCCCGCTCCCTTTTTCAACCTTTATGCCTACTTTCAAGGAAGTTTGCTATAGTAATTTACCTATAGCTGTAGCTATAGATTTCGGTTTTTTTTAAATCCCGTGGGAACTGTGGATTTTTCCAGGATAAAAAGTAGCCTATGTATAGATACATTCATCTAATCTCAATAGATCCAGCTCTTACACAATCGACAAACAGGACCACACCACATTTTTTTTTTTAAATTCACTATTCAGGACCTAGACACATGCTTGACGCCATGACCACAATCACACCTGATGGAAAATGATGTGGCCTAAGATGCCTATTCACTCTTGTTTTAAGGATGACTTTATGAAAACATGACACAAGATTGATTTGCGATGACGAGTCTAATGATAATTTCCTGAGGGATCTCTAACCGGTGCCACAATGTGAATGACTTGTAGAATCATCACTTCGCCGAAATTACTTTTATTTCAATCCAACGCCGTTGGGTGAGAGTGAGGCGTGCTTTATTTTGACAAGCGCTGGAGCCTGGACGCCAGGACAATAATAATGACAGGTGGCACATCGCTCTGGGGTAGGTAAGTATTTAGTAAGGGACACTTGGTTTTCGTGATGGTTAGGTTAGGTTTAGGTCCATTTCACTCTGAAGGTCATTTGTTTAAATATTCAATTTTTAGTAAAGTTTAGCCCGCCAACTCGCATTGGAGCAACGTGGCGACTCAGACAATTCCGACGGCCTCGTTGGTCTAGTGATTAGCATATTCGACTGCAGATCACGAGGTTCCGGGTTCGATTCCCGGATCGGGCAAAAATTGTTAGGTATTGTAGGTATTGGGTTTTTCTGTCAAAAAATTCTCAGTACCAGTCCGAAGTTGGTAGTAGGCGGTGTTTCACCCCGTGTCACTATCATGTGACAATCAACATTGGAGTAGCGTGGCGGGTCTAAGCTCTCAGTCTCAATCCCTCTCTCCTATGAGAGAGGAGGCCTGATGCCTAGTAGTGGGAGGTTAAAAAGGCTGTAGTTCAGGTAGCTATAGTTAAGGTGGTGGTTCAGATAAATTATTAACTAGTTGTGAAAATTACATTTAATTTTTTCAGTGATTACCTACTAATAGTGAGAGTAAGTTTTTTTATTTGCAAGCAATAAACTACACTCCTTAGGTACCGGTACTGTAGATGCGATTGTCTGAAAGCACTTTGATAAGCATCAGGCACTTAAATAGGTACCTAACCGATTTATTTCCCGACACTTCAGGACCCGCCTCCGGAGCTATTGCAGCGATATTGAGATGAAAGCCGTATGTTATCGCGCACTCTGACCCTCGTGCTATACAACAATTACATATTTCCAAGACTCAAAGGCAAAGGCGGTCGTTTCATCCACTCGGGGCAAAATGGCGCGCGATCTGACAGCCGCGCTTCGATTGTTGCGCGCTAATGGCGGCGTCGGGCGACCAGGCTGTGCGGGAACAACACAGGATACTCGGTTAAGGAGGCTTAAGGGGGGAGGGGGGCGGTTTTGAAAATAAATATAACTACACAGATGTTTATGTATTTTAGAACCGATAGACGCACCTAAGGTACTGGAATGGCGACCGCGCACCGGAAAGCGCAATGTTGACAAATCCCCCCATTAGGTGGACCGACGACATCAGGAGAGTTGCAGGGAGCCGCTGGATAGATGCGACACAAGAGTGCAACGTGTGGAAGTCCTATCGGACGTCTAATTCTCTTGCTGTTATTTTTATACATAGGTAACTATTATAAAAAGTATGAAACATTGCAACTAAAACAAGCCGCAGCGCAGTGAACTGGCGAATCGATAAAGCTCTATATTATGCTAAGCTAAATTTCTATATTACTAGCTGTAAGTACCCGCAAGCCCGCCAACCCACATTGGAGCAGCGTGGCAAGTCTTAGCCCTAAATCCCTCTCTACTGTGAGAGAGAAGTTAGTGGTGGTCGTGGTGGTACTCGGCATGCGTTGTAAAGTATGGTTTAGGAACACATTTTTTTCACATTTCAAACAAACATTCATTTTTTACAGATTTTTGGGTCAATAACCCTAGCGAGCGTACACAGAACAGATAAAAATTTCATCACAATCAAATTTTAAGTAACAAAAGGTTTAATAAAAACTGCGACACTCTTTCCAGATTCAGATTCAGAGTCGCGAGGTGTAGTCCCGTTGTCCCCATTAGCTGTGTCCCCATTAATGGGGACAGCGGTAATAGTCTAATCGGGATAGTCCTGCGGAACCGGTTCGCGTGGTGACGCCGCGCATACCTCGAAACAATGGAAAAACCTCCTCGAGACACAAAGGACATATCGTTTAATGTAAACTGTTGCTGTGATTCTGTTTCTGAACGCGGAGCCACAACAAAGGCCTTAATGTAGCCTTTGATTTTAAATAATGTAAAAGGATATAGGTTCTAGGCACCTACCTAGGTAGATATAATGTGCGGAGCGCTGCGCTCAAACCTTTGAGGGAATGAGGGAAAATCATTATTATTATGCTCACATTTATTTTTTTCAACATTGTCAGATCCCTGAAACCTTTATTGAAATAAAAACTTCCATTTATTTATCTGTATTTTTTACGTAGTCACCTATAAGTACAACGTTATCCGCTCGTACGTAGTTTAGGTCGGTAAACCTAAAGCTTATGATTGTGAGTCCATTTGAATCAAATAATCTCTTATGAAAAAAGAAACATGTACTTATCACTAATTTTATATGTAGGTAGGTATAGGTACAGCTTAAACAGCGGAGTCTAGAAACTTGAATTTTGTATGGAGATTTTCTCTTTAACATTAATCTCCAATCATCATCATCATGATCAACCAATGATCGACCCATTAACTGCTCACTTAACAGGCAGGTCCTAAAGGGCGTAGGTACTACCCCTACGACTCAGTTCTTGTTTGAAGGCAGCATGTACCATTGGCATCTGCATAATAATATAGCATTTAGTCCATCCTGCAGAGCCTTCAATTCAACATAGATCATAACACGCTAGACCTTTCTGTCATTGATTGAGGTGTAGAGCCAGAGGCAGTAGGCACGACATTATTTTTTACCTTGCTGGCAATAAAATAAATCCAAACTGTAGAGAACCCTTTTTGAAACGCAATTCAAGTCGAGTGAAAGCGCTAGTTCCATAATAAATTCATTACAACGCACGCCCGTGCTCTATCGATTGTGGCCTCTTTACCCGGACGTGCCAGAGACAATCGACGCGATGGCGCTTCTGTACGCAACCGTAGACAACACTGAAATGACTTCATTCCTTTCCCCCCCGCAAGAATTTGACTTTTACTGCCCATTAATAAAATTTATTTTAGTTTAGAGAGCGGTTGGAAATACGCCTTTATGTAGACTGACAATTTAAAAAAAATATTGGAGCCAATGTTTGGGGATTACTGTAAAATCGACCATAGAGCAAAGCAAATAGAGATGGTAAGGTTTGTGCTTGGTGGAGCGATATGAAACCTTTTTTGGGCGCACGCGGGTTCTTTGTCTCTGCCTCACTGTCAAGCGTACTTGTGTTTTCCCGCGTTTTTTAGGGTTCCGTAGTAAACAAGGAACCCTTATAGTTTCGCCATGTCCGTCCGTCTGTCCGTCTGTCCGTCTGTCCGTCTGTCCGTCTGTCCGTCTGTCCGTCCGTCCTCGGTTAATCTCAGAGACTATTAGTGCTAGAAATCCGTAATTTGGCATGAGTATAAATATTAATCACGCCGACAAAGTGGTGAAATAAAATTTTGATAAATATTTTTTTTTAGGGTAGCTCCCCTACATGTAAAGTGGGGATGAATATTTTTTTTCTCGTCTACCCCATAGTGTGGGGTATCGTTGAATAGGTCTTTTAAAAATACTGTGGGTGTGGGAACATCATTTTTCGATTTCTAGATCCGTTTGTAAAATATGATGTTTTAAAGTGCAAATTTTTATTAGAGTCAAGTGTCCCCCCCCTCTATCAGCCAAATGGCAGTATATAGGAACTTGAAAAAATTCACAGCAGTAGGGTATATAATCAATTTTAAAGGAAAACTATCACGGCTAAGTAGGGTTCACAGGTTAAGGAGTTATATCTGTTTTTCGAGGATTGTGACTACGGAACCCTACACTGCGCGTGGCCCGCCACGCACTTGACCGGTTTTGTTCTAATTAGTCAGCCCCGAGCCCTCGACGTTACAAACCTTGTGCGAGTGAGGTAAATTAGTTGTGGGTAATGGGTATGTATAGTAGTAGAAGCTGTGATAGCCTAGTGGTTAGAACGACCGACTTCTAATCGGAGATCGTGGGTTCGATCCCGGGGCACGCACCTCTAACTTTTCGGAGTTATGTGCGTTTTAAGTATTTAAATATCACTTGCTTTAACGGTGAAGGAAAACATCGTGAGGAAACCTGCATGCCTGAGAGTTCTCGTGAGAGACCCGTGCTCTGTAGTGAGCCGGTAATGGGTTGATCATGATGATGATGTAAGTCAAAAACGCTCAAATACTTAGCTGCTAAAAATAAGCACAAGTTTTGTGTTCTATCAGTAACTTCATAATAGGAGTAACACTTAGCTCTTAATTGGCATAGGTAACTAAATCGTTCTCCAGAACGTAGGCTAAAATTATCACACCAACATTCGAAACAGCTTTGCTCTAGGATTTTCTTCGCAGGCTATGTTTCCTATATTTTGACCCTAAAAGTTGTTTAGCGAGAACCTCTGTCTTAGGACCTGTTTCACCACCTTCTCGGATAGCTTATTCACAACTTTTGTCTTTGTCACTTGACATAAAGCAAGAAAGTGACAAAACTTACCTACGTTTAGGCTATCCGACACTTATCAGAAGGTAGTGAAACAGGCCCTTAATCTCTTGTCTGTTGGCACTTCCAAGATTATACTTAGGTACCTAACTACTCACCTTTGATCCCCAGTTTTGCTTTTAGAGTTTCTCATCACCATTATCGATACTAATTTACCTAGTTACCACATTTTAACCACCATAGGTACATCAGAACTCATTAGATAGCTACTTACCATAATATAGGTATCGCAATTATACCTAAATAAGTATATTTATTATTTCCATGACCATTATAATTATTACCTACAGAATCAGTTTTTTAGTATCTTCTAGAAAGCCAGGTCTATAAAGGTACTAATTAGTTATTAGGGGCATTAGAATTAAACCAATGAAAAATAAATAATTTCCAGTCGTTATTGTACTTAGTCCTTTTGCCGTCACTTAGCATAGAGCATACTACCTACCTTCACTTTACTTTCCTGTAATACATTCCGCAAATATGTACCTACTTTGAATATAGGTTGCGAGCAAGGGCAAGGGGAAACCATAAAGAATATAAAATAAACGCAGTATTTCCTCTCCCGTTCCCTTGCCCCCCTCCCCCCTCTCCCCACCGTCAAATCGCGGCTCGCTAGACGATCTGTAAGCAAATTTGTGAATATTATTCGCGTTTATGGGGCGCAAACCATTGATGTGAAATGAGCGAAGATACGCATTAAAAATGTTAGGCTTAAACTGAACTCCGTAGCCTACGGATGTTGGTAGGTACTTAGGTTCCTTACCTACGGACCGTAGCAAAGCCCTGCCAGACGCCCTTGATACTAAGTTGCCTTGTCTGTCAAAGCATGACGTGATTTCTAATGCTAAATTCCGAAGAAAATAAAAAAAAATAGACTTTATAATTCGACGTAACATTTTTTACACCTTTATTACCTGTTATCTCCCAAAGCCACCATGATCCCAACTTCATAGTCGCTGATCGTTCCTCCCTGTGTTAGGGACAATACGCAGAGAAACTTTCAGCTTTTATAAAACAAAAAAAATACGCGCCGAATTAAGAACCTCCTCCTTTTTGATAGTCGGTTAATAAAGACGGTCTGGGGTTCACGGGCTCTTAGACCATAAGATTATCGCAATGTAACTATATCGACTTGCTGCAAAAATCAAATTTTGACATTGACGCAGCTTTTATACAAGAAGAAGAGAGATACTTTATCTTAGTTTTAGACCTAATTATTTTGACTTAACACCTCACCGTTCCGCGCGTCTCCGCTTCCGCGGAATGGCACCCTTAATCTAGACGTAATATTGACAGATATTGAGTCTTTTTACATTCAGGCTGCGACTAATTCGACTGTATCTTGCTTATAATAGATCAACGGCGCGCCGTCGCCATGAATACGCAAAGGGGTGAAGCATTAAGGAACCTCAAGATTTCCATTCATGGGGTTAAGACGCTCAATGCATGGGGGCGGGGGGCTGTAATTGCCGTGAAAGCCTTCCCAAGACGGTGGGCTAAAGTGGCATTGATTTTAAGAACAAGTCATGAATATAATTTACTAGCTGTAGCCGGTATGCGTTGCAATGGCACGTAAACTATAGCTTAGGAACGCGTAGAGGACAAACATACAAACATCCATTTTTATGTAAATTTTTTGGCCCTTCACGGGAGTACACAAAAGAACCCACAAAAGTATCACCATAATCGGTTCAATAGCTTAGTTTAGCAGCGTATAGAGGACATACAGACAAACATTGATTTTTATTTATATAGATTGCAAGTAACCCGTCAATCCGCATTAAAGCAAGGTGACGGGTCGAAGCTCTAAATCTCTCAGTCCTATGAGAGAGGAGGCCTGTGCCCAGCAGTGGGACGTTAAAAGACTGCAGTGGTGGTGGTGGTGGCAAATAACCCACATTACCGTAGCGGCTGGATGAGGAATGTTGAGGAGTGAGGACAGTATGTGGTGGTTCTAGACATTGCCTATGTCCAGCAGTGGAGCTCTACAGTCCTGGCAGGTTCAAAACTTAACTTCACGTGGACGTCAGCTAGTCTACTATAAATCCATATTATCATAAGTAAGTTACTAATACAATCCTAGTCAAAGATTGTGAACCTAATTATATCATTGGCGAATGGTTTACCTGAAACCTAAAATTCACGGCAATTACCTCAAATCGCACCATAAAGCGTAGGTGCGATACGAATTTACGCTTCATTACGTGATTTGCGAGGAATAAAAACTTCTTCAACTCTGAACTCTTTAGGGAAAATTCTAAAGCTTTGCCTGAACCTAAGACCAGCTTGAAATACGCTCGTGGTTCTGACTTTCAGTGCAGTGTGATTGCTTAGACTAGAGGTGACGGAGCGTATCTTCTAGTGTACTTGACAAATGCGGTATTAGTCCTAGCTAGTAGAATTGACTTGGTCTTGGCCCGAAGTTTATTGGAAAACTGGCGTGGGGTACTTCGCATGCAATGGTGGAATGGAACAATCGAGAAGCGTCGAAGCGGCTCCGTTTATGCTTCGAGGGCTAAATAGGAAAAACAGGAGGTTGTACCAACCAATCAGCATCTGACTACTCTTTTTTATAGGCATACTTTTAGTAAATTTCTTAAAGTTGTGCAAAGGTTTCTAATAAGTAAAATTGACTTTTGGAATTTTACTAAACAGTATCACATCCATTAGGTAGGTATACATACTTAATTTAAAAATACATGCAGATATCAAAAGCTGTGATAGCCTAGTGGTTAGGACGACCGACTTCTAATCGGAGGTCGTGGGTTCGATCCCGGGCACGCACCTCTAACTTTTCGGAGTTATGTGCGTTTTAAGTATTTAAATATCACTTGCTTTAACGGTGAAGGAAAACATCGTGAGGAAACCTGCATGCCTGAGAGTTCTCCATAACGTTCTCAAAGGTGTGTGAAGTCTGCCAATCCGCTTGGCCAGCGTGGTAGACTATGGCCAAAACCCTTCTCACTCTGAGAGGAGACCCGTGCTCTGTAGTGAGCCGGTAATGGGTTGATCATGATGATGATGATGATGATGCAGATATCTACATCTACTAGGTAACTGATGCCCGGGAAATCATCCCCAAGGATTTAGGATTCGTAAAAATCCCATATGAACTCGTTAGATCCCCCACTATGTAGCCGTTCGAACTCAAGCGAGTTGCTGGATACAAACGGTACAAGATCATATCCTATTGCGAACCTTGCAAGATCCATCGGTTGTGACGACTACGATGTCGAAGCTCTGTATATCAATCTGCGAGATATTTTAACCCAAAAACTGCAAAGGGGTATTCTCATTGTTATATTTTCATAGTTAATTTATCACCCTCCAAAAAATTACATAGTAAATTATCACCTCCCGTATCGTTCATATGCCGGGCACATCGCACATGGCCATGGGCACATGGGCACATGGGCACATACGACGCGACACAATGGCCACCCGAGCCCACAATAGTCCACATCGCGAGGTCCCAGGGTGCTCTCTGTTCGCGCCACACTCGAGTCGAGAGGCCCGGGGGAGATTACGAAACAATGGATTTTTCCAAAATACATAATAATGCGTCAAATGGCGGTTTTTGTGAGCTTAGAGGTCCCCGGTCGAATGATTTTCGTGTTATATATTTTTTCGTGTTTTGTTAACCGGCTTTGAAAAAAAAAAATTTTTTTCAGTCTCTGAATGTTGTATACTTATTGTACTTACTTACATAGTTAAAAACATAAATTATTTAAAATATATTTAAGCGCCGTAAATATTCAGTTATTTGTAAGGACTACGACTAGGTACTTACCTATGTTTTTGCGGCGCTTGTGTTTTTGACGACGACAGGTGACCCAACAGCTGCCTCGTAGTTTGTCCAAAAGATTTTACAGAAAATTTCGAAAAGTTTACAAGTAAGTAGTTACCACTTTGAAAGTTATTACAATAGGTACCTACCTAACTCCATTTAGGCATGACTTTTCCAGAAACTTTTCACACACGCAAGACGCCGACCGTCCAGCAGTACGCAGGATCAACAAACATCCGTAATTATAATAATTGGAGGCCAGACTACGGAACCCTTATAAATTTGCTTCAGTAATTGCGCCACATGGGTGGGTTTTCGAGATTTTTTCGGGTCCGCGTTCAAGTGGATTTCGCCGGTGTGCCGCGGCCGCGCGAATTATTAAAAGTATAAAATGAAATGTATTTTATACGTAGCTAGTTGGTAGATATACCTATAGTGGGTGGGTATGCTATGAGACTCTTGTGGAGGCGATCTCGCGTGAATTTAACGCTGGCTTGGCTTTAACCTAGCGACAATCTGTCACGTAGAGGTAGTCTATTCTCACACGGAGTGATCAGTTTTCAGTACCGACGAAACTTATCGCATTGGTTATCAATTAAGTAATTAATATTTCTGGTTGAGTCGCTTATGAAACTAGGTACTTACTACTACAAACTTAAATCGTGCCAAGTTTCATTTTAATCCATTCTGTAGTTTTTTTTAGCAAAAAGGTGTGTTGGTTTACATTTTTAGCTCAACTCTATTGAAACGGACTATACATAGTTTTTACATAGTTTTACAACTTGCTCCAAGCTATTGAAATGTTCAATGTCTGTCTCTTTTTCCAGGCTTAGCTAAGTAGGTACTTCGAACCGGCTGAACCGATTTTGACTAGGTACACTCTCACAGATAGGTAGTCAGAGGATTGAATGTTGGATGTGAAGGTAGTGTAGATAGGTAGGCAGGTAGATACCTACTATTCACGTAGATAACTAGGCACGTACCTACCTACCTAGTCTACCTAGATAACTTTTAGAAATCTATCGATTCCCGAATGTGACGATGTACCTACCTACCTACAGGTTAGCTACATCGTCATACATTATAAAAGATATCAACACAAAGATATCAAGAGTCTTAATGTATGCATAGCTCTTCCACGTTAGCCCGCTTCAATCTTAGACTGCATCATCATTTACCATCAGGTGAGATTGCAGTCAAGGGCTAAATATATATAGTTGAATAAAAAATCCTTGTCCTAAATTCAAATCCGTCTCTACCCCATTGGTTAGGACTTTAGCAGCACGTGTCTGCGCCTCTTACATGTGTTATTACAGCTCAAGATGCGATATAATTGGCTCTTAAATAGCCTTACAACAACATTACATTAACAAACGGCTACGAAAATATATCATTATCTAATAATAATCATCGGTATCGCAACAAAAATCAACATTGCGCAAAAACTATTTAAAAACCGGTAGCGGCGAACAAAAACGCATCCAATGAATTACCTCACCCTCCACGATAAAATCTAACCAACCGCACGACAAAAGAATTAGTCAAAATAATACAAAAAAAAAAGTTACACAATAGCTTTTGAACGCGCCTGTGGGCAAAATTGTTACTAAAGTGTAGCAACATCTGGCCAGAGGGGAGACAGCTTGAAACGGAACGCGATAAAACAAAACCTTTCCAATACAAACACGATGTTACGAGAATACCAACAAAGTAGAAAATTGAATGCAGTAAAAGGGTAGTTAGGACGTTTGTGAACTCGAAGGGTCGTGTTAACGCCATTACTGTCAAATTGTGAGCCAATCAGTGAGAAGCGATGCGGACCAATCAGTGCGCGCACGTTGCGTGCCCGGAATGGCAAATTTGGGCGGAAACTGTAACAATTTGTAAGTTTTTTACGGTTTTCAAGTGGCATGGGGGCAACTAACAATTTTCGGAAGCGATTATTTGCAGGCAAATGAAGTCTCGTTATCTCTGGCGTATGCTCCCAATGAAAAGGAAAGCCGGAAGGTTCGATAAAAACTATGAAAGAGGTATTTCCCTTCATCAGTTGCTTAGGTGTTGACAAAAACTTTGATAAAGTAGGATAAAAGTTTATTAGATGCAGGAGAATGCCTTTAAAATAGAGATAAAATAGAAAAGCAATTAGGTATAGGGTTTAGACCAGACTGAAAGTGGTTGATACTAGGTGACCTACCTGCCTCGCAAGTGTTTATGGGTTCGATTTTCGGTTTGGCCATTTTAATGAGTCAGCAGAAAATATTGTTTAAATAAACTTTTCTATTTTGCCGACTGACGACTTTCCTAGCGCAGTAGAGAGCGCTGTCGTCTTATAAAAGAGAGGTCCCAAGTTCGACTCCCGGCAGGGTAGTTTGGGAATGTATAATTTCTTATTGTCGAATAAGTAGAAGCTGGCGGTACTTTGCCATCCATGCGATACAATGATATAAATTGTCTCTGGTCTGGTCTGCCGGGAGGCTTCGGCCGTGGCTAGTTATCACCCAACCAGCAAAGCCGTGCTTTGCCAAGCGATTTAACGATGCCACGTAGAAACCGATAAGAGGTAAGGATTTAATAAAAACTGCCATACCTTTTCCAGATTAGCCAGTCTTCATCTTATATTGCATCGTCACTTACCATGAGGTGAGATCGCAATTCGCAGTCAAGGGCTACTGAATAAAAAAATTGTAAGTAGGTACTTAGGTAGGTGCCTACCTACCTATCGATCGGTCAGCATCACAACATGTTTGTAAATAGGGTTTAGATTTCTCTATATTAACATCGAGAAAAGTCGCATACCTATATAACTACTTATATGTACTTAGTAACTTAGTCGTAAACTTATACCCGTATTACTAATTCCGTGGAATTCTGACGTTTCGTAATGTTACCACAGATAAAACAATTCCCACAAAAAAGATAAAAAATTCAAAACTCATGCAAATACAAATCAACTGCCGCATGTAGATATGACAAATACCTGACAGACACTTTCATGGTGATAATGTCATTCAACATCCATTTTTGAATAAATTTTTTCAATGTGCTTCTTTTGTTTTCTATTGCTGTTAGTGTGCACTTTCTAGTTTCCACTCTTAGTGTTTTCTATTTTAAGGCGAAAAGAGTAATATTATTACGCGGCATATGGCTTTTTATGATGACAGGGAATTAAAGTAGTTTGGGGTAAAATCGTACTTCGTAGACGTTCTCTTTAACTTCTCTCTTTCTCGTTAACCCTGTTCTCCATACAAATAACTAATCTGTAAATGACAGTGACAGCTGTCAGAATTCCACGGAATTAGTAATTCGGGTATAGATAGGTATAAGAAACTGTCTAGGCAAGTACTGTCTAGCACCTACAACCTCCATGAGAAATACTTCAATTTCAAATGACAATTATTCTACCTATCTAGACCTAGAGGTACCTACCTACTTATAGGTACAATCTATCTAATTCATAGGTTCATTACATCTCAAAAGTGTCGATGGACCATTCAAGAAAGAGTAAATTGACAGCCGATTAACCACGTCAAAAGCGCGCCTCGAAGTTCTCAAGCGCGTCACTACTCACGACTCCACTCCATCAAAATCATTTTCCCATCGAATCGGGAATTGCTCATTCACACTCCGTCGAGTCCACTCTCTGGGCGCTCAAGTCTATACCTTTGCCATCGGACACTCAAGACTACAATGAAGAAGTCAAATTCATCTGTCAAACGGAATTTGAATTCGGAACACACACCGCGCCGGCGCCGCGTGACGCCCATTATTAGTCTGCGGTGACGGCGTCCTACGTCACGCGGACGCAGCATGGCGGCCGGCCCCACGCTGGCTTATCGCCCGCTTCCCGCCTTTTCGCGCTCATTACGACAAACGATTCACGTCACAATACAGGTTTGTCTTTGATATATTGGCACGGTGTAGTGCACATTCTAGATTCAGTTTATGGGAAGTGAGCTCGTTTCTCGTTCGCGAGCTTTCACGCGCGAAATGTATCGTGTGGGAATTCGCGGATATCGAGATTTGGGGAATGACTTGCTTCTGTACGAATGGCTACGAACAGTGGGCCATGGCTATTGTCTTGTTCAAAGGTGCCACTTAGGTACCTGATGAGGTGCTTAATCTTCATAATCAACGGCAAGTTTTGACGAATTTTTTTCTCCTCTGGAGAATCAAATTCTCGAACTAGCCGCTGATTTATTATGAAATACTTTTTTTAATAGGGAGTTCTAATCTAGATAGATCTGTTCAGTCCGTTTTGAGGACGGGTTACTACAGATATAGGCTACTTTTTGTTCTGGAAAATCAAAAGTTCCCACGGGATTTTTAAAAACCTAAATCCACACGGGCGAAGTCGTGGGCATCATCTAGTATTTATAATAATCAACGAACAAACGAAATGAGATTTAATACCTGTTGATCAATTTATAAGAGCTAAAGCTTTGAGGACCTAAGTTTAAATGAAGAGCACCTAAAGATTTGGTCAATCAAAAAAATCTCACTTTCCATACTTCTTAGACATTACTTGAAAAATATGCAAAAGAAAAGTTTAGTAAGCAAAACGAAAAAGCTGTAATCGACACACAAAACAAAATCAGTAGCAAACTTCCGCGGAGGAATTAACAACGGCCCATTTAATCGCCTACCTGGACAAAAAAATCTCAAAAATTCCCCGTTAAGTTCGAACCTCATTCATTTCTCGAGTGGCCTCCAGCCAGTACGCAGGGCCCCTAATTTCCTTTCATCTCCACAATTTAGAACCTTCGATTGTGGCGCACAAAAAAAAAAAGAAATTAAAAAACTATTGATTGAGCACAAAAAGCGGACCACTTCAGAAGCGCTTTGTCCGCCATATTGGAAATCTGTTTGACGTTGACGGCCGTTACGATACATGTGTAAATTAAATGTAAATTAAAACTGTAATCGCTGAATTTAAATTGTTGTTAAATATAAACAACTCTATGCTAATTCGATTGTACGGTATGACACTTTTTTAGACTTGCCAATTGAATTTTCTAGTGTTTTGTACATATTTCAGTTTAATGATTTAAAGTCAAAAAGTAATAGACATTACTACTAAAAACTTTTACTTTTATTTTGTATATAATATGTACATTAATCGGGTAAGAAGGATGTCGAGGGCAAGTAGGTATTTTTTTATATTTGCCCTCGAAAAGAAAGAATGAAATTCTTATAAATAAAAATTTTGCATGGACTAATAATAAATAAAAGAAAATGTAGGTGGTTCATTGTGTTTTTATTTCTTTTTACATTTAGGTATTTATGTAAAAATCATGAATTATTGACAGTGTAGGAATAAGATAAAATATCTCAAAATAATAATGACATAGTGTAAAACAATCAGTCAAATCTACTTCAGCAAAAATACCCAACAATTATGGGGCAGGTGCGTTAAATATATCTAAAGTTCGATATACTTAATTAAATTTAGGACGATATAGTTATAGCTACTTCTATCGCATCGTTAGAATCACTACAGTTTGTAACATCCCGTGCATCCAAATACAAAATGTAAATTCAATGCAGATATCGCAATGACGCACTGCAATAATATCGATCCTTGCAACTCGCATGTGTACCAAATCTGCAGTGGCAAATAGAACTTTAAAGATGACAAAGAATAAGATGGGAGCGTCATTTTCGCAGGAATTTAAATTCTATCTACAATTCAATTGGTATCATGTTAAGTTAAGCTTAATACTATTAACGACTTCTTCGCCACTTCTTCTTCACTTCTGACAGAAGACTGTCAGACTGCGTTCAGGATCCAACACTCCAACAGCATTCTGAACGTATTCGCGAGTAAGATGGACTCGCTAATGCTTATTCAAGTGTTGGAGGCTACACACGTAATGATCAATTCTTTAACCCATTTTTTTTTTGCAATAGTTCCTTTCACCAGTTAAAAGTTCAGATGCTCGAAATAAATAAAGTTTCATTTATTAATTATTTTAGTTATTGAATCAATAATTCAATAGTCTCAAAAATTGCACGCATACATAAATAATAATTAATAACATGGAAATCATAAAATTGTATTATGTAAAAACTGTAGTACACGTCTGTGTAAGTGCATGTATAGTTTGTACATACTACTATACTTATTTTTATTTTACACAATATAATAAAAATATGATAATGTTTTCTAACATTATTTACATGGTGTTTAATATGTCGCAGTGATATTGTAGAGCCGTGATTTAACAATTTCACAAGTAAAATAACATATCTAACGGCTTTGACAATATATCTGGGACTTTGATAATGTACCCAGAATAATTAAATCGATAAGTAAACGCACACTCGCGTCCAGAACTTTTTCATTACACGTCTTTTAGTTCATGTAATAGTTCATGAATAGAGTTTAGTTCATGAAACATACTTGACAGTGTATTCAATCGAGACATTTCATCCATTTATTTATTTGAAATCGCATTCAAAAAATTTAGTTCCTGCTTTCTATTGAGTTTAGCGTATTTTTCTACTACGCGTTCACATATCACTGCCCAATTTTTTATTTTTAACATTTCATTTGTTCATTTCATCTATTGTCAAAAAAGAATTTAATAAATCAACATTTTGATTTAAGTCAATGATATATAACCTAATCGTCAAACATTTTCTGTGTTGTTAATTTTGTTTAAGTTGAGAGAAATTGATCAGTTTACTGGAACCATGTCACAATAGTCGATCGTCAAGATATTGTGGACGCGTAGTATTTTTTTTTTTAATTATATTTTTATTTTATTTTAACATCAATGTCAAATAAACATTTTTAAATCTATTCAGCTAAATATTAACGCCACGTCGAATTTCCTTGATACCTATTACTAGATCCTGAGTTAGGTCTCTGGCTGTATCCTTGGTGACCCTGACCTTGGTCCCTTCCATGCTCGTTTCGCGGGTACTTATTTTGTGAAGAGTAACCTTGGTTGGACCCCTGACCTTGGTTGTATGACCTGTAGTTCTGACCGCCTTGGTTGTTCTGGTTCTGATATCTGTCTTGGTTCGAACCGTATCTGCCTTGGTTTGAACCATACCTATCATTGTTAGAGCCGTGCATGTCTGGGTTCGAGCCATACCTGTCTTGGTTTGAGCCGTACCTGCCTTGGTTCGAGCCGTACCTGTCTTGGTTCGCGCCGTACCTGTCGGAGGACTGGTAGTTTCGGTTGTACCCTTGATTACCTTGGCCTTGATGGGGCACGTACCCGCTGCGGTGTGGACCGAAGGACTGCGATCGATCTGAAACAATATTCACGAATTTAAAACCCGAAAAGTTCAGCGGTATATAGAAGGGTATAAAGCATCCTAATCGTCGTCGCTTTTTAACCCCTAACGCAAAAATTACGGGGTGTTATAAGTTTGACGTCTCTATACGTGTGTGTGTCTGTCTGTTCCATCGTAGCGTTCAAACGGGTGAACCGATTTGAATGCGGTTTTTTTTTGTTTGAAAGTTGAATTAGTCGGGAGTGTGGAGCTATGTTTGATGAAAATCGGTCCAAGATGGTCGCCACCACAAAATCGCGGATTACATAATATTTTTCACAACTATGTATCAAATGAAAGGGCTTGACTAGTAGAATAGCCCTATTGCAAATCCAAGATGACCGCCACTACAAACTGGCGAATGTCGGGGGTTATTTCAATTTTTAATTTATACTTGTTAACCGATGAAAGTCCACAGCTGGACTCTTCATAGGTCTCTTGTAGGGACTTCCACATGACGCAGTCTTGTGCCGCTTGTAACCAGCGGCTACCTGTGACTAGTCTAATATCATCGTTCCGCCTAATGTAGTAACCAACGACAAAATTTTGTAAAAAAAAATGCGAGGCAGTCTTTGGGGGCTTCTGATAGAAGTGACAACTGGATTAAAGTAGGTATAAAGCCGTTAGAAGTGACCAAGGATTAAAGTTTCAACAGTATACATATAGCTCATGGGAATCGTGCGGTGACGATGACGTGAGTTTCACGCTTTTTGTTCACCCAAAAAGTGCACATACAATATATACACAGTATACATATAGCTCATGGAAAGCGTCCGTCCACCAGTCGGACATGATTTCATAGCGGTGGCTGTGAAATTGGAATTTTGACGCAACACAAGGCACCTCGCGTCTCTTAGCTCTCGTCACAAAACGGCGCGCCACTCGACGCTCAAAACCGCTTGCAAATCGCGCCGCGCCCGGCGCCCGCGTGCGGCGCGGCCACATGAGTAGATATCCCCACAGAGAGGAAGCTTCATACAAGCGGCCCGCTGTAGCTACGCTCACACGTGAGCTCTCACCAACGGTTCACAGACGCTCCGCATCTTTTTTTTTATTCAACTACAAGTTATCCCTTGATTGCAATCTCACCTGATGGTAAGTGATGATGCAGTCTAAAATGTAAGCGAGCTAACTTGGAAGAGGTAAGCATATACCCTTGATCGGTTTCTACTCGACATCGTACCGGAACGCTAAATCACTTGGTGGCACGACTTTGCCGCTAGGGTGGTAACTGGTAACAAGCCACGGTTAAAGCCTCCCACCAGACCAGATCAGAGACAATTTAGAAATTATAAAATCACAAATTGCCCCTGCCGGGAATCAAACCCGGGACCTCATATTTATAAGACCACAGCGCTCACCACTGCGCCAAGTAGGTCGTCACATCTGACGCCTACCCGCTCAGTTGGATGGCAAACGTGCGATGTGTGAGTGTAGGTACCTACAGCGGGCCGCTTGTATGAAGCTTCCTCTCTGCAGGGATATCTACTCATGTGGCATGGCGACGAGGGCTTAATCGCGGGCTTTGTGATGCCCGCGACATCTTGCACGAGGATCTACATGCACTAGAATAGAAACCTGTTAAGCTACTTTTCTAACCCCCCGACTCCGGAGGAGTTATGAGCTTACGATTTTAGTCTGTGGTTGTTCGTTAGTGTATGTTCCATCGGAACTCCAAAATCGCTCATTATAAAACTCGATAAGAGATGTAAGAAGACTACGAGTAAATGGCGTCATGACTATGGCACTAATTAGCACATTACAAAAGCAAAACACGCTTATTACTACAATCTGACCACCTTGGTTGCCCTGGTTCGACAAATAATGGTTACAACGAGGTAAACAAAATGGAATTTAATATTACTAAAATGGTGTGTAATGATAAATAATGACTTTCGGACGCTTACGTCCTGTCGCTTAGCAGCGTCCAATAGGTACATTTCGCTTATAATAAAAAAAAATTAAAATAAAAAAAAATTGTTTCGCAGTGTCGCAGTGATATTGTAGAGCCGTGATTTAGCAATTTCACAAGTGAAATCATAACAACGGCTTTGACAATTATATCTGGGACTTTCACAATGCACCCAGAATAATTTTATTAAAAAGCATAATATATACCTGCGACCAGAACTTTTCAGAAAATCTTTATATTTTATACTGTATGTAGATTTAGATAGAATCTATATGTAGATTTCACCAATTGTATAATATTTTATAAGAAATAGGTAGGTACCAAAAATAAAGTACAAGGACTTAAGTGTACACGTCATCATGATACAACTCTACAAGACATAACTACCTATAAGACGTTCAGAGGTCCTTACATTAAACTTAAATAGATAGACGTTGACATTCACAAAAGTGAGGGCTTGTCGGACTACACAATTCGACAACACTTGCTGAAGATGTAGGATTGATGTGATGCACAAAATACCTACCTACCCGGTACCGGTAGTGATCAGATGGTGTGAATGTGGTCGTGGACAAAGTGGAGAGACCTATTGGGGACTATTCTGTAAGTGGCAGAGATGTACTGGCGTTGAATGCGGTGATGTTTACACCTTTGTAACTCTTTGTGACAACTCGATAAGTGTTACACGCCTTTGTATTTTAATGGTCACACTTCCGACAATCCAAAGGGGCATAAATGACTACTTAAAATGAGTATGCTTTGAGTATGTGTCTCAATAGGTATTTATTTTTATTATTTCACTTTCCGGAAACACATAAAGGGATAAGTGATCGCGACAAACACCCTAAGGGCCATCAGAGTTGTTTATAAAACAGATACTCAAAATTGATGCAATTCCCATACTGTTAAAATTAGAATGAGAGCTTTCTTTTTATTCTGTTGAATCTTCCTGTTACTTGTAATTCATATACTTGTAATTCAAAATATGCAGCTGCTGTCAAAGTAACATGCCTTTAAGCCCAAATTAGACGGTTCATTTGTCGAGAGTTTTGCTTTCATTTTCGAGGCTTCATCGATGAATCATCGAAAATGAATCGTCTAAATATTAAATCGTGCATCGTTCATCACAAAAATGAACGATGAACGACGATGAACGGGGCACCGTCTAATTTGGGCTTAAGGCTACCGGCCATGTTGAAAATTGTTCATAATAATTATAGATTTATTATAGTTTGCTCACTATTCATGTTAAAAAAAATTACACCTCGGAGTCAATGGATAAAATGAACTTCTTTCGGATTGCCCAATTCCATTTTTGAGAATAAAAATCCATTTAGGGTAGCTACTTATTTAAAAATATCACCTAGTTGTTTCCAGCAAATCCTAAGTCCATGTTACAAATAGTTTATTTGAAAAGAGGTAGAAAAGTGTTCAAAAATAAAACAGCATTTTTAAGAGTAGTTATATCTACATTCAAGTTTCATTTTGATCAGATTGTAGAAATACAACAAATAACAAAAATTAAGGTTCCTTTTCTATTACTAGAATAATTAATTTATATGTGTTGTGCGCGACTTGACTAACACTTGTCCGGTTTTGTCAACGAGAACCTTCAGCAAACAAGGCAATTCCAGAATAATTAGCTCTTTTGCACCACATGGATCTAAAATACTACGCCTTCCAGGGAGCCATAGGCCAATGGTAGAATCGGCTTATACCAAAAACAGGGGAGGACTGAGGTGGTTCGCACAAAGTTTTGGCTGTAAAAGGAGCTACGCCTGATCCGATAGCTCACTGTGAGCTCAGCTACGCCGCAAACAGAGCGCTCAAACACTCGCGCGTCTTAGCCACGCCGAGTACTTACTTCTATTTAGCCGGGTGAAATATAAATAGGGGCAAGCATTTTAAGTTGCCACTTAAGACTCAAGCATGGAAAGGTATGATTTTTTTATTCCAATACCTAATACGCGATTCCGAAAGCGTTTTCTTTTCCGTCAAACAGACGTAATAGTCTGCTTCAGGCATACTAGTTTTTGCATAAATGTGAGGAAGAAAAATGCTACGGAGTAAATTCATTGGTGATTTTCAATTTTGCTTGCTAATAAAGTAACTAGCATACGAAGCCCTAGGATTTGTTTACGTGGGGAAGAATTTAACTTTTTTTGAAACTGGCGCCCAATATGGGGCCCGAGTACCGTGTTGGGTGCCAACATAATATATTTATTTCTCGGGGTTACCACCCATATACCATTCTCGGGGTATCTATTGCATTGCGACCAATTTTGAAGCCTCAAAATCCTAAATGGCCATTTTAAACAAAAAAAAAGATTTCGAAAATCTAATTATTATTTTATTTAAAATACCATTAGGTATTTATTTCAATAACTTGATATGGGTCCATTGGCTTAAGTTATTTTATTTGTAGTAACATGGCGTCTGGTGGGCACCATATTGTTGTTTCATTAGGTACTTTGATATCATTAGTGATACTCTCAAGATTAGGACAAATGAATTGTTGCCAAAATCATTAAAATCGGTCCACACGTTGTCTCTAGAGCCACAAAGCAACAAGCAAACTTACTCTATAGACTTATGAATACATCACCATTTCCTTGCAGTCTTTGCAAATAAAATGTATGTTACGAGTATTGCTTGCCTATAATATAATGCTTGCCCTTGCAGAATACATTCTATTGAAAATTTTACCGATTCTTATTTTGTAAAGTAGAATGTTTATTAACCCCCGACGCAAAAACGACGGGGTGTTATAAGTTAGACGTGTCTGTGTGTGTGTGTGTGTGTGTGTGTGTGTGTGTGTGTGTCTGTCTGTTCCCCTGTGGCGCTCAAACTGGTGGACCGATTTGAATGCGGTTTTTTTTGTTTGAAAGGTGAATTAGTCGAGAGTGTTGTTAGCTACGTTTGATGAAAATCGATCCAAGATGGCCGCCGCTACAAAATGGCGGATTACATATTTTTTCACAACTCCCTTAATATGGGTATCAAATGAAAGGGCTTGACTAGTAGAATAGCACTATGCAAATCCAAGATGGCCGCCACCACAAAATGGCGAATGTCGCGGGTTTTTAAATTTTCAAATTATACTTGTGTAAAGTAGAATGTTTATAGAGTCCGAACTAGCCCAACTTTCAGCTTAAAAAATCCTCGCTAAAACCTGTTATTTTCGCGTGTGCACTTGACGCCTCAGCTCATCATCGGCTTAGGCCCTTGAGCACGCGCATCGGCAGCTTCTAATTATTATTGCCGGCGAGTCGCAGGCTCCGCGAGCTCGAGTGCGGTGGCGCGTTTATTACTGGCTTTTTTTATTTCGTCGAGAGTCGAGTCTATGAGTCGAGACTTAGGACGTAAAGTATATGCAATATAACCAGTTGGAAAATATCATAATGCTTCACATCACATGCCTGATGTCTAAGTTGCAATGATGATGGCTAAGTTGTAGCACGCTTGCCTAGAAAATTGTCTTGCCTTGAAGGTACTCTAGTACTTAGTATGAGGCAGGACAGATGGACACAGGAAGGACTTTATACATTACTAGCGGTCCTTATCAGAAACGTTGAACAAAAAAATTGTTTTGTGCGAGTAGACTGAAAGTGAACTACATAAGGGATGCCAACATTCACTGCTTGTAGTTTTGTAGTGGATTACCTTATTCAGGTACCAAGCTTCATTGAAGCTGTTATTGTGAGTATATACATGGTTTGATATATAAGATACCAACGTTCTAAAATTTACACCCTAAATTTCAGAGACTGCTGTAATTTTAATACACATACCAATCTGAAATCTCCGCTTTCATCGGAAGCCAGAGCTACGTGCATAGCAAAAGTTAAAAAAAAAACCTAAACGCGGTAGTCTCGACTCTCGGCGCACATAATAGGCACCTAATGGACGCCGACGCGACACATTCACGGCGTGAAAGCGACGCAAATAAGAGCAATGGCGGCGTCGCGCTCGCGCCTAAATTATACCAAGGACATGCCTTCAGTGCGGACCGGGGCGGGGGCGCGGTTTAGGTATCTGCCCAGCTCCAGCTCCAAACATTAATAAGACTCCGTTTTTACTCAAGGGGTAAAAACGGAGCCCTATTAGGGACCTTTCAGATAGACCGGCGCGGAGAGCAGAGCAAATTTTAATCGCATTTAAAATAGAATCTTAAGACATTGAAATAAGCTTTATTTTTACATTTTATCTCTTTTATGATAAGAGGATGCTCGAGGATGCTCCCAATACGCTCTGTGTGAAATATTAAGAGCAGCCGCTCGGCTGCTCGTCGAGCCGGTCGGCTGCTCTATGCTCGTGCTCTTTCGCGCTCGAGCATCCGACCGGCTCCGTTCGCGTGCTCTTTCATGCTCGCGCAGCCGACCGTAGGCCGAATTGCTCTGCCATCCGGCCCAAGAGCGTGCGCTCGGCTCCGAACGCATCCGCGTGTCCGTTCACACAGACCGGCGCGGAGAGCAGAGCAAACTTAAACGGCCGGTCTGTGTGAAAAAAGAAATGCTCTCCGCGCCGGTCTATCTGAACGGTCCCTTAATGTCACTCTGCTGCCTGTCTGTCCGCTGGTCACAGGTCTCTAGTTCGTAGACGAAATGAGTTAGATACAAATCTGAAATTTTGGTATTTGGTGTAGAACATTGACCCAAAATCAAATACTGATTTAGAAATTGAATTATTTTTAGGGGGGGCTCCCATACATGAAAAAAGGAGCCGGAATAAAAAAAAATTCTTACCCTAGCTTGTGGGGTATCATTGTTTATTATATAGCTCATTAAGTTTTTAATGTTTTGCTCAAAAAATAAGGAAATCGAGGGAGGCCATCAAAGTTGTCAGTTTTAGACCGTTTTTGTGACGGGGGCTATCTCAAACACTAAACCAGGGAATATGAAATTTCGGTATATTGTGTACCTACTGTATTTAAACAACAAATACTGAAAACAACGATAAAGTAGTTTGTAAGCTGTAATCAAAACAAACGAACATTTTTTCTTTCACGGTTTGTCGCGATGTCTAGCTCGGAATTAATTTTGCTATATAATATTTCTTACACCCAAAATATTATGGTGTCCATAATTATGTACGGAACCCTAAAAAAGCGAGGCCCGACTCACACTTGGCCAGTTATTATCAACTTTCGTGACGGTATCTTGCGGTGTGTGAGCTACTGCATATGTTCATGCACGCACGACGTCGGCGAGAGTAGTGTCGAATTGGGGATTCTGGATCACTGTTTCGCTTCGCTCACAGTGATCTAGAATCCCCAATTCGACACTCAGAATCAATCACTAGTTATTGAGGATCCTATATCATACGCCCGCACCGTACAATGTTGATGTAGGCACGAGTGTGCGCCATGCGATGACCCGATGCGCTCGACACACTCGTAGTTTATATTTCTTAATAATGATCCGAGTCCGAGTGATCTGCGACGTATTTGTTTTTATGTGGCTCGAGTCGAAATATTTATTAAGTATCACTTTAATAGTTCGATCTGATCAACTGAAATCAGATTGCGCTTGTAAACCAGATACACATTATTATTACTGAATGTAGATATAAGATGTTAGACGGGTCGATTTTAACAGAACTGCATGCTGTTTTGTATGCAAACTGCGCGAAATCCTCCATAGTACGGAGATTAGAGCAGTCCTCCGTTAACACTGCCTTACTGTGTAGAAACGGACTCCCCACAGTTCGAGCAAAACGAACGTATATAGAGCGCGAACGCGTGAAAACTTCGATAGCGCGAGTTAGGTTTTTTGCTAATAACATTTTATTTATTGAACATATTTACGTTCTGCTTTTTTTGTCGTTTAGGGGATCATAAAAGTAAACGGATTTTGTAAAAAAAAAAATACAAAAGAGTATAAAAAAATTTCAATAATTATTAATTAGTAATTTTATAAAATAAAGTTGATTTATAATGACCTTTTACATGCCTTTTACTTATTTTCTGTATAAATAGTATATTCTATAACTGCATGCTGTTTTGTATGTCATGAGAAATATATTCTTATTACATTAACGATTTCCCTTCGGCATATAGGGCATACCATTTTATTTAATGATAGAGCACATTTTGCACACGTTACAGCATGACCGCAAGGTCTGTAACAGACTGTTACTTCTTCGTTTAGACAAATTATGCAGTTAAGTCTCGCTCTGTTTACAAATTCAAAGCTGTCGTTATCATCGATTCTATTATTATTATACGCAGACTGCTCATGGGTTTTGATTGTTCCACATGATTCATTAATAACACTTTGCACATATTCTTCACCCTTCATAAGTAAAACATAGGGGCAGGACTGGAACCAGCGAGCGTGTGCCGACCATGGCTGATCCTCAGGAGTCCAGTCCTTGAACTTGCCTCCACAAAAATAACAAATTACTTTATCATTTTTTCCAGTATAAAAAAACCCAGCATTTGCCATTTCCTCAGGTTTTTGAATTAAATCTTGAGGCCAGGTTTTAAAACTGTGCATACGCATGTTTTCTCTAACATAGGTAGGATATTGCGGATGTAGTGACATCTTTATACACAATAAAATCTATGTGTAATAAAAATGATTAAAAATTTAAATTATGATTTCCAGATATGCATGAAGTTTATAGACTGCTTATTAGGTTGGTATAATAAGTAGTAATGCTTTATATTTTCAATATTTCAGGTTATATATTATAATGTTCTGCAGAATTTAATACTTCCCTTATGTTACAAATTCTAATGTAAGTATATAAAGTTGAACATTTTAAGTTTTTAAACCGAGGAAAACAAAGGAATATTATAAGTTTAACCGCTATGTGGGTGTCTGTCTGTCTGCTGCACCATAGCTCTTAAACGAGTGAACAGATTTGAATGCAGTTTTTATAGTTAGATATGTCTCCACGAGTAGGTACAATCAAGATTCTGACGTTTGGAGCAGGAGGATGGTGAGACGTCAGGTTTTCTCACAGGTTGAGGGTTACTAAAATTTGAAGAACAGTTATCTTATGTTTAAACTGAAATTGCAATAATCGAGGGATTTTTAGAAAAAACTCAACAGGCTCAAGTGTATTTGGTTTTGTTAAGTCAAGCACAAAATAACCAATATAAGAAGAACCATGATTTTTTTCTCGGAAATGAAAATTACCAATAAAATAACATTTTATACTTATAATTGTAGTAAATACTGATTTGCAATAAATAAACATAAAAAAGTTATAAACTTAAAAAATTAAAGTGAGAAAGCTCAAATGTTTTCGGTTTTTGTACTAATAACCCAGAAAATCCATTATAATAAGAACTATAATAATTATGGTGAAAGAATGCAACTTCCTTATAAGAATTTCATCTCATATAACCACGCCGGACTGTCGCCAGCTCTAAATTAGGAAAGTAAGGGTGTAAGCATAGTTACGTATCTTTATGTAATGGATTTTAGACTTTATCTAGACTGTTCATAGGACCGATCCATAAACATAGTTTCAAAAAATTAATACTTAATATTTGCTAAAGTACTAATGTAATCGCGGGTTTAGAATCTCGTAATATAAAAGGGATTCCGAAGCCGCATCGTTCATTTATTTTTGTTCTACTGCAACACGCTCACGAAAACCTGTAAGTATGTACGTGTCTTTTATTTCCTTACATAAGTATATATGGACACAATACAATGTAATTATTATTAATATAATATATCCTATATTATTATAATAATTTAATCATTATATTATTCCTTCAAATATTTAATATAATATTATCTATACTAATAATAATTAAATATTTTTATAGGGCCTCTTCATCTTTCAACAATCCATTTTGCGAAGACGAAGACCCCGTCGCTTTGGTGCAGCCTCCATCAACATCGAAGTCTCTTAAGAAAAATCGCAATGTGAAGCGGAAAAAGTCGATCAAGAAAAAGGAGGCGACTTCTGCTCCGAAGAATCCATTCGACTCGAGTGGATCGGAGTCTGAACCTGAAACGCCTCCGAATACACCTACGAGTCCATCTGTTAAACGGAGGAGGTTCATTACCGAATCTGAAGTGAGTTATATTTTTTTGGATTATTATAGAAATCAAAATGCTGGTCATTTTGATTTCGTCGTCGTCATCGTGCAATAAATAAAAAGTGTTATTTTTGTACGATGGCGCGATTTTTATGATTAAGTAACGTTATGGAAGGATAACATGAGTTCCCAAGATAAAATCAGATCTTTTTACAAGTGCCTAAAAGTTTTACGTTCAATGTTGACATTGTTGTGGCTGTTATTGGATGTCGTGGTGTAAATTTTTAAATGTTTTAGATGATACTAAATTGAATATTTTTCCAATTTCAGGATGAATCTACTAGCAAGCCTGTACGCGCTGCGAAACTGAGAAGTTTTCTCAGTCAGCGCGTTGCATCGGGATACACGACTCAATCGGACCCATCGAAGCAGGGCAGCTACTTTTTTGAGCTGCGCGTCTACAATACTGAAGAAGTGGAGAAAATCGTCAACAACGAGCGCTGGAAACATGCAATATGCACATTAAAACTTGCAGTCGATTCAAATTCGACAGTATGGAAGTCCCTCAGCAAATTAATTAATGATAGTAAGGCCGAGCTGAAAAATATTCAGCCCATTTTATACCCTGCAAATGAAAAACCTTTCTAATATAATTTCTGTAGAAAGTTTTCATCTGCAGTTTGTGTATTATATATAACAATAAATTTATAACTAAATTTTATCTGCTAATATTTTTTTATCGTGTTTCTTTACAGACATTAAACCATACAAAGCCTAGACCATACAAAGCCTAGACCATACAAAGCCTAGACCATACAAAAACTTAAACTATACAAAACTAGAACCATACAAATTTAAATACAACATACATATGTCTAAAGATTCATATCGAAAGATTTGAAGTTGTGATATCAATAAACTGATACAAACCATTGATACAAACTATAAATTTATAACTAAGTTTTTGTCTGCTAATATTTATTTATCGTGTTTCTTTACAGATATTAAACCATACAAAGCCTAGACCATACAAAAACTTAAACTATACAAAACTAGAACCATACGAAATTAGAAAGATATCGAAAGATTTGAAGTTGTTATATCAATAAACTGATACATAAAGTCCTTCTACTCTTACTAAGTCTGTACATTGCTGAAAATACCCAGATTATTTTATTTTCTTACAGTGATCTTATACCAAAAAATTCAAAATCTAGAACTGAGAAACTAGAACCATACAAACTAGATACTTGCCATGTCTAATGTTGATATCGAAATAAGTTATTACTTCCATTCTATTTATAACTGTTTACTTTTTTTATGAAAATGCAAATAGCTTGATTTATTATTTAGCTTTATTTCCTTACAGTAAAATTTTATATATTTACAGAAAACAAGAACAGATAAATTGTATAAAACAATATAAGTAAATATTGAAAGATGTTTTTCTGCAAAGAATGTAATCATTATGTTAAAACATCTATATCGTCGCATAACAGAACAAATACTCATAAATCTAATAGTTTGTTTCGATCTAGTTATGAGAATGTGCAAATTATAAAAACGGCTTTTAGAAACAGAATAATCAGTTACAAAGTAAATCCGAACTCTACAACTTTAGTTCCAGAGAGTTTTTTTTTCGCAGATATTTAAAACCGTACGTGAGATCATAAATATATCTCTAAAGAAACACACCGCCATCAAGGTAAATTTCGAGCTATTTGTTTCATACATTTTACCGAAAAATTTTGAA
Organism: Melanargia galathea; assembly: GCA_920104075.1. Lineage (NCBI taxonomy): Eukaryota > Metazoa > Arthropoda > Insecta > Lepidoptera > Nymphalidae > Melanargia > Melanargia galathea. The sequence continues at coordinate 1,479,426 of OV049875.1, read as the reverse complement.
AAGTCTATTAAATCTTTTAGTACTAAATATGGTATTATAGTTAAAAGTACTGACATTGATAATTTTTTATTAAAATGTGCTCAAAAGTTAACTTGCAAATGTACAGACTTCGAACATTCAGAATCTGGTTGGACCATTGATTCTGTTAGTCATTTGGAGATAAATATTAATAAATATAATCCTTTGAAAGGTGGATCATATTTGGCATTACCATCATATATAAGAAATACAAAATCATGTTTAAATATTCATAATTTCGATGATTATTGCTTTTTATGGTGCATTGCTGCTAAAATGTATCCTACAAAACTTAATTCTAATAGAGTTTCATCATATCCTCATTATTCATTACTATTTGACACAAGGAATATGACATTTCCTCCGGGAATTGAAGATATCAAAACCTTTGAGAAGAACAATCCAACTATTAGTGTAAATGTTTATGGGCTAGAAGCCAATAATACAGTTACGGGTCCTTTGTATGTGACTTTAGCTCGAAAACTTAACCATGTTAATTTATTATTTATTACTAAAAATGATAAAGCCCACTATTGTTTGATTAAAGACTTCAACCGACTTGTGCGAAGGCAGTTAACAAAACACAAGTCTAAAATATTTTTATGTGATGAATGTTTTTTATATTTCGCAAATGAAGAAACACTACATAATCACGATTGTGCTAAAAGACAAACTGTACTTCCAAAAGATGGTAGTAAGTTGCATTTTTCAAACTATGAGAGAACTCAAAGAATTCCTATCGTGATATACGGCGATTTTGAGAGCTTGCTTTGTAAATATTCAAACGAAAATAAATCTCTTTATACCGAAGATATACAAACACATGAACCATCTTGTTTCGCTTATTACATTTGTTGCCATTCTAAACCTGAACTTAATGACTTTGTTAGCTATCGCGGCCCGAACTGCGGTAAAAAATTTGTTGAAAGCATTACGCAAGATGTAAAAAGATTGCATGGTATTTTAAATGTAAATAATCCTATGCTTCCTCTTACTGACGAAGAGTTAACTTCATATAATGAAGCAAAAATTTGCTGCATCTGTAAAACAATGTTTAAAAAAAATGATAAAATAGTAAAGGATCATAACCATTTTACGGGTAAATACCGAGGCCCTGCTCACAACACTTGTAACATAAATGCCAAAAAATGTGCGTTTATACCGATCATTTTTCATAACTTGTGTGGTTATGATTGTCACTTATTTATTAAAGAACTATCCGAGATCATTGGGAAAACGAGCTTGATACCAAAATCTAAAGAAAAATATATATCGTTTACAAAATTTTTACCTATTGATAAAACAAATGCTGCTCAACTGAAGTTTATCGATTCATTTAATTTTTTGAGTTCTGGGTTGGATAAATTGGCAAAAAGTCTTCATCCGAATGATTTTCAGCATATGCATGCATATATTAAGGATGATCGCTTATTTAATTTAGCCTGTAAAAAGGGTGTATATTGTTATGACTATATGGATGCATGGGAGAAATATAATGAAACAAAGTTGCCAAAACATTCGAATTTTTTTAATAAACTCACAGGTGAAAATATTTCCACTGAAGATTATGAACACGCTTTAAAAATATGGGAAACTTTTGGTATTAAAAACTTGGGAGAGTATACAGATTTATACTTACAATGCGATGTCTTGTTACTATGCGATGTTTTTGAAAAGTTCAGAAATATGAGTTTAGACTATTATAATTTAGACCCCTGCTATTATGTATCATCTCCATCTTTAAGTTGGGATGCTATGTTGTTATATACTAAAGTTGAGCTTGATTTGATTTCTGATGTGAATATTTATCAGATGTTAGAAAAAGGTATTCGAGGTGGTTTAGCCCAATGTTCATTGAGATACGCTGAAGCTAACAATAAATATTTACCATCCTACAATAAAAATGAACCAAGTACGTACTTAATTTATTTAGATTGTGTCAACCTTTACGGTTTTGCTATGATGCAAAAAATGCCCATGCGTGACTTTAAATTTTTAAATGATAATGAAATTGAAAATTTGGATGTAAGGAACATTTCTAAAAAAAGTCAACACGGATATATTCTCGAGGTAGATTTGTGTTACCCGGATAATGTTCATGATGCTCATTCAGACCTACCATTTGCTGCGGAAAAATATTCTCCTGCTCAAAATCAAAGCAAAAAATTGGTGGCAAACTTATACAATAAACATCGCTTTGTTATTCATTATATGCACTTGCAAGAATGCTTAAAGAATGGGCTATTGCTTTTAAAAATATACAGAGTGTTATCTTTTTATCAGGACAACTTTTTAGAGCCTTATATTTTCTTAAACACAAGTCTCAGACAAAAAGCAAAGTCTGATTTTGAAAAGGACTTTTTTAAAAAGCAGAATAATTCTATTTTTGGAAAAACGATAGAAAACAAAAGAAAGCAGGTTGACGTAAAACTAGTAAACGTTTGGAGAGATAAGACAAATAATACTAATAAATTGAATGGAGCGGAAAAATATATTAGTGCACCACATTTTCACAGCTTATCAATTTTTTCTGAAAACTTAGTTGCTATTCAATTGAAAAAAACAAAAATTGTCTTAGATCGACCAATATATGTTGGATTTACGATTCTTGAACTGTCAAAAACACATTTGTATCACTTTCATTATTCAGTCATAAAAAAGATCTATGGAAATAATGTTGAGTTATGTTATACGGATACTGATAGTTTGTTATATTTTGTAAAAACTGATGATTTTTATGAAGATATGAAAAATAACATTCAGTATTTTGATACAAGCAATTTTGAAGAGGATAATATTTTTAATATGCCCAAAGCTAACATGAAAATACCTGGATATTTTAAAGATGAAATGGGGGGAGAAATCATTTCAAAATTTGTTGGTTTACGTGCAAAATTATATTGTTTACTTTCTGAGAAAAAAACAATCAGTAAAGCAAAGGGTATTACGAAGCCTGTGACAAAAAAATTAAACTTTGAGAAATATAAGAAAGCCTTATTTTGCAATGAAAATATAAGAGATAACATGTTTGTCATACGTTCAAAAAATCATCAGGTTTTTACTCAGAAAATCAATAAATTAGTATTAAATAGCAATGATAATAAAAGGCAAATAATGAAAAATGGCTTTAAAACTTTGCCATGGGGGCATTATAGCACTTTACTTTAGTTAATATAAAATTTGGTTTTGTTTAACACCTTAATATTATCCGTATTTATTTAATAATAAAGAAAAGTGAAATATCTATTGTAAGGATACTAATATGCAATAAATTTTAATCATAATATCTAAGTTTGACATTTTATTTATCAACCTAAAAATCCTTAACAAAATTACTCGACCTGTCTTTTAGTTTTATTTTTCTCAAATAATCTTCTATAAAAAATTCTTTAAGTACTTTTTGAAAATATGCAAGTATCTCTCTTTATAAATATGTGTAACAGTTGCAAAAAAAGAAAACAAATATCAGATATTAAATAATTTATTATATAATCACGACTTACTTTATAATTTACAATAAACTACACCAATAACACAAATTAAATATTTTTTGCTCAGTCACAGCGATTCAGGCACGCTTAACTTTTGAATAATTTTATTTATTAATTCTTCCGTTGCATTCATCATGTTATCATAATTCTCTGTCACTAAATACTGCACACTTATTTGACTATTTACACTGTTTTCCTGATCGTTGTTTATTTCTAAGATTTCAATTTTTATTATATGATGACCCTTGATCGTATTTTTTCGAATAAAAAAAGATGAATCTGTCAATGATTGCTGATCCAGTTTTAAAACCTTTCTTTTCAAAGATAAATTACTCTTCTTTTTCACATTCTGATGGGATTCTATTTTTTTTTGATCGTTTACAAATTTTAATCTGTCTTGTTCTTCTTTGTCCAGAATAGCATTCACATCTTGAGCACAATGGAAATAAAATGGATCCATACTTTCGCTTAAATTTTGCTCATTTTCATTATTACAATAAAAATTCGCCATTATTCTGTAAAAAAAAATAACATTTAATGTTATTGAGAAAATTGCAATTAAAACTAATGGTGATGATAACGCATAACACTTATGTACTTACCAGAAAGATGAATAACAATTTTGTGATGAATAAAAATTAAATTGTTTAACTACATGAACTCCTTATGAGAGCTGCCGAGAGAATGAAAATATTTCATTTGTATTTAACTTAGCACGCGCAAAATAAATATGATCATCTTTGAGGAATCAAATTTCATAAACATGTGCACGCACATTCATATCTTTTTAATATTGATAGCATGCGAAATAGTTACTTAAGATTAATATAAATAGAGTTTTAAATTAATCAAACTTCTTCAATACAAAATGATGTATACAAGATAGGCAGGTTCAAACATGATTCCCGATATTTAATAATGAGTCATTCAAAATTGACGTCATAAATAAAAATGAAGCTGATCAAACAAGCCGAATCTTTGGATATAAATTATATAGATGCTGAAGTACCATCAGTATATTTAAATAGACATAGCAAGCTATTACCAAATACAATCCGTTGTATAATTTGCGGGCCCTCTAATTGTGGCAAAACAAATATTATGATAAATTTATTACTACATGAAAATGGGTTAAGATTCCAGAACGTTTATATTTACTCTAAAACTACTTTTCAATCAAAATATCGCTTTTTATATAATATTTTTCAAAATGTTCCAGAAGTAAGCCTAATTATGTTTAAAAATGATGAAGATGTTATCCCTCCCAGTGATGTTAAGAAAAACTCTATTTTCATTTTTGACGATGTGATATGTGAAAATCAAGTAAATATTCGAAATTATTTTTCTATGGGCAGACATAAGCAAGTTGACTGTTTTTATTTATCACAAACATATTCGAAAATTCCTAAGCAATTAATACGTGACAATGTTAACCTTTTAATTATATTCAAGCAAGATGAAATAAACTTAAAACATATATATAATGAACACGTAAACTCCGATATGAGCTGGCACGATTTTAAGCAATTATGTTCAAATATCTGGAAAGATCCATATATGTTTTTGTTAATCAACAAAGATTGTGAATTAAACAAAGGCAGGTATAGAAAAACATTTGATATATTTGTGAAATTTGACTAACAATTTAATTATTATATATCACTTACAACGTGCAAATTTACTCAGTCGAATTGTAGCATCTGCAAAGATAGTCATTTTTTATATTAGTATGGAAGCCAATGTAAAGAATCAGTTAATCAAATCCATAGAAGCTATTAAGAAAAAGGCGAAACAAATACGAGAAGAAGAAGAAGATCAAGAAGTTAAGAGACGAAAACTTTTTCGATGTATAACTGATCCATTGGAATCGTTAGTGTTATATAAAAATGAAGGAAATAATCATAAAACAACATCGTTAAAGAATAAAAACAAACCTTGTCACAGCAAAAATGATTCATTATCTTCTTCAACTTCTGAAAATATTATTAACGAGGAGTATGAGGAAAGAAAAGATAAAAATTATCTAACACCCAAATTGAAAATTACTTGTGATAATTCTGGAAAGGTTGAAAAAGTTCGTACTCCCTCTCCAATGCCAGAAAATGCATGTAAAAATTTAAATGTACCTTTCGGTGTGCGCCACGAAAACAATACTCTTATGATAGGAAATACAAATGTTACATTTTTAGATAGCGCTGAAGCTGCTAGTAAAAATATGATAGCTAAAATAGGAAGTAGTTACTATGAAATGACGCCAGGATTAACAGAATTATTATTTCAAAGTAAACCGGATTTAGAGGTGGTATCTGAGCAAGACAAATTAGTTTATAAAGACATTTTATGTAACACGAGTGTGCATAAGAGAGATTATAGTCCCTTAAACCAGATAAAAGGTGATAAAGGAGTCAAATACACTAAAATTGTGAAACCACTATTTTGTGAAACTGAATTTAACAATAAGATAACAAAACAAGGTGGTTTCATACCAACTCTGAAAAAGTATAGAAAGAATACAGATTTCATATACTGGGATGATCCTAATGAATTGGTAGATAGATTAAAAATTTTAATTGCTTCGAAAGATGCTGGCAACACTAGTCATGATAACGAAATCATATCAATAATCGAAGAATTGAAAGAAGCTGGTATTATAAAATAAACTATAAAGAATTATCTGGCTTAGTCCAAATAATACTATTGAACATGAATGTCAACAAGTTTGGACATCATGTGCACAAGAAATTAAAAATGGATAGTTCTGCATTAGAAAATATATTTGATGCGCAGCATAAAATCATTAAACATATCGGTGCCCCAATAGATCCAAATGATTGTGCTAATAAGAGATATGTAGACCAAATCATAGATGGGATATTTGCAAGATTGAAAACAGTTGAGCAAACCTTGCTACAGTTACAGTCAGAGATAAACAGTCTTAAAAGAAGTACAGATTGTATAAGTCGCAAGTTTAAAAAATGAGCAAAATCAGTGTAGTAAATGAAATCCATAAAAATGTAAGAAAAAATTTCCCCCGACGACGTGTTATATTGAAAGACATTGATGATTTATGGCAGGCAGACCTAGTTGATATGCAATCATTTTCAAAGGAAAATTTACAATATAAATATATTTTGGCAGTTATTGACGCTTTCTCAAAATATGCTTGGGCGTATCCTCTTAAATATAAAAATCAAGATTCTGTGACTGAAGCTTTTTGCAAGATACTAAAAAAAGGTCGTGTTCCTAAAAATTTACAAACTGATTTAGGAAAAGAATTTTATAATACTCATTTTAAAAATGTCTTACAAAGATATGGTATTAATCATTATTCTACATATTCCACTAAGAAGGCATCAATAGTTGAGAGGTTTATAAGAACATTGAAATCTAAACTTTATAAACAATTTAGCCTGCAAGGTAATTATAAATGGTATGATGGAAGCCTTGATCACTTAATGAAAAAATATAACTCAACATTTCACAGAACAATAGGCATGGCTCCGGATAAAGTTAATGAAAGTAATAAAAAAATAATACTTAAAAGATATGAATCACTTCCAACATCAGCGTCAATAAAAAAACATTCGAAATTTAAAATAGGAGATTATGTTAGAATAAGCAAATATAAAGGAACTTTTGAAAAGGGATATACGCCCAACTGGTCAACTGAAATTTTTAGTATAGCTCGCATACAAAATACGCATCCCGTTACTTATCTTTTAAAAGATGCTAGACAGCGACCTATATTGGGAGCATTCTATAATGAAGAATTACAAAAAACACGACATCCTAACATATACCTCATTGAAAAAGTTTTAAAAAGAAAAGATAATCAGTTGTATGTCAAATGGTTAGGTTTGCCATCTAATGAAAATAGCTGGATAGATAATCTCAATGTTTTATAAACAAATTTTACGCCAGCACTTTTTATTCTGTATTAGTCTGCGACGAGGAACGGAGTTCTCCTATATTTTAAAATGGAAAAACAAAAACTGTCTACACGTAAAATGACTTTAAGAAGAAAATCAGATTGTTTGAAGAAAAATAAATCTGCTACTGGTTTGAAAAAAAGCTTTAAAGATATTGTATCTCGTGCAAAGAAACATATCCATAAATTGAAACCAAAATGCAAAAAAGCTGCAATTGAATTAGCGATTGCCGCTGCTAAGGAATTAGCTGAGAATACATCTGTAAATGTACCGCGAATAATACCCATACCGAAGACAGGTGGTGTTTTGCCATTAGTTCCTATATTTGCAGGATTATCTGCTGCTGGTAGCTTGGCGGGTGGTGCTGCTAGTATTGTGAAAGCAGTTAAGCAAATTAATTTATTGAAAAAGAAATTTCAAGAACTAAAAAGACATAATGAAAAAATGGAAACATTACACATTGGAAAAGGATTATTTATAAAACCATATGGCGATGGTTTGGGAATATACACAGCGAAGGCAAAAAACTGATTCAAAGGCTACCTAATCGTGCTCTAACTAATATTGATATTTTAAAGATTTCAAAGGAAATTCCTTATTTTAGAGGTGTATTCATGAGAGATGAATTACCTAAGCATCCATTTAAAAAAGAGTGTGGCATCATTAATTTAGACATCTCTCAAAATCCTGGAACTCATTGGGTAGCCTATGCGAAGTTAAATAATTATATTGAATACTTCGATAGTTATGGTAATTTAAAACCACCGAAAGAATTCTTAAAGTATGTTGGATCTGAAATTAACTACAACTATGACAATTTTCAAGGATATAACCCATATAACTGTGGACACCTTTGCATCAAATTTCTTATTAATTTCTGGAATAAAAATAGTGTATAAATAGTTCATGCAGTAAAGTATTAGTTCAGTCAAGCATTATGTGTGTAACACTTACTATTGTGGGCAATAAATCTATTTTAGAAACAAATTATACGCCTCCTCTTATTTTAGAAGATGAATATGAGTGCGGCTTAATATATTTTTCTGCTTTTAATTCAATTCCAAATGTCGATTATCATAATAATGTTTTTGAATATGGAGAAGAAAAAAAAAGAATCAATATTCCATCGGGTGCTTATGATTTACAAGATTTGTATGAATATCTAAAATGGAGGATGGAAGATTGTGAATTACAAATAAAATCTAATATTAACACAATGACATGTTCTTTGTACTGTAGTGAAACTTTAAACTTTGATTCAGAAAATAGTATTGGACCTATGCTAGGTTTTCCTAGAGAAAAATTAAAAGCCAATAAATGGCATGAATCATCAGTTCCAGTAAACATTCTACCAGTAGCCGTCATAAGGATCGAAAGTAATCTCGTGCAGGGATCCTACACTAATGGTTCTCCCACACATATCATTTATGAGTTTGTCCCAAACGTTCCTCCTAGTCATAGATTTATAGAATCTCCTAGCAACGTTATTTATTTTCCTGTAAAACAAAAGATAATTTCATCAATAACTGTAAAAATATTGGATTTAGAAGGCAATCTTATAAATTTTAGAGGTGAAACTATTGTTTTGTGCCTACATTTGAAAAAAATAAAATGATTGTCTTTACTCAAAGTAATTATTATAAAAGACCTAACTTGCCAGTTAAAAAACCTATTACAAAGGAAAGCCTAAAACGAGCTAGACGTCTTAGAGTATATAAAAGAAAAATAAGCCAAAGTAATAAACAATTTCTTGAGACACTTGGTTTTAAAGTATGAGTCTTCTTCAGATTAATAATTTACCTGAATTTGATAACTCCATCGAGAGTTACGAGATTCATACATATAATCCATATAATAATAGTTTTAATGAAAATGATGAAATCCGTATACCTATTCACCAGCAAGATATTTATGTATTGCCATCAGCCAGTTATATTTACATCGAAGGAAATGCTTCAGTAAGTTATAAAGATCAAGCAGGCAAGGTTCAAAAGAAAAGCGTTAATTTCAGTAATAATGCGTTTGCATTCCTTTTCCAAGACATTCGATATGAGATCAATGGTGTTGAAATTGATCGCATTAGAAATGCCGGAATAACTACAACAATAAAATCTTATATTTCCATGAATAGCGGGGAAAGTAAAGCAGCTGCCGTGTGGGGTTGGAATATAGAAGGATTTAAAAATGAAAATGGAAATTTTAGCGCTTTGATACCCTTGAATAAAGTTTTAGGTTTCGCTGAAGATTATGACAAAATAATAATTAATTGTAAACACGAACTTGTACTTAATAGAAGTAGTACCAGTATAAATAGCGTTATAATGGATAACGATGATATTATAGACATCAATATACAGAGAATTCAGTGGCGTGTGCCTCATATTAAAGTATCAGATCAACAAAGATTGCTACTTCTAAGAAAATTAGAGAAAGATAATCCTATACAAATAGCATTTAGAAATTGGGATTTATATGAATACCCGTTGCTACCAAAAACTACAAAACATTCATGGGCGGTAAAGACAGCCTCTCAATTAGAAAAACCTCGATATGTTATATTTGGTTTGCAGACTAATAGAAAAAACATTAAAATCAAAGACGGCACAGTATTCGATCATTGTAAACTAACTAATGTTACACTATTCTTGAATTCTCACTATTATCCGTATGATGCTCTAAATATCAAGTTTGATGAAAATAAATACAGTATATTATACGACATGTATGCTAAGTTTCGCCAGTCGTTTTACAACCTTCCTACCGATCCATTGCTTGATCTGCATACGTTTAAAGAAAAGGCTCCTTTATTTGTCATAGACTGTTCCAGGCAAAATGAAAATTTAAAAACTGGCCCAGTTGATGTTCGCCTAGAAATTGAAACATCTCAGGATATTCCGAATAATACAAGTGCTTACTGTTTAATTATCAACGATCGTCTTGTGGAATATAGACCGCTGAGCAATATTGTTCGAAAACTATCATGAAGTTTATTGTGGATGTTCAAGGTTTTAAAAATGATCAGAATTACTTTATACCTAAAGAGATTGCTTTAATCTATCGTGATCGAATTCAAGTTTTGTTAATTAAACCGCCATATCCGTATGAGTGGCTAACAGACACGGAAAAGAAACAGGTTGATTGGATTGAAAGAAATAGAAAAATATCTTGGAGCGAAGGAGTCGTGCCTTATGAGAATTTTAAATGTTTTATAGTTCATTTTCTTAAAAATCAAGAAATTTTTTGTAAAGGTCTTGAAAAGCAGATGTGGTTAAAAGATATATTGAAAAATGATAATGTACATAATTTAGAAGATAAAGGTTGTCCTAGTTTGTTAACATTGTATAAGTTATATAATTCATATTCTGATATATATAGCTGTATTTATCATCCAACTATCTGTGCATTGAAAAATGTAACTTGTTTAAAAAGATGGTGCATAAACAATAAAGTTATTGATGATTAAATAAGCTTGTTTAATTTATTAAAATTTCCTCCACCAATTTTTCTTATAATTTTTTACTATATAGAATGTAAGTAGGTAGGTGCATGTTGTAATCGTTAAACGAATGTGTAAAAATAAAAAATAGAATAAAATGAATTAAATTGAATTTATTCAGTAAATATTTCGTCCTAAAAACCATGTAAATAATTTGTTTAAAATGCAGATGATTGATGCATACTCCATTCATGTAATGTGATGTTAGGACAGTAGTGTAGAATTGGGGAATTCTGGATCACGGCGAGCGAAGCGAGCGAGCGTAGCGAGAGTGATCCAGAATCCCCAATTCTACACTACTGGCGAGGTTTCAGATTTTACACGATATGTCTATGTAGGTACCTACACTAACAAATTCGCCCCCCTTTTCACCTCTTTGGGGATGGAGTTTCAAAATGCCTCTTAAGGTGCACCTCTAGGGTACTCGAGGCGTATTGATTAATTTAAAAGACTTTTAAACCGTGACTTTTTAAAACGTAAGCGTTTGGGAATGAGTTGCTTTAATAACTTTAATAGTTCTTATACATACTCTAAATGAAATTATGCCTTGAGAGGGTGATAATAACAAGGATTCTCGAAGAGTTTTTGGTGCTCTTCTCAGGTTAGCTTGGAACCCTGAAACCCAGTTTCAAGTTTTCATAAATAACTATTAATACCTTTTAAATAAAGATATTTAGTAAAATTGTTGACATTCTAAAACATCGTAATCATACATACATCGTACCAACATTGACTGAAGAAAAGTTTGAAGTTTTATTATGTACCTCCAAATTTTAAATCTCTAAGTCCATAGTTTTAGGCTGTGTTCTGTCCATCAGTCAGTCACAGTTTGGCATATAATATGTGAAATATATACCTACCTATGCCTGAAACTTTGCCGAATACTTTGGATTAAAAAAAAATGTGAGATAGTCATTGGGGACTGCCAATAGAAGTGATCTAGGATTAAAGTTTAAACAGTATACATATAGCTGAGATACATATAGTGACGATGACGTGAGTTCCACGATTTTTGTTCACCCAAAAAGTGCTCAACGCGCGTAAACAAGTTTTCACTTCAAAAATTCAACAGCAACCATCAAGGCAGCGAAACTTAAAAGAGCTTGTAAATGCCTACTTGAAGAAGGCGTAATTTGAGTTTGAGTATGTATTCCATGAAATCAAATTCAAAAACTCGAGCTAAAGGAGAAAAAAAAAAGTAGCGACAACTCCGCAATTTTCTATTCAACGGACTGCTCGGAGTAGTTTCGTATACAAAACCGGCGTGGCTCAGTTGATTACTTCCTCAACACGTCAGCCGGATTCGCAGCGCCTAGTTAATCTTTAAAAGGCACGTGATAATTCTGATGGTCCCCGAGCTCTTGCCATTTGTAATTATGCTCTCGGTGCGAGTGCGTAACGAGGCATCGCCATTAGGCGCCATTGTGTACTGGCGCCCGACGTGGGGCGCGACGCGAATCTATGCTTTCACTGTACTACCTTCATTAAACTTTTATGCGGCCGGTGTACGGCACGAGGTGTTGTTGTACATGAATATAATATAATAAAATTATTCATCACTACTTTTTAGGGTTCCGTAGTAAACAAGGAACCCTTATAGTTTCGCCATGTCCGTCCGTCTGTCTGTCTGTCTGTCTGTCTGTCTGTCTGTCCGTCCTTCCGTCCGTCCTCGGTTAATCTCAGAGACTATTAGTGCTAGAAATCTGTAATTTGGCATGGGTATAAATATTAATCACGCCGACAAAGTGGTGAAATAAAATTTTGATAAATATTTTTTTTTAGGATAGCTCCCCTACATGTAAAGTGGGAATGAGTATTTTTTTTCTCGTCTACCCCATAGTGTGGGGTATCGTTGAATAGGTCTTTTAAAAATACTGTGGGTGTGGGAACATCATTTTTCGATTTCTAGATCCGTTTGTAAAATATGATATTTTAAAGTGCTAATTTTTATTAGAGTCAAGTGGCAGTATATAGAAACTTGAAAAAATTCACAGCAGTAGTATATATAATCAATTTTAAAGGAAAACTATCATGGCTAAGTAGGGTTCACAGGTTAAGGAGTTATATCTGTTTTTCGAGGATTGTGACTACGGAACCCTACACTGCGCGTGGCCCGCCACGCACTTGGCCGGTTTTATTATAATATTTTAATAAGTAACTCATTTTTATGTACATTCAAAGTTGGATTATGAGGTTTCACATTTATGTGTCGTGCGTCGCGCATTTCCTCACTTTAAAATGCTCTTTATGCATACAGAGTATAGTCTGATTTTTAATTCGGTGGAATTCTGACAGTTGTCATTTAAATATTGAATGAGTTATGTATTTGTATGAAAAACAGGGTTACCACCTGAAGTTCGATTTTATGAGAAAGAATACTACATCTTAGGATTTTACCCCAAACTAAATTAACTGAAGTATCTGTCAGGCATTTATCATATCTACATGAGACAATTGATTTTTATTTTTATAAGTTTTGAATTTATTATCTTTTTTGTGGGGACTGTTTTATCTCTGGTAACATAGAAACGTCAGAATTCGACGGAATTAAAAATCAGGGTATAGCGTACAAATTTCGCGTGCTAGTTACGAAACTTATGTCTAGCATTGCATGACGAGTAAGATACAAATCTTACTTAAAACCGATCAAACCCGTCCGGCTGCGTCATAGCGGTCGGAAAATTCCAGAAAAATCTCCGTGAAAACTGTAATTTCGCATACCCTTTGTCCCCCGCCGGCTCAGGCACTCGAGCACGCGCCGCCGGCAGTCTAATTATTGCTGCCGAATCGCGGGTCTCGCCGCCTCCGCGCGGTCGAGTGCCGGGATCTCTTTTGTATCCTCTCTTTTTTGAAGGTTGAAACTTTGATACTTCAGGATTTGCCACATAATGTTACGAAATATCCGGTGTCCAGTGCGTATCAGAGCACGCATAACGTAGGGTTCCGTGGAATAGGCAAAAAAAAATTGATTCAAATCGGTTTACGGACGATAATTTTACGCGATAACGTCATAAGAAATAGAAGACATATGTATAGGCCGATCGTGCCTCTCTATCGCTTGTTTCGCGCTCTTGATTGCACGTTCGGCTTAGGCGGAACGTGAAACTTTTGACACGTTATCACGTCAAAAACTTCATACTGTTAATAAAATCAAAAATATCCTCCTTTAGGGTTATAATAAACGAAGTTTTTACCCTTAAATATAACCTCTATTCGTTCCTTTCAAGCAACCACCATATTTTGCATTCGCTTGGTCGGTTTTAATTCGTTTGTTATATTCGTCTTACAATAGTCGTGATTATTGTGTTTACTATTTTACATTTTTTAAGTTTTTTTTTTTCGACTTTTTTTTTCAGGAGGATCCAAGTTCCAACTAGTTTAAAACTGCCCCTTTAGCACGCTTTACTTAGAAAATGTGAGCACCTAATAATAGTTCCTAGGTATAGCTTTAAAATATCGATACCAGCCATTGTCCTCGAAACAAACCCTAACCTGAACAACAATGGCTTCTGAGCAAGGATATACACCTACCCTCGAGATCCCCATTTGTCACTAGACACTTGACAATTTCTTGGCAAGAGAAAAAATGTGAAAAAACAGCAGAAATATCAACGAGAAACGAGCCGCCACAGCACTCGAGCGTGTACGGCTGGCGCGGCGGCCAGCGCTTCTCAAATTGCGAGTCGCAAAACCGTGTAGAAAATGCTGTCAGAAGCTTGCGTTAAAATTCAATAATAATTCAAAATTATTTTTAATAAATTATTTTTAAAAATTAAAAAAAAAATTTTTGAATTATTTATTTCTTGTACGCCAACTTGCGGCTCCTGTGATAGGATCCCGACTAACCACCAGTAGTGTATACGTTTTCCTTAATCTATGGCATAGATATTATGCCACCAGAGATAAAATAGTTACATAGGCAACTTTTTTGCATACTATTCATACAAAATTTTGCTGTCGCAGCCTACAATTTTTTACATTTTGTTTCGTACATTTTTACTTGTGTCTAAGCTCGCGATGCCGGAATGTAGAGCCGCCAATTAACAGTTTTTAGCTTTTTAGGAATCATTTTAAAGCTCAAAGACGTACGTATGTTAAAGCTCAAAGATACTTCGTAATCTACCCACGTAATAAGTAGGTAGATTTTGCTATCTTTGCCCACAGTTAGGTCGCGGCTCATGATTTGGGAAGCGCTGGCGCGGACTGTGGGCGAGGCAGCGGAACCTGCGATTCGCCAGCAATAATTAGACTGTCGCCGCGCGTGCTCGAGTGTCTAAGCTGGCGATGTTGCAGTGTGGAGACGCCAAATAACGGTTTTTAGCTTTTTAAGGATCATTAAAGCTCAAAGACTATATACCTAATACGTGGATACATTTTGCTATCGTAGCCCACAGTTGGGTCGCGGCTTATGATTTGGGAAGCGCTGGCGCGGACTGTGGGCGAGGCAGCGGAACCTGCGATTCGCCAGCAATAATTAGACGCTGTCGCCGCGCGTGCTCGAGTGTCTAAGCTGGCGATGTTGCAGTGTGGAGACGCCAAATAACGGTTTTTAACGTTTTAGGAATCATTTTAAGCTCAAAAACTACCTCAGAGGTTTACTTTGCAAGCCATGTTATATTGTTTTCTTGTCTGTTTACGCCGGGCTGCTATATTTGATCTATCTGTTACATGCCGATATTGTTACACGATACAAGCAATGTTGTTATTTATCAAAAATTTTATGGACTTTTTAACTAAATACTACGAGTATTTTGTTACAATGTAGCTCTATCTTACATAGCTAGGTAACTTGTCGACGGATTACAGATAGATCTAATTGGGAAACCGGGCGTTAATCTATAATGCAATCAAGATAAGAACAGGAATTATGTTATACCCCCATTTTCTATTTCTATCTTACTAACGTGTGCTCACTGAGCAAGACAGAAACACAAAATGGCGGTTCAACATCCTTTTTCTTATATTAATTGCATTATACAAGGTTTTTGACAATTGAGGAACCAATTTAAGAGTAAAAGTAAGTAAGAGGGATGCCAAAGTCTTAACCATTAGGCTATCACCGCAGAAAGAATACCTACTAGAATATATGTACAAACATACATCAATAACATATACCTATTCTAGTAGGTATTATATAATATAATAATTAAAATTATTGAACATTTATTGCATCACGGTTACTAAAAGTCATCAACTCAACAAATAGCAGTCCCTAATCTAAAAAGAAGTAATTAAAAAAAATTTATAAACACAAACAGAACGTCATTCGTTTCCAATCACTGTTTATTTAAGTGATGTCAATCAAAAAATCAAATAAGCGTATTCAATTAAAGGAAAACCCGTAGTTTGGGGGTGTGTACACATAATTAGGCCACGTGCCGCCCCCTACCGGCGCAAAGTGTCTTTTTGTGCGCAAAAATAAACTCTAATTCAATTGGCATAAGATACGCGATGTACGTTTTGTTTGTTGTAGATTTAATTGATTCGAAGACTAAAAAGAGATTAATTGGGACTTTGGGAGTCAAGTTATAAGGGTTTTGTTTTAATATTTAGAAATGTGTTTTAAAAGCGTATATCTTAATATATAATATACATAATTCTTCTGTACGTGTGTTTGTCACCTAACTCCTCCTAAACGGCTGGACCGATTTGGACGAAATTTTGTGTGGGTTCCTGGATGGTTTGAAAACACAATTGGAACCGTTAGGTGGCGCTGATGTCGTTATGTCACCGGGCAGAACGACGTCTGAAGGGTCCGCTAGGTTTCAGGAATAAAATGAAAATGTTCCGTCTTTTTGTTCTTCCTGTCTAAAACCTGCGTTTAATATCTAACGTTGAACTTATGATATTTTTTATCTTAACATAAACTATTAAATTGACTTACTGAACGATTCTGAACACATATGCTTGATTTTTAATTTGGCAAAAATTCGTTTAACACAAAAAAATATTAGTTTAGATCTGTAGTTTCCAGTAAAATCGCAATGTTTTGCTAGCTAGTAAATTCTGAAACTTTACATCTTATTAAAACAAAAAATACGTTATACTTTAATATTAAAACTGAAATAGGATTATGTTTTAGGTATTTTTAATAGAAAGAAAAAGCTTCCGTCCATCTTCCGCGTCTGGGCTTTTTATAAAAAAAAGATTTTAAAAAAGTTAAAAGTAACACTCCAAATCCATAAATACACAAACCAAAGAGGTTAAAAGATATCTTTAGCGGATTATTATAAAAAAAAAGCAAAGAGTAAGTAAAATACGCATTAGCACACCTCCGCCGGCTGGATAAAGGGCGCGATAAAAAAGAAAAAAATTAAAAAAAAAAGAAAAAAGCTCGATACTGTAGCGTAATCCTCTCCAACCGGATAATAGGAAGCACTTGAGCCGATCGACCCGTTATTTAAAAAAAAATCGGCCCTATTGTCAATGATATACCACACCTAAGATATGTTATACGAAACTCGCGAATATTTTATCTACAATGTGTGGTAGAAATAAAATTTGGATTTATTTCGTGATGTATTTGCACCATTTAGATAATAAGCATAGAAAAATATATTTAAACCTCAAAGGTAGAGGAGCGGATTAAAATCCGGAGACATAAAACTCAAAATATTTCTACCGTTTAGTTTCCAGGGGAATGGGAGTCTTTTTATAAAACGTTAAACGCCTAATATTTTACTAAAGAAATTCTAAGAAAATTTGTCTGTTTTTATTCCAAATTTTCAGTAAAATAACGGACCGGCAGATGTCACGCCACGTTGTCACAACATAGTGATCTTATCGGCTTGTATACCAAACGGTTGACGCGGTAGCAATTGTATTGTGACAAGTGCCATTGGGCACTTCACCACAGATTTCTCTATATGACGCCGCAGAAGTAATGCAGCGACTTCACAATGCGTCGTAATACCGCAACGTAACGTGTGGACAGTGTACCACGTACCGTGTACCATGGATTTTTTAACGTAGGTACGTACGTACGTACGTAACGTAGAACGCCAAAGCGACTCCGCAGCGCGCTATGCTAAGGGCGATTTGCCCCTTACTCAGCTGCTTACGATCATTGTTTGCGTGTTCCGATCTACATATCTATGGAGAATGTAAATGCAAGTATATCTATGGTGTGCTTATATCGACGCCTATTGTGCTCGCAGCCCCCGATAATTATTATTTTCGTAGTTGGCGACACTGCATCGGACAATGGCGTCCCTTCGCACTTCCTGTTTGCTTTCGCGCGCTATTACACGTCAATGCCCCGAGGGACGATAGGCCAATTTGAATTTGGAATTTCGTATAATGGCCACGCCATTCAGCCGTATATTGCGTTTGTAATTTTTGTTTTCTCTGTTGGCGGCGAAGGAATTTAATGTATTATGCCTATGTTTGGGTGCGTAATTGCATGTTCCGTTGTGACTGTAATTGATCTTAAAAGTACTCCGAGCCGATGATTATAGGCTGTGCAAGATCTACGAGCAATTGGGATTAGTAAAGAAGTTTTTTTTTAATACTGATACCTGTTTTTTATAATAAGTTTTTTTTTATTCAACTAAAAGTTAGCCCCTGACTGCAATCTCACCTGATGGTAAGTGATGATACAGTCTAAGATGGAAGCGGGCTAACATGGAAGAGGTATGTTATATACCCCTGATCGGTTTCTACACGGCATCGTACCGGAACACTAAATCGCTTGGCGGCACGGCTTTGCCGGTAGGGTGGTAACCAGCAGAAATTATAAAATCCCAAATTGCCCCTGCCGGGAATCGAACCCGGGACCTCCCACTTATAAGACCACAGCGCTCACCACTGCGCCAGGGAGGTCGTCAAAATCAGAGTAGAGTTGTATTTATCTATACACTAGAGTCTAGACCAAACGGCTACTCTAGCGATCTTAACACAAAAAATTAAAACGAGCGAAGGCGTGTTTATTTCAAACTGTAGTACAATTTGACAAACTAATAGAAAAACTGTCAAATGTCAACGCTTTTCAAAGTATGGAGCCTGGGCTAGATATTTGTACAGTATTATTTTATATCTTTACCTCTTATTCACTGTAAAACTTCAAAATAAAATATTTTACTTTGATTAATTGTATGATTTTATACTTTTTTTTTTTTTTTGGAATACTGTACAAGTACCTGACCCACGAACACTTTTGAACTGAAAACTTCCTCACAGAAAAACCAACCCCTAACCGGGAATTGAACCAGGGACCTCGCGAGCCACAGTCCAACATGCTAAACACTACACCAACGAGGCAGGATTTTCTTCACAGTGACATAACTGCCTCGTTGGTCAAGTGGTTAGCATATTCGAATGCACATCACGAGGTCCCGGGTTCGATTTCCGAGTCGCGAAAAAATTGTTAGGCATTGGGTTTTTCTGTCAAGAAATTCTCAGTGCCAGCCCGGAGTTGGCGGTGTTTCACCACCGTGCCTCGGAGAGCACGTTAGAATAGAATAGAAAAGTTTTTTATTCAAATAAACTTTTACAAGTACTTTTGAATCGTCAATCGTTAAGCAGTTGGTTATTATCATTATCATGTGACAATTGGAGTAGCGTCGTCTTAGCTCTTAATCCCTCTCTCCTATGAGGGGAGGCCTATGCCCAGCAGTGGGACGTTAAAAAGACTGTAGTAGTGGTGGACATAACAGTAGTTCCCGCTAATTAAAACCGCCACTCCCGCTTGTTCCGCGCTCGGCACTCAGAACAAAGGTTCGATCAAGAGACAAAGCACAGGGCGAGCCCGATAATTGGTGCCCATTGTTACGATTCGAATATAAAACCTTATTTATAGTTGCTCAGAGCTTAAAATGGAGTGTGAACAATTTTATTGATTTGTTTTTTTTTTTTTTTGGTGAGAGAAGTTAATAAATTGTAAACTAACTTCCTTGGACAAAGATTTCAATGGATTTTATTTAAATTCATTCAATAACATTTTGTACGAGGCAAAAGCGTCGTTTGAAGATTATAGCAACACAATGATTGTATCTGGCAATAAAAAAGCTTATTTATAAATCTATACTCTATACTAATAAATAAAATTGAAGTGTCTGTCTGTAATATCGAAATAACTACCTCATATTAAGCTCATATGGTTATTTGAACGCTACCATAACCGAATCACACGTTTTTAAAATTTTTGTCTGTCTGTCTGTCTGTCTGTCTGTTTGAACGGGCTAATCTTCGGAACGGCTGAACCGATTTTGACGTGACTTTCACATACAAGTAGAGAATTAACCAGGGAGTAACATAAGCTACTTTTTTAACCGACTTTCAAAAAAGAAGGAGTTGTGTTTTTCTACCTATGTACACCGATATCTCCGAGATTTCTGAACCGATTTGCGTAATTTTTTTTTAATCGATAGAGAAACATTGCGACCCTGTTCTATAAAAAAATTGGATTCCAACTCCTCAATCCTGATGCTGTAGGGGACCTAATCCCCAAAACTAATGAGTTTTAGAAACTTCCGGTTATTTAAATTGATATTGGGGGTACCAATTAAAGACTTTATCGTTGAATGAACTCGAGTAGGTACATATCCAACTCCTCAACCCTGATGCTGTAAGGAATTGTATTCCGAAATCGTGGGGATCCCACGGGATTTTTCCGTTTTGGGTACGGGTTTCTACAGATAAGCTACTTTTTGTTCTGGAAAATCAAAAGTTCCCACGGGATTTTTAAAAACCTAAATCCACACGGGCGAAGCCGTGGGCATCATCTAGTTTTCTATAATTATGGTTTATCTACAATTAAGAAATAGACTCGTGATTCCTCAATTACGCCTCAAGAAGGTCCGAAAGTCGTTTGTGGGAATGGGCGTAATGTTCTATTATATAATAAAATTCCACAAGCAATCTTAGACTTGCCTTTGCACTAGTTTAAGCACTCTATTAAAAGTATGCTCATAAAATATTATACAATTGAAGATTATAAATGATAAAAAAGGATGGATTTAACTCGTTCCAGCAATGCGCGAGACGGCATTTCAATCATTTACATAAATAAAATTGTTATTTTTAAAAAGAGCAACCGCCGAGTTTTCTTGCTGGTTCTTCTCGGCTGGAACAGCATTCCGAACCAGTGGTAGATTCAATTGACGATTCAAAAGTACTTGTAAAAAGTTTATTTGAATAAAAACTTTTCTATTCTTATTCTATTATTCTATTCTACACTTAAGCACGAGTAGCGAGATGGGACGCGAGATGAGTCGCGGCGTGTAATTGCGAGGTTTTATATCATCTCACAGAATAATAAAATAATAGATTGGCACATGACAAGGCATAGTTTAGGAATACTCTGGATTATGCAGAATGAGAAGAGATGCAGCTATGCATAAAATATATAGAGTAAATAAGATAAATTTTGGATTTTTTAGTTCCTTGGATTTTTTATTCTGACACCACGACAAAAATTTGCCAAAAGTAGTGGCAGACAAAAGTTGTGAATGTGCATACCTTTTCCAAGTTATCCCGCTTCCACCTTAGACTGCATCGTCACTTACCATCAGGTGACATCGCAGTCAAAGGCTAGGGTCAAGTAGATGAATAATGTCGCAAGCAGTCATTGGTTACAAGAACGAGGCTAGTGAAAGTCCCTACAAGACCTTTGTCCAGCAGTGGACGTGTATCGGATGACGAAGAGCCTAGAGGTATCAAGGTTTAATAGATTACTGTGTTGCTGATGCTGCGGCGGCGGCGGCACGCTGGAGTACGAGCCCGAGCGAGATAACTGGTGTCCCAGCATCCGGTGTCCTGCGGCCTCCAGAGACGCCACCGTGTTCGACCGGACCATGCCTGCGCAGAGGAAAAGCTCACTCAAGATCTATCTTAGACAGGGTCTTATCTTATCGTAGACTTGTCGGGGACTTATCCCGTACAAACAAGTTATATTTTAGGAAAAATTATACCGACTTCGGGCCAGCTATCTCAGAGGAATCGGTGTATCAATCAATAATATTAGTGACCTAAATGTCACTAATATTAAAATATTAAAAGCTGTGATAGCCTAGTGGTTAGAACGACCGACTTCTAATCGGAGGTCGTGGGTTCGATCCCGGGCACGCACCTCTAACTTTTCGGAGTTATGTGCGTTTTAAGTATTTAAATATCACTTGCTTTAACGGTGAAGGAAAACATCATGAGGAAACCTGCATGCCTGAGAGTTCTCCATAACGTTCTCAAAGGTGTGTGAAGTCTGCCAATCCGCTTGGCCAGCGTGGTAGACTATGGCCAAAACCCTTCTCACTCTGAGAGGAGACCCGTGCTCTGTAGTGAGCCGGTAATGGGTTGATCATGATGATGATGATGATGATGAAATGTCACTAATATTATTGGTGGTATGTAACTTTGTACGTAACAATAATAACTAGGTGTATTAAAGGAGAAAGTATGTAGATTACGATAATGAAAAAATCACCGAAATCGCTCATACATACGGATTTAATACAAAACCTCCTTTTTTGAAGTCGTTTAAAACTGGACTGACAACATTATCCAGTTCATGTTCTCTTTAACTTGAAGCATATATTTTATGCTCATCGTTTTGCGATATTCATAATCCTCGAGAAACAAGCTTATCCAAGGTCAAAAAAGTTTTTGGGTGTCAAATGCCAAGGACTCACCAATCGGTCTCCAGTCCCTGATATTTTAAATTGAGCATCTTTATACTCACCGTTTTGAGGTTTTAATCCTTTATTATCTTCTACTGGGTTTAGAAAGTTTCTGGGACTCAAAGGACTCAAAAATCTATTATTCGTAATACTCAATTATCGTCTACCAAGTCTAGAAAATTTTTGGGTATCAAGAGACCAAGGACTCACCGATTTGTGGCCTCCAGTTCCTGTTCTCCTGGTGTGACAGGTTGCCGGGCTTCAGCACGCGCGCGGGTTCGGTCGCGCCGTGCAGCCTCCTCGCGGGGAAGATGAAGTCGTCGGGGTACTGGGGGTCCTGGAAACGGACGCACACCACGCGGTTGCCCAGCACTGGGGCCAGACCCACCACCGGCGACGCCAGTTGCCTGAAAGTTGTGGGTGAGGTTAGTTTCACGGCTAGGTAACCTTTGGGAGTGTAAACTAATCTGACAAGTATTGAAATAGCGTTTTCTTTTTTCTCTGAAAATATTGTTAGGAAACCTACATCCCAGGCTTCTCCGTAATGTTCTCAAAGGCGTGTGAAGTCCACCGACCCGCACTCGGCTAGCCTGGCTGACTACGACCTAAACCCTTCTCATTCTGAGAAGCGAGAGGAGACCCGTGCCCTGTCACTGGGCCGGTAATGGGTAATGATGATGATGATACGACGTCGACGACGTCTTTGATGATGATGATGACGACGATGATGAAGATGATGATGACAACTACGATAGAATAGAATAGAATAGATTTTATTGCATGATTGTAAGTATGTACATGGTAGGTGTTACAGTCTGTTTTTATTTACATGTTTAATATGGTAAACAATAATGGCGGACTAGTAACCAAAGACAATAATGTAGGGATGCGAAGATAGGTATCTACTGTATTCTAAAGATATTGAAGGAATACAAAAATATTTAACATCTGAATAATTTTCAATATTACCTACATGGGTACCGCTACTAAAAATTTAAGTTCATTGAGATCAAAACAATAACGTTATGAACGATTTACCCCGATTTAAAATTGCGTATTATCGTTAAATTTACCGTTACTTGCGACACCATGGGTATGAGTAATAATAACAAGACGGATAGTGAACAGTGAGCGATGCCTCTTAATACGTATCGTAATTCACGTGAAAAACATAAGTACACAAAATTTTAATGTTTTTCTTTTCGAATTATTACCAATAATTACTAACGAGACTTTATAGTGTTATCATTTACTAATACCAGCAGTTGAGTAACGTTGTAATTCTAATGTTAGCATATTTTTACCGTTAATCAGGATAAAACATTTACGTTATACCGCTAGACCGCTACTGTAAGATATAAATTTTTGCAAATATAATTTTATCAATTTATTATTAATTAAAAAATATTTTTTCTTTATTTATAAATTATTACATATGAAAAAATCGCATTGTGTCTTTAACGGTCATAAAACCTTTTTCTTGTTCCCATCTCTAATGATTCATAGTAATCTAGAAATATAGAATTACAAAATGTCAAATGTCGTTTTCTTATTTATTCTATGCAAATTGATTCGGTTTATTTTTCGATTTTTAGATAATTTCATTGTTAAAATCTTATATTTAACACAGTTTTGGCCGTGTTTCGTATTATATATGTTTAATAAACAGATTTGCACGTTTTTATTTAACTTTAAGTGTGTTGTTGATGTGAAAATATGTGTTTGTTGAAAATTTAGGTGTTTGTTTACATGATAAGACGGGTAAGGAAAAATGGACTGTACAAAGTTTTATTTGCTTGTTACAATCAGCCATAATTATAATGGCGTGCAATAATTAGATTTTACAGCTGTTGTGAATAAAATACAAAATTAGTCTAATTCTTATGCTACAGAAGTCATACAATTTTTATAAGAATTTTAATTTATTCATTAAGGAACTCTTTTACAGAGTAAAAACATTTGTCAACATGATGAAAATAATGACGATGAAGATGATGATAACAACTACGATGATGAAGACAATGACGATGATGATGATGATGACGGTGAAGAAGATGATGATGACAACTACAATGATGAAGATAATGACGATGATGATGATGACGACGATGGTGACTATTACCCACCAACGCACACGTTGTCAGCATTCTGACGATGATGATGATACGACAACGACGAAAATGCTGATAATGAAGATGATGACGATGATAATGATAATGACAATGATGATTACGTCAAAGATGATGAAGATGATACGACGTCTTTGATGATGATGATAACGACGATGATGAAGAAGATGATGATGACAACTACGATGATGAAGACAATGATGATGATGATGACGACGATGACGACTCTTACCCGCCAATGCACACGTTGTCAGCGCTCAGCATCACGTCTCCCCTCACACCCTCGCTGCGGAACGGGTAGCGCTGCTCGTCCTCTATGAGCTTGCGCAGCTCCTGACCAGCCTCCTGGTACAGCGCCAGAAGGAACTCGTAGCTCTTGTTGGAGGGCGCCACGTACAGTCGGTCGTGGCCCTTGATGTTGCGGTATACTGTGGACAACGATTATATACGCCGTTATATGTATACCCGTATTACTAATTCCCTGGAATTCTGACGTTTCGTAATGTTACCAGAGATAAAACAATTCCCACAAAAAAGATAAAAAATTCAAAACTTATGCAAATACAAATCAACTGCCGCATGTAGATATGACAAAATGCCTGACAGACACTTCATGGTGATAATGTCATTCGACATCCATTTTTGACTAAATTTTTTCAATGTGCTTCTTTTGTTTCCTGTTGCTGTCAGTGTGCACTTTCTAGTTTCCACTCTTGGTATTTTCTATTTTAAGGCGAAACGAGTAATATTATTACGCGGCATATGGCTTTTTATGATGACAGGGAATTAAAGTAGTTTGGGGTAAAATCGTACTTCGTAGATGTTAACCCTGTTCTCCATACAAATAACCCATCTGTAAATGACAATGACAGTTGTCAGAATTCCGGGGAATTCGTAATACGGGTATAGAATATATAAAAATGAATCCCTATTTTCCTTGGTCACGGCATCACGCGTGAACGGCTGGACCAATTTCGCTAATTGTTTTTTTGTTGTGTTTGTTATTGTCAGGAGTAGGTTCTTATGAAATAAAAAATTAGTAATAGAAAGTAATAGAATAGTAAGTAATAGAAAGTTGAGCGGAACATTTTTGAATCGCGGACAAAGTCGCGGTCATCAGCTAGTGTAGAATAGAATAGAATAAAATAGAAAAGTTTTTTATTCAAATAAACTTTTACAAGTACATATTTTGAATAGTCGATTGAATCTACCACGGGTTCGGAATGCCGTTCCTACCGAGAAGAACCAGCAAGGATCTTTATCAACTTTCACAATGTTATTTATATAATGGAAGTGAGGACCGCTTTTGGAAACGAAGACAGGTAATAATAGTGAGGACTACTGACAAGATACCAGAAAAAACAAAACGCGAAAAAAAAATAATTAAAGTATTTCCTGTATTTTTTATTTATTTCGCAATGTAATGCAATCAGCTGACGTTGGGTACTTACCCAACGTTTTAAAAGTTGTCGCCGAGTTATGCATGCCATACATTGAATTTCATTCTTACTGATGTTATAAATGTGTAGTAACTCTGTCTGTCTGTCACGCTTTCACTCCAAAACTACTGAACCGATTTAAATGAAATTTGGTACACAGATACTCTAGAGCCTGAGAAAGGACATAGGCTACTTTTTAACGCGAAATTCACGCGGACGAAGTCGCGGGCAACTGCTAGTTTAAAATATTACCATGGACTACGGCCTGAACCCTTCTCACTCTGAGAGACCCGTGCCCTGTACTGGACCGAGGTTGATGATGATGATGATGATGATGATGATGATGATGAAACAATGATCCAAATCAACTCACTCTCCGCCTGAGTCAAGTCCTTGTAGTAGGGCTCGAGCGCCTTGAACAGTCTCGCCTCATCCACGAACGGCAGCAGCGCGACGCCCTGCCACGCGAACTTCTTGCCGTTCAAGTCGATCTTGAAGTCCGTCGGGTAGAAGTCGATTATGGGCGAAAACTGAATAAAAAAAAAATAGTCTATAAAGTCGGTTTACGGACGATAAAATTTTACGTGACAACGTCATAAGCTTGTTACTAGCTATAATTTTTTTTCTGTTCTTATCTATCTACTTTTTATAGTTAGCTGTAAGTTTTCCTTGTAAAATAGAATAAAAATAAAATTAGATGCGTCACATGCCGATCGTCTCTATATCGCTTGTTCCGCGCTCTCGCTTGCACGCTCGGCTCAGGCGGGACGTGACAATGAGTCATGCATCGTCGTGCGTGCAGCCAGCGTTCATCGATTTATAAAACGTTGTCACATCTGATGGTAAGTGAAGATGGCAAGTGCCGAAGTTCTCTCACCGGGTCGCTCATGAGTTTGGCCCAGGGCTGCGGCACGTGTTGCGAGCTGGCCGCCGGGAATACACCCATGAGCTGCTCTAGCGGACGGAACTGCAACAAAATATTTAATATATAAAAAATTTAAAACCCCCCCAATATTCGCCATTTCGTGGTGGTGGCCATCTTGGTTTATCATAGTGTATAGTATTCTACTAGTTAAGCCCTTTCATTTGATACCCATATTGAGGGAGTTGTGAAAAAAATATGTAATCCGCCATTTTGTGACGACGGCCATCTTGGACTCATTTTCATCAAACATAGCTAAGAACACTCCCGACACGTTAAACTTATTTATTTATTTATTTATTCAACAGTGATACCCCAGCATTACAGGTTTCCCTAATTCGCTGGAGTACCGTAATATACAAATTAACCTATTTCTAAATCCTATATCTATTACTAAAAACAAAATATTTATATCCTAATTAACCTAATCTCTAATTATTATGGTAACAAATGCACCACATTACAACCCTTGTGAATTCACTCAGAGTGCAACTAAACAAGTCCATCCTCTCTGCCACGACGTGTGCGTGTGTGCAGCGCGCGCGCCAGCGGCGCCTTCTTGAGTAAGTTAGTGCGCCCTCCCGGCAGCGCCATCAGCGGCGGTCTGCGCCTTCGCCATACGTACCGGTCCGGCACTCGCAGGATTACTTGCTCTAACACGTCCGCATTAAATAATTTGCCTCTCATTATCTTAAAAATATACGTGACAAGCGTTAATTCCCTTCTAGACCTGAGATCGTTGTATCCGACCATTCCCAAAACAAATAATGTAGGGTACATTAATGGGTAGTACGGGTAAACCCCATACATCCTCATGTACAGAAACCTAACAAATTTATTCTGCACTCGCTCTAACATCAGACTATATTTAGCCTCATGTGGAGCCCAAATAACTGCGTTACTTTCTAGTTGGCTTCTAACCAACGCATTGTATAACGCGATAATGGCTTTTATATTAGTAAAACCACTAACTGTACGAAGTAAGAAACCCAAATTTCTGTAAGCCTTCTTACAGCAACTTATAATATGACCACGAAACGAAAGCTCAGTGTTTAAACTACACTAGCGGCACGCTATGATGGCCGGTTTGACACATTACAATAGTGATGTGGAATGTCAATTTATTCTCGAACAAAAAACAATTAAGTTTTGTTTTTGTACCTGATTAAATAGGTTTAATAAAACAAAAATGTATATGTTTATTTAATTTATTTGAACGAACTGAATATTTGAACGAAAATGAATATACATACTTTATATGCACACAAGAAACATATGAATACAAAAGATACCAAAAAAGGTGCCACAAAAGGCCATAATTAATCAGATTCGTCCATACTACTATTTTCACTGTCGTCACTGCTATCATCACATACATTAATAATTATATGTTCGTTTTCTATAATATTATCTATTTTCACATCTCTTTCATAATCTTCCCTTATTAATTTAACAGTTCTATTCACAACCTTTTCCCAGTCTCCTTTAGTCACATGTTCACAAGCTTCTTCTAATAATTTTAGCATTTTTTTTGTGGTAAATGGGGGTTCTGTATTGTGTCTTGCAGCATATCCCTTAATTTGAGCCCACACCAACTCAATCGCATTATACTCACAATGGTAAGGCGGTAACCGTATAACTCTGTGCCCATGTTCTAATGCTATTTCGTCAATGACGTATCGGATCTTGGTTGGTTTGTTTTCTTTTAAAAGACGTACTAATTCCGCTTTTAACATATTCATGTTTGCATCTACGCCATTTTTACGAAGCCATGCGACGATATCAGCTTTCTTTTGGGATTGGGCAGGTGGCTTGTCAATTTGCATCGAGTGGTATGGGGCGTTGTCCATAATTATAATAGATGGTTCAGGGAGGCTACACAACATTGAGGTAAACCATTCAGTAAACTTTTCTCCATTCATGTCTTCATGATAGTCTCCAGTGGTTTTTGACGCAAAAGCCATGAGAGAACCTTCGACAAACCCGTTGATGGTTCCGGCGTGACAAATTATAAGTCGCGATCCTTTTCCTACAGGAACTTTGGAAGTAGATGCTGCTGTGTCATCGTTCCAAGAACGGCCTACAGTATGGTTAGCATTAAGCCATGTTTCATCCAAGAACACAACATTTTGCCAATTTTTGATTTCTTTCACTTGCCGTAAAAAAGTATACCTTGCCATCGCTATATCAAATCTTTCCATCAATATTTTGCGTTTGTTACATTTTTTGTATCGAAATCCAATGGTCTTCAAAATCTTCGTTAAAGAACTTTCCCCACCGAAGAATAATCCAGCTTCCTTCAGTGAATGCACCAACTTTTTTCTTGTTGGATACTCCTTCTGTAAATAGTAGCCGTAAACATGTCTTCGGATAGCATCGGCATCAAAGCTATCGATGCCTACGACTGGTTTTGCTCGTTTTCTCTTTTTTGGTGTGTGAAGTTTATTTTCTTCTGTGCCAGTCTCGCCATATTTTTTTTTAGTTATCCGTCTAACAGTTCGTTGTCCAATATTAAGCGCATCAGCTACGCGTTCAACCACTGACGTTATAGGTAAAATTGGCCCTCCATTTTGAGCTTCACGATCGAAATAGTTACGAAGGCGTATTACGAACTCACGTGTCTGACTATTTAGAACAGTTCTCTGCGTACGTTCGGTCATATCGACGAAATCCACAACAAAGGGCTTGAACAGAGTCCAAATTAACGAGCAAGGGTCAACAGTAATGCAGTATCAATATTTGAAATCCAAAGCCAGGTCAAAACTATATCACAATCGCATTGCACTGACAGTTTATACTTTTCGAAGCAACGTCAATTCGAAACTGCTTTGTTTTGCATTGAGCATTGACGCGAGTTTGCCGGAGGTAGTAGTTGTGCTAGCCAGCGATCCTATGTGACGATCGTATTAGATTCCATTTTTAAAAATTTATTGATATTTTTTTGCGATTTCAGAGGTTTGTCCACATAGTGAAAATTGTTCATATTCACAAGTACATTCACCCCTTAAATGGTGCAAACTGATTTTTCTACACTTGTATACATTTAAGAAATCAATTTAATAAATAAATTTTGAGTCCTAAACCTAAAACTACATTCGATAAAATTTATGAATCTCTGCACATCACTATCGTCAATAAAGTAATACAATTATTTCCTTCAAAGTCGTTATCAATTAATACGGAACTTCATGAGCGGACAAACGTCAAACCGGCCATCATAGCGTGCCGCTAGAGTAACCCCTAAATCTTTAACTTCAGAAGCTCTCGCCATTGGTATTCCATCGATATTATAATTATGTTTAAACTTATAACACCCCGTCGTTTTCGGTCGGGGATTAAAAATAATGTAGTAAGCAACATCGCTACAAAGTGGCACATGGAGGAAACTGATGGAGATCTTTAAAAAGAATTTTACAAACACAAACGTGCGCTTATAACTTTAAAACATATTTCAGAATTCACTCTAAGATGATGGCTGTGTAATCGCAAAAAAAAAAACAAAAAACGCATCGAAATCGGTCCAGTAGTTTTTCAGAAGAGACTTCATTATCTCGATCACTTCTAAAGATAAATAAATACAACTTTTTCTTATAATTTTTCCAAGATCCACCAATATACATAATATGTATATTGATGGATATTATCCATCATTATCCATCCTTATTCCTCAAAATAAAAAAGCTCCTAGATCCATCAATGTGCGATGGCCAGACCCATTCCTCAAAAAAAAAAAAAAAAGCAACTCACGGGTTGCGTGCCCTTCTCGAACTTGGTGGAGAGGCCCTGTATGTTGACGAAGTCGGAGGCGAAGGGCGCGTAGTGGTAGGGGAAGTACCACTTCCAGCTGGCGCAGCCCTGGTAGTAGTAGCGCAGCACCCAGCACAGCCCGCGCACGTACTGCAGCGCCACGCGGTACCTGAACCACATTACTTTTTAAACCGACTTAAACAGTAACAACAATAATGATCACTTACAAAGAATACGATTCTTATTGTGAAGTTTTTATACTTAGAGCGTTGGGAATTCACTAGAAGTTTGTTCACTAACTAGCATGCACTTATCAACTTCATCATCATCATCATCATGATCATATCATGATCAACCCATTACCGGCTCACTACAGAGCACGGGTCTCCTCTCATAGTGAGAAGGGTTTTGGCCATAGTCTACCACGCTGGCCAAGCGGATTGGCAGACTTCACACACCTTTGAGAACGTTATGGAGAACTCTCAGGCGTGCAGGTTTCCTCACGATGTTTTCCTTCACCGTTAAAGCAAGTGATATTTAAATACTTAAAACGCACATAACTCTGAAAAGTTAGAGGTGCCTGCCCCGGGATCGAACCCACAACCTCCGATTAGAAGTCGGTCGTCCTAACCACTAGGCTATCACAGCTTATCAACTTATTCAATGTCAATACCTGAACTCTAGATTGTCTCTGGCCACTTCGAACTTGCTCTCATAGTACCGCTCCTTGAAGCCCTCCTCCCAGAGGCGAACCTCGTCGTGTTTCTCTTCATCATCGTCGTCCAAGCCAGCCTCCGCTGCTGATCTCTTGCGGCCTCGGTTATCCGCTTGTTCTTGCTGTAAAAAAAGTTCTATAAACGCCCTATAGATGGAACAAGTCCTTGTTTTAGCATGCATAGTGAATAGAAAGACGAAAGGACGAAAAAACGTTTATTCAAGTACTGTGCCACACATTATATATATAAAGCTACTTGAAGTAAGGTACTGATCACCTCTCCTGAACATTTTTGTATGGAACTTTTTCACCATACTTTCCGTGTGTGTAAAATTCAAAAATTCTAGGTCAACAAAATTATAGAGAGAGCTGAACGTGGAAAACTGACTAGGGTGCTCTAAGGGATCTCAGAAACTATCAATCGGAGAGGTACCGTCCCCAAACAAATAATGTTCAAAACCTTGGGCCATTGGGTGAACCGGTGAAAAAAATATGGCCACCAAACAAAAAAAATTTTCGTCTCCATACAAAAATTTCCTAATTTTCAAGAGGCTCTCCAGAACAATTTTGTATGGAACTTTTTTCCCCTTACTATTTATATGCGTAGAACTTATAGGTCTTCTTTCAGGAAAATTATGAAACTTCATGAATGTGGAAAATTTATCAGAGTACCTCATGGGTCCTCCAAAACTACCAGTCATACAGACATGGTCCCAAACAAATGTTATTAAAGACCTTGGGCCATTAGGTGAACCGGTAAAAAAAAGATGGCCGCCAAACAAAAAAAAATTCTCTCCATACAAATTTTTGGGTAATTTTCAAGAGGCTCTCCAGAACAATTTTGTATGGAACTTTTTTCCTTTTACTATTTATGTGTGTAGAACTTATGGGTCTTCCTTCAGAAAATTATGAAACGTCATGAATGTGGAAAATTTACCAGAGTACCTCATGGGTCCTCCAAAACTACCAGTCATACAGACATGGTCCCAAACAAATGTTATTAAAGACCTTGGGTCATTATGTGAACCGGTAAAAAAAAGATGGCCGCCGAACAAAAAAAAAATTTCTCCATACAAATTTTTTGGATTCTTTTCAAGAGGCTCTCCAGAACAATTTTGTATGGAACCTTTTCCCTTAACTATTTATACATGTCGAACTTATGGGTCTTCCTTCAGAAAAATTCTGAAACGTCATGATTGTGGAAAATTCACCAGAGTATCTCATGGGTCCTCCAAAACTACCAGTCATACAGGCATGGTCCCAAACAAATGTTGTTTAAGACCTTGGGCCATTGGGTGAACCGGTAAAAAAAAGATGGCCGCCGAACAAAAAAACATTTTCTCCATACAAATTTTTTGGGTTCTTTTCAAGAGGCTCTCTTAGACATTTTTGTATGAAACTTTTTCCCCCCACTACACGTATAAATAGAACATAAAGATTTTTTTTCACAAAAAAATACAAAACGTAGTGAATGTGGAAAAATTACCAGAGTACCCTAACGGCCCTCAAAAACTATCAATCATAGAGGCATGTTCCTGAAACTAAAAATGTTCAAGACCTTAGGCCCTTTGGTGAGCCAGTAAAAAAAGATAGCTACGGAACAAAAAAAATTGTGTCCATACAAAATTTCTTTTTAATTTTCAAGTGGCTTCCCAGAACATTTTTGTATAGATCTTTTTTTCTCACTAAACGCATGCATAGAACTCATTAGTGTCCTTTCAGAAAAGATACAAAACGTGATACCAATATTTCTTTCTATCTTTCAAGAGAATCCAGAATGTTCTGGTATTTGGTATGGCCTCCCATTTCTTTATTTTACGAATATTGAAGAGACTACAAAGCCCGCGAGCTGCTTGCAGCTCGCGCACCGAGCGCAACACTAGTAAGAATCTATACTAATATTACAAAGAGGTAAAATTTGTGAGGTTGTAGGGGGATAATCTCTGGATCTACTGAACCGATTTAAAAATTCTTTCACCAGTAGAAAGCTACATTATTCCTGAGTGACATAGGCTATTTATTTTCAAAAAAATTAGAGATCCCTGCGAAAATTGTAACTACCCCTGCGAAGCCGGGACGGGTCGCTAGTGATAAATAAATTGTTTAAATCAGTTGTTTAAGTAGTACAAATTACACAGGGAAATTAGCTTTGTTTAATTCAATTCTCACCATTTGTTTCACCAGTATCATGTTGATGGAGAGAGCACTCGAATTGTTTGTTTGTTTTAATTAATTTATTTTTTTAATTTGGAATTAAACCTATGTATAAATCACGGAAAATAAGTCGACCGGTGACCTTCAATGCGCAGAAGTCGAAAATGAGGTATCTCAAGGTGTGAGGGGGTCGCGGGGAGGGCGTGGGGATCGTTCGTAAGCACTGATTAGCTCTCGCGGATTCCTCGTAAGCGCTGATTGGCTCTCCAATCGTATTGTGTCCCGCTCACTCGCACGACGCTGCGCGCACTTGAAGGTCACCGGTCGACTTACGTGACGGGGGTTATATGAAACAGGTGTGATGTAAATCAAGCATGTGCTCACCGCAGCCACCGCTTGCATGCCGGCCAGACGTATGTTGGCTGCTTCCAGTCGAGGGTTCTCCACAGCTTTGGGGCCTGCACCCAGTCGCTAAAACAAAAACTAACTTGATTTACTCGGCCTATGAATAATCGAAATCACATATTTTGATGTCGCTTGAATCAATGTATCCATGCGCAAGCACGTAACCAGGAATTTAGGTCAACTTCAATTTTTTTTTTTATTATCAACATAAAAAACAAACATAAGAGCACAAATTCTGAAGATAACTCTGTTAGTAGAACTTCAAGCTCTGTTGGATCGTTCATAACATAATGTAGAACATTATACCAAAAAAAAATTGCCTATAATGATCGATTTTCTAAGTTTTTAACGGCCTGTTTCACCACCTTTTGATAAGATTCGGATAGCGTATTCACAATTTTTGTCTTTGTCACTTGACATAAAATAAGAAATTGATGAAACTTACGTTTAGGGCCGGACCGCACTTACGCGGCGCTGCGCGTCGCTGCACTGCGCGGCACAAAGCGTCAAAATATTCTTTCTATAATTTTGTATGGGGCATATCGCACTAGAGCGGCGTCGCACAGCGCCGCGTAAGTGCGGTCCGGCCCTTAGACTACCCAACACTCATCAAAAGGTGGTGAAACAGTCCCTTAGATGGTTAAAAAGTCCATACTCTTAAAAACGGCGATTTTTAGACTGATCATTATCATATTATACAATTGAAGATTATATAAATGATAAAAAAGCGTGGATTTCACTCGTTCCAGCAATGCGCGAGATCGCAATTCAATCATGTACTTAACATAAAATTGTTATTGTAATTTTAAAAAAAGAGCAACCGCCGAGTTTCTTGCTGGTTGGAATGGCATTCCGAACCAGTGGTAGATTCAATTGACCATTCAAAAGTACTTGTAAAAGTTAATTTGCATAAAAAACTTTTCTATTCTATTCTATTCTATTTAGAGTTTAGACCGAGTAAAGTCCTTACCTGAGGCGCGAACTGCGTCTTCTCCAGCAGTCCGAAGTTGACCTTCTGCTGCTTCTTGGCCTTCTCCCTGGCCTTGAAGCTGACTTCGTTCTGGTGCCGCCGCCGGAAGATCTCGTCCTCCACCCTGCCCAGCTCGTCCATTATAACTTGAACCCTGTCCAGGTTTACGTCACCCGAGTCTGTGATCCAACCCTGAAGAGTAAAAGTATGTGTGTGATTTCTTTTTGTACTAGTATACATATATGCACATACAAAGGTATTATTAAAAATGTAATGAGAAATTTTGAAGCTGAAAGGAGAAACATTTTCCCATACAAAATGTGCATGGGTTGTGGTAACACATTTAATGTTCATCCCGTCGATATTTGATTTATATCATACTAGCTGATGCCAGCGATTTCGTCCGCGTGGATTCGTATAAATCTCATCCCCTATTTAACCCACTTGGGGGTTTACTTTCCAAAATTCCTGAAACACATAATTATTTATTTTTAACTGATAATACAAATACCGATTTTCATTGATATAACTTTAAAAATAACGGACATTCATACAAACGTCATAAACACTACGTCATAAAAGGAAGCTACTGTGAAAATTTCAAGTTTCTAGCTTCAGTGGTTTAGGCTGAGCGTTGATGATCAGTCAGTCAGTCAGTTAGGACAAGCCTCTTTATAATATTATAGATAATAGATTTAGTAAAGTGCAAACTGAGACTAACCATACAGAGTTATTTTCAAGTAACGCCATGTTAACTTACCTTCGTCTTGTAGACACACTTCTTGTACAGGTTGACGAGGCGGTCCACAGCGCCCTCTCTGATCTCGAGGCTGGGCAAGTGGGGCAGGAAGTCGTTGCCCACGAAGAAGCACATGAACACCCAGTCGTCCAGAGCGCGCTCGAAGTCGTAGTTGAAGGGCAGGTTGGGCATTTGGAGCTCCTGCACACAAAAGGTAAATGAGTTAGTCTAATGCACAAGTTTCCAAACGAAATTTTTTTTTTTTAAATCTTTTTTTCGAAAAAATGTATAGGACCATTTTGCAACCATCCTCAGCTGTCGATTAAAAAAAAGAATCACGCAAATCGGTTCAGTAATCTCGCAGAAATTGGTAAAACAGGTATATTTACATGGAAAAAAGTATGACGTCATCGCGTCTATTCGGAGGTACCGAATAGACGCGATGGCGTCATACTCGAGTGAGAGGCGGCAATCATTTTGCGTAAACTTAAATAATTAATATTGATGGATTTCAAAAATTTTTTCACTGATTTATTAATTTTGGTCTATATTTTAATTCCATTGTGTTAAATATGATATTTTCAACATTAGGAAACTTCCTCATTGAATCGGAATTAGAGCGAGGCCGCACTGCGAAATTTATTCGCGCGAATTTTTTCGCAAAATTCTGTAACATATGGGAATGTAAGAAGCTGCACGCACATGCGATTTAAAATTCGTGAGAAAAATATATTAAAATGCGGAATATAAACCGCGCGAATAAAATTCGCGCGAATAATTTTCGCAGTGCGGCCCCGCTCTTAATGTGCCGATTTGTGGATCTTGTGATAAGTCAACTTTACCAATGGTTTGATAAGCCGATTACCTAAGGAACAACAACAAACTTGGTAGTGTTTAACCGACTTTAAATAAGGAGGTTCCGTATTTGACCTGTTTGTATGTATGTATGTTCGCGATTATTGCAAAAACCAATGAACCTGAATGATTTTGATTATTTTTCACTATCGTACATACTTTCAGGAAGGTTTTAGTATATAACACACCTAGTTATCATACTTATGTACGTTACAAGCATAAATGTACCCATATGTCACTAATATTTTTGATTGGCACACCAATTTCTCTAAGATTGCTGAACTGCAGTCAGTTTAATTTTGTCTAAATTGTAGCTTGTTTTGAACCAACTTCAAAAAAATGGATCTGTATTCAACCTGTATGTATGTACATGTTCACGATTATTTAAAAAATCACACGATTTTTACAAAAAAACTAAATCTGGTATCATAAATGGTGCACAAGAATATATGTATAACAAACTGCCGGGGCAAATAAAGGAAAAAGAGAATTTAACTATTTTTATTGACGCTGTGAAAGAAATAAAGAAAAGAAAAAAGCATATTATAAAGTATACGACTTCTTAAACGAATGATAAAATAAGTCCGCCTCCCACTAAAATGGTAACGGCGCCCTTCCAGGGTTCCATTATTTTGTTCAAATGTGTATATACTTATATATGTGTATATGCTAATATAATGATGGATATTGTTACCTATTATAATAAATAAATAAATAAATAAATAAATCTAGTAAATAAATATATATACCTTCTCAAGATACTCCCTGAGCACAGTGAGCCGCACGAAGATGAAGCTGTCCTGGTTGCCGAACGCGGGGTCGGAGCGCACCAGCGCCGCGTCGGCCGTCGTGCCCGTGCACTCTTTCATCTCGTGCCCTGCCGACAAACTGCACATATCATTTCTGCTAGTAGACGTTCACTGTTCACGGCCTTTCCCAATGAGTGCCATCACACCCAGTCCCCAGCCTTTCTAATCCAGCGTTATCAGTAAAATTTTAGTGTACCAATTTTGAATAAAAAGAGTAGTGTACCGATTTTGAATAGAGAAATGAAATGAGAAATGTTGATGTGTTGTTATACTTTATTTATGTACAGCATCATCATTTTTTTCTGTCAATGTATTTTTGATTGAAAAGAAAATACTAATAATATGAAGAAAAAGCTTACCTAGTTGGCCACAAACGTCACAAGGCCTGGGTTTATTGGGCTTGAACTCCTCCCTGATGATGGTGAAGTTGGGTTCGTGCGTGGCCAGACCCAACATTATCAGATCCGCGTCGGCGCCACATAACACATGCTGTGTGTTTGGGTCGTGATCAGGTTGAGCTACAAAAAGAACATTTATTTGTTGATGTAAGTAGATAATTTGTTTTTAATGTGGTAAAAATATGTGGTAATGTGGTAAAAAACGTGTAATTTGTATGTACAAGATACATCTATACACGTATTACTAATTCCGCGGAATTCTGACAGCTGTCATTGTCATTTACAGATGAGTTATTTGTATGGAAAACAGGGTTAACATCTACGAAGTACGATTTTACCCCAAACTACTTTAATTCCCTGTCATAAAAAGCCATATGCCGAGTAATAATATTACTTGTTTCGCCTTAAAATAGAAAACATCAAGAGTGGAAACTAGAAAGTGCACATTAACAGCAATAGAAAACAAAAGAAGCACATTGAAAAAATTTATTGAAAAATGGATATCGAATGACATTATCACCATGAAGTGTCTGTCAGGCATTTGTCATATATGTCATGTTCGCTGTCATGCGGCAGTTGATTTGTATTTGCATAAGTTTTGAATTTTTTATCTTTTTGTGGGAATTGTTTTATCTCTGGTAACATTACGAAACGTCAGAATTCTGCGGTATTAGTAATTCGGGTATAAAAACGTTTAGTTAACTTACCCCTTTGCCTCCTAATGTAGTCCATGATCTTGTGCTCTCCCTCACCGGGCACATTAGCATCTGAGAGGATCACTTTAATACCTTTCCAGCCTGGATCGCTGTTCAACCTGCAATTGAAATCCAAATCCATAACAAACCAGAGGATATGAGATATTCCAAAACTGAATACTTCATGGGAAATACTGAACATTATTAAAGGGGTTCTTTTGGTAACCCAACTTTCAAATATTCGTTCGTATAACTAGAGGTATAACTCCCGGCACGTAAGTCGAGTGCTGACCTTCAAGTGCGCGCAGCGTCGTACGTGTGAGCGGGACACAAAACGATTGGAGAGCCAATCCGCGCTTACAAGGGATCCGCGAGAGCTAATCAGTGTTTACAAACGATCCCCACACCCTCCCCGCAACCCCTTACCACCCGAGATACCTCATTTTCGACTTCTGCGCATTGAAGGTCAAAGCTAGACTTATTTGCCGTGACTTGTATGCTATGTTAAAATCAAAGCCACAAATATGGAGATTTGGCTTGACAACTTAATTGCAATCTCAGCTAGTAATAAGTGACCATGCAATCTAAGATGGAAGCTGACTAAATTGGAATGGTAAGGCAGTTTTATTACGGTTTTGCATGTCCTCAGAAGCATATGGGTATAAACTATAACATTACCAACTTCCCAACTCCAGGATGCAACTGAGATTTCTTGACAGAAAACCTAATTACTTATAATTAGCCTCAACCACCAAGTCACCAGTCAGGTGATCAGTCCTATGTACCATTTCACCCAGTTCCCCGTTCCTGACCAGGGATGCCATAAACTATGGCTGAATAAGCAAGCAAGATAACCATTGAGGCAGTTAACTTAAGCGTTGCTTCCCATTAACCTAAATAAAATATATTATTAAATCTAACCTGTCATGAATATAATAATGTAAGCACTTGCTCAGCCGATCCATGAAAGGTGTGCCAGGTGTTATACAGTTGGAGTCAAAGTGGGCCTCCTTGGGCCTCTCAGGGGGTAAATAGGCCCCCTTGGCTTGTAGTTCTGATCTGATGCGCGCCACCTCCTCAATCTTCTCCTGGGTCTCCTTTGATGCTCTGAATCTACGGGACCTTTGCTGGTTCATCTTTGCTCTGGGTGCCTTAAAACCGAGAAAATAATTTTAATCATTATAGGTAACACAAATAATCAAAATAAAATCCAATTATAATCTGATTAAAATCCATTGTGACGTAAATATATACCTATACAGCTGTTGTTAGTGTACAACTGTTGTCGCGAAGCGCGTATGCGTTCGCGAAATGCACAAGAGCAAAGTTAGCCGTACTGCTCTAAGGTCAGTGTTTAGTTTATGAATGTAATGTTATCTGTGATTTAGCAGAGTTCGCTCGAAGTTCGCTCTATGCTCTATAGTCTGTGGCTATTACGAATCAGTCATTTTTCATTCGCTATAGTACATTTGAATTGGGGCGCGACAAGGTGGCTGAACGGTATTCCCATTTTGAACGTGTATCGATGTAATCCGCTCGGATCCCGTACCGTGCGCGCGTATTTATATGTTAGTATATCGTGGTTTGCTTAAATGGAATTTATAAAGTCACATCAAGTCTTATTTCCGTTATTCACGAGTGGTATTTAAATAGCGCTGCCAACGCACGACCATCTCTTCCTGAGAACAACATGCAAGCAGAGGCGAAGTCTGGCAGACTCATCTCTTCGAGCACCGAGCGGATGGCGAATAACTTAAGCTAAGTATCTAGACGTTAAGTGCCTGGACGCTAAGTATCTAGATCAGTGATAGGGAATTTATTCTCGATGTGGTTGGCCAACCAAAGTTTAAACGGAGGTCCTCCTCACCATGCCTTTGACCTGGCGGGCGTATTAGATCAGCTAGGAAGTGGTCAAGGACTAAGTACTGGCTGCAACGAGGGATCTTCTACCCTTAGTAGGGCTCATAAGTGTTTGAGCGCTGCAAAGGAGGTTACCGGAAGGTGCGCCGGGGGTCGTATATCGTAATCCCTCCGGGTACCCCTACGGGTTTCCCAGGGAAACATGGCTCGGGGTCATTGGGATGGTGTGGGATGGCCTACCGCACGTTTAAGAAATATAACATAATCACTCTCTCTAGAACTAGGGGCATCATACAGTGATGTCATGGTTAACTTACTCATGCAGGTCGCCGAGGAGCTAGAGCAAGATGGAGAAGGGGGAGCGGAAGACGCGAGGAGACCGGCTGGAGTCAGACTCGCGTCGCAGCATATTACGAAGGTATGACTCCATCAGATATAAATTAACTCGGGGGGCATTCCTTTCCACTCGTTATCACTTACTCATTATTGTAAACCCTCTAAGGGCCCATAGGGGCTCTCAACGACTTAATAACGCGAAGCAGAATTAGGGAAAGGAAGGGCCTTCCCGACATGGTGGAGTCGTGCTGTGATTTTGTAAAAAAAAAAAAAACCCGATATGGTGGAGTCGTGTTGTGATTTTGTAAAAGAATCCGATAATGGTGGATTGTATAGAGATTAGTAAAAGAGACTGGAACTTTCAGCACGTGGAGTCATACCAGATTTAAAAATACCAAGTCGTTTCCGCTCCCCAAATTGTGTAAAAGATGGCGTCGAAGTATCTTTATTTTAAATGTGTGAAACAAGGTGCCAGGCTATAAAGATTGTTGCTACCTACCTATAGAGAAATTCAACAAATTTTTATGTGAAAAACATAGTGGGTAGGGTGTGCGCCTTTTTGTAGCATTTAGCCGTACGAGGTTACGCTGTTCGCCGCGAGGCGGCACATGGTCGCAGTTTCAACTTTAAAAGCGAGGGAAAACGGCAAAAGGTACGTTGGCAGCATTGATTTTTACAAGTTAGTGTAGAGAGGTCAAATTGCCCGCGCAACTCTATGGTGTATACTATGATACGAATTTTCAAGAGCGGACGTGGTCTTTTTTTTTTCAACAGAATAACGGGTTAGTACCAACTTGATAAAGACGAAAGGGCCAGAGTTGCCAAAGATAATATCCAATAAGTATGAGCGAACTTCGAACTAATTTTATTAATTTTGGATATAAGTTTGGTGAATAATATTAATTTTAATTGTTATTTATTTAAAGGTGATATTCCAATAGTTACGACGTACAATTAAAACCGGATACAGAGAAAGTTCGCAGCGCCATAATTTCAAGGGTAACACTTAAAGATGGCGGAACTTTAAAATACAACGTGAAATTTTTCTCTGTGCAACGAAATTAAATATTAAATGTAGATGGAATAATTCGAAGTCTAAAAGTGAAGGCAAAGTGAAACGATACCTCGTAAAGCTAATTTAACAATAAACAATTCGACAATAGAAGGGAAACAAAGGCTGCATTGATAATAGGAGTGACATAATTCTCCCAATATTTAGTTAACAACCTCTGAGCCAAAGGGGTAAGTTCCACTGTTTTCTGTAGTAAGTAGACAAAGTTTCAAATATTAGACCCTTCTTATTAATAGTATCTAACTCTGAGAGTGATTGTTTAAAGATTTTAAGATTTAATTAGCTATACTAGACCTAATTAAAGGGTTAACGTTTCATTTACAAGTATACTGAATGTGGACAATTTTCTGTAGCATGAAAGCTTAGGTTATTATTTTTGTGAAATTATAAACCTTGGAAAGGAATATAGGTATACCTAGTTATTTAGTAGAGAAGTGAAGGGGAAACCTTAAGGAACTTTCCAAGTCCCTATGTCTATACTTTATATGCCAATCTTTGTACATACCTATACCTAGGGTCAGTGACCTTATCAGTGAATATAGCTAGCTAAGTTGATAATTTTGTTTGACTTGAATAAATTGATGAAATATAGTGGTGAATATACAAGTCTACCTTTGGAAAAGGCAGTGAATGATGAATTCTAATTAATTATGAGGATAAATGAATTATTTTTGTTATTTTGGATCAGTACTGAGTTTGATTCTGAATAAGCATGTATATAGAGACTAGTAAGAGAATTTTACTTTACTACTCGCCCAGATTTTACTTTTAATTGGTATCTTGATACGATTTGAATCTAAACAATAAACGTAGACAGTAGATTGATATCCTAGACATAATGGCAGAAGTTTAAGAGAATTAAAATTAGAAATTGAGCGATAGAATTGAGTGTAGTGTTTGCGAAGCGAATAACAACCTTTTTCAAACGAACCCAAAGAGAGAATCATTCATATTTGTTTGTTCATATACCCCAACAGGTGTCTTGATGTTTTGACTTGTATATTAAGGGGCCTATTCCCCTCATATATACAAAAATAAATGATTAATTAAATATATGGATTCATAGTACAGGAGTAGGTTACTTACATGTCGAGTGAATTAAATAATTGAATAATTTGAAATAATTTTTTGTTTTGAGATTTTAACAAAGGGTTAGTCCAGACTTATATCTTTGGAAGATAGTATAAGAGATTGAACAAGATTTTTTTTTTTTTTTTTTAATGAAATTCAGATACAGCGGTTGCTAAGTGGAACGGGTACACTTCATGGCATTCATAGAGTGTGCTTCAACCTCAAAGTAAACATATCATAGACAAGGACAATAAGGTACGCGACTATAAAATATGGTATTTACCTATAAAATCAAAAGTGAATAATCGCATAAATTATTATAAAATACTTATATTTAGAATTTTTTAATTTTAATTTTGATTTTAATTTTTTTTCTCTTTCTCTTTCTCTCTTCATAAGAGAGCAATGCCTATGCAAGTCAAACATCTGTTACAGAGGATTCATCATGGATGAACTATTACTAACACGTCTAAAGCTTCTGGCTACTCAAATACAAACTCTCTCAAATCAAACTTCAGATCTCGGCTCTCTGAATACTGACTTGATCTTTAATGCGGAAGTACTTAAGACTAAATTACGAAGTCTCTTGACGAGGTTCAATAGCGATTTAACAAATTATTTTCGGATGGTCAATGTTCCAGCGGTTGATGAGATAAGCGAGATTAGCGAGATCCAACTTAAGGCAGAAGAAATTCTGGCGGAGTTAGAAGTCAAATTGAGATTATTTCAGAACAACACCAATACTTCAGCAGTAAGTAAAGCAGCGGAGACGACAACATCGTGCCGCTTACCTAAATTAAACTTACCGGAATTTGATGGGGATATATTGAGCTGGCACCAATTTTGGGATCAATTCCAATCGAACATCCACAACAGAAATATAGCAGACGTAGATAAGCTGTTGTATCTTAAGGCCTCGTTGAAAGGAGAAGCGAAGAAAGCTATTGAGGGCCTCGACACTACAAATAAAAATTATAGCATCGCTATTAATACTTTGAAGGAAAGATACGGGAAAGACTCCCATTTAATAGATGCGCATTACTCGGCATTATCAAGAGTGGCAACATCGGATTCAACAATAACATCGTGTAGGAAAGCACTCAATGAAATAGAAAAACATCTAAGAGTTTTAGAATCACTAGGTGAAGATGTAAACCATAATCACCTACGCCATCTCATTTTTAGTAAATTTCCGGAAGACCTCATTTACGAACTAAAACTGAAAATTAAAGACGAATCTGTGAATGAGATAAGAGCAGAATTAGAGAAACTAATCACGGCCAGAGAGGACGCTAACCGAATTACCCATATAAGTAGTACACAGGCAACGGAAAATTACACCGTGGAAGCGTTACACATCACTCAGAACAAACGAAAGTATAGTCCACACAGGACGGAAAGGACACCATATAGAAATGATGATAGAAGAAATGAATGGAGTACACGACCCAGAAGAGTAGAACCTCAAAATCTGAAGAAGAGATGCTTTCTACCAAGAAAGGATACCGAAGGACAGACACGAAACACAACCTTTAAAAGAAGAAATAGGACGGAAGATGAGGTACCGAGGAAAAGAATAAAACCATTCTGTACATTCTGTAATGGAGATCACTTCAGTGACCGATGCGAAAAATATAAGACCGCTAATGAGCGGAAAGAGGTAATCAAAGATAAGTGCTACGGGTGTCTCCGAGGAGGCCATCTTATTTCGAAATGTCAAGATATTAGAGCTTGTTATCATTGTAAAAAACGGGGTCAACATCACAGGGCTCTGTGCCCAAAGAAATTCTCATCCACAACTGAACTCGCAGCTGTCTCAGCGGTGGATAGAAGATGACATACGGTTCTTCAGACAGCTGTAGTAGCCGTCAGGAGAGAAGGAGTTGAGTCTAGTCGAACACGATGCCGTATACTATTCGATACAGGATCTCAGAGGTCTTACATCACCCAACGGATAGCGAAAGAATTAAATTTATCAATAGAGAAGGAAGAAAGCTTATCAGTTTATACCTTTGGTTCCAGGAATCCGCAAGAATTCAATAGTCCAGTTGTTCGACTAGAGTTA
The DNA here is from genome assembly GCA_920104075.1 of Melanargia galathea. Classification (NCBI taxonomy): domain Eukaryota; kingdom Metazoa; phylum Arthropoda; class Insecta; order Lepidoptera; family Nymphalidae; genus Melanargia; species Melanargia galathea. The sequence goes on along the minus strand of OV049875.1, from coordinate 1,434,499 downwards.
GAAACTAAATCTAAGGATAAGAAAATTATTTATGTAAATATCGTACCAGTGATTTCACAGGGAGTACCCTACAGCGAAGAACTTAATAAGTGGAAAAATAAATTAGAACTTGCAGATGATGGATCGTTAACAAATCAAGTTGATATTCTTATTGGGTGTGATTATTATTATTTATTTGTTCGTTCAAGGAGAATTAAAATAAAAGAGGATTTATATCTAGTAGATTCCGAGTTTGGATGGATACTGTCGGGTCAGGTTCCGTATGAGGAGATAGAGAGTGAACATATGTCGGTTGTTACATATTTCCAAGCAGAGATAGATTTCGGACTGAACAAACCTGACATGCCTTTAGATCAAGGAAGTATAGCTTTCCTTTGGGAGCTTGAGTCGATCGGTATAACTGATTCACCTAAAATTACTAGAGAGGAAGAAGCTATTAGGAAATTTAATGAAACTACCAAATTAATTAACGATAGATATTATGTTAGCTGGCCATGGAATGAATATCCTCCAACGTTAACATCTAATTATGGATTGGCATTTGGTCGCTTAGTAAATTTAATCAAGCGCTTAGATGAGGAAACTCTCAAATCTTATAATAATGCTATACAGGAACAAGTATCAAAGGGAATAGTCGAAGTAGTATCAAATAAAGAACAGGTAAATCATCCAGTACACTATTTGCCACATCACTGCGTCGCTCAAAGGGGCAAACCCATTAGAATCGTTTATGATGCCTCATCGAAAGTTAAAGGTAATAAAAGTTTAAATGAATGTCTCTATTGTGGTCCGTTGATGTTAGAAGATTTGACGTGCATATTGATTAGATTTCGAAGACATAATATTGCTTTGTCAGCAGATGTAGAGAAAGCATTCCTCCAGATAGGATTACATGAACAAGATCGTGATGTAACTAGATTTATTTGGTTGAAAGATATTCAGAAACCACCGAGTAAAGAAAACATAGTATGTTTACGATTTTGTAGAGTACCCTTTGGAGTTATATCTAGTCCATTTCTACTAAATGCGACAATTAAACATCATCTTTGTAAAGGAAATGAACACCTACAATTAATTGCAAAGGATATCTATGTAGATAATTTAGTAACCGGAGTTCAAACGCAAGATGAAGCAATACAGTTATATGAAGAAGTGAAAAGTACTTTCCAACGAATATCGATGAACATTAGAGATTGGAGTTCAAATTCGAGACAGTTCTTAGAAAAGATACCCGATGGTGTTAAAGATAAAGTAGTGAAAATCTTGGGTTTAGAATGGGATTTAAAGAAGGATACTCTGCACCTAAGATTCAAGATAAATACAGAAGCGAATTCTAAGCGTGAAGTTTTAAAAGTAATAGCGTCGGTATACGATCCTTGTGGATTAGCAGTACCGCAACTTTTGTCAGCAAAACTATTTCTCCAAAAGCTTTGGCAGACCAAAGTCAAATGGGATACAACACTTTCAAAAGAAAACCAAGTCGAATGGTTGGAAATAAGGAAAGAATTGGAGACTATTAGAAAAATATCGATATCAAGATGCTATTTAAAAAATGTAAGAAGCGAAGAGTATCATTTGCATTGTTTTACAGACGCATCCCTCAAAGCATATGCTGCTGTCGTATATGTAACATATGGTTCAAAAAGAAGTTTTGTTATCGGCAAAACAAGATTAGTCCCTATAAAGGATCAACAACACTTAAAAATTCCACGATTAGAGTTATTAGGAGTTCTTATCGGTTGCAGGCTTATTAAAACCGTTTTAAAAGCATTTTACATGAAAATAGGATTTCAAACGTTATGGACCGACAGCCAAATCGTCATAGAGTGGTGTCAATCTAACAAACTACTACCACCGTTCGTGGCTAGAAGAGTTGAGGAAATAAAAAGTAATAAAGAACTCGTGATTAAGTATGTTCCCTCAGAATTAAACCCGGCGGATGTTGCGACCAAACCAACGAGTTCCAACGAAGACAAAGAAAGGTGGCTTAAAGGTCCTCAGTTCTTATCGGAATCCAGCAATCGGACGTTCTCTATGAAAGATAAGACGCAATCTTTTTTTCTCTCGGCGCGGGAGGTTCTACCGAATACTTCCAGAAGAAGCGATAGTAATCGGGAAGCAGAGGACAATTTAGCAGAAGTTAACAGTAATAGTCACAATGAACCGCTTTGTATTACGGAAAAAATAAAGAAGCTCCAAGCAGAACATTTTGCCCATGAAGTAGCTGGGAAAGAAACTGATTTAAGTCGCAATCTCAAGTTATTTAAAGACGTGGATGGACTGCTACGTTGCAAAGGACGTCTTCAGAATGCAGATCTGTCATTTGACAAACGATATCCAATACTGATTCCTAAGGAATGTGATTTTACAAATAACTTAATAAAGAAGGTCCACAGTGATAATTACCATGTAGGGGTAAATCACACACTTAGTCTCATCAGACAGTCGTACTGGATACCGCGAGGCAAATCACAAGTGCAGAAAGTATTGAAAAAATGTCCAAGGTGTGTTAAACACGGAGGTGGTCCGTTTAAGTTGCCAATTACCCCACCGCTACCTGCAGAAAGAGTAGGCTACAGCAAACCGTTTACTTTTATCGGGATAGACTATATGGGTCCAGTGCTCATCAAGAATGGCCAAAAAAGATGGATTTGTCTATTTACTTGTTTAGCGGTGAGAGCTGTTCATTTGGAACTAGTGCAAGATCTTACAGCCGAGGAAGGGTTATTAGCATTGAGAAGGATGATAGCAAGTAGAAAGATTCCAAAACTCATTACATCAGATAATGCGACACATTTCAAACTTATAGCAGAGATTCTCGCAAAACGATATTGTATTGACAACAAAATTCAATGGAAATTTATTCCGCAATTGGCGCCATGGTTTGGCGGATTCTACGAACGACTTATGGGAATAATTAAAAATTGTATGAAGCGTACGTTAGCAAAACACATGCTCTCCGATAGCCAGTTAGCTACGGTCATCAAAGAAATTGAAGCAGTGCTGAATTCGCGACCACTCACATGTGTAGATTCGGAATTGGACATAATTCTGAAACCAGTTGATTTTCTTACTCCTGGAAGTTGCATTACTATAGAAGAGTCAGTGGAAAATTGCCTAGAAAGGGGTACGTCGATTAAAGTTGATCTTATAAAAAGTTGGAAAAAAGGTCTTAGTATCCTAAAAGAGTTCAAAGAAATGTTCGTAAACAGATATTTGCTTAGTCTTCGAGAAAGGTATAACCACTCGCATAAAGAACCACGCGTCACCTCAAAACTATCTCCAGCAGTAGGACAAATAGTTCAGATAAAAGGGGAAAATAAAAATAGAGAAACCTGGAGAGTCGGTAAAATCGTTTCATTGAAAAGGGGAGGTGATGGCTTATGTAGAGTGGCCATAGTGAAAGTTGGAGGCAAGGAATTTACGAGGTCAATAGCTCATTTATACCCGCTTGAAGCCCAAGAATCAGAGGTAGAGGTTGAAGAGAGATTCATGGGAGGAAAGAAGTCTAGCGAACGGGCTCCTGTAACTGGAAGCGAATCTTTGAAGGAAAATGGAAATAAGCTCACAGTTGTCTTAGACGAGTTGGATCAGGAAGAGAATTTACCATCCATGCATACAGAGGAACCCGTTCAAGACGACGTAGAGGTCGAAGTAGTGGATCAGGGAATCAGAGAGTCTGCAGAAAATGTTGTTGGTACAGAGAGAGCAGAGTTAGAAGGGAACCATGGAAAGGAGGATGAATGTCCGCGAACTAGGTCGAGGAGAGTTGCTGCCACGAAGGCTCTTGAGAAGATCAAAGAGTGGACGAGTAACTTACTATGCCTGTCATAAATTTTTGTTCCGGCCGGGTGTGTCGCGAAGCGCGTATGCGTTCGCGAAATGCACAAGAGCAAAGTTAGCCGTACTGCTCTAAGGTCAGTGTTTAGTTTATGAATGTAATGTTATCTGTGATTTAGCAGAGTTCGCTCGAAGTTCGCTCTATGCTCTATAGTCTGTGGCTATTACGAATCAGTCATTTTTCATTCGCTATAGTACATTTGAATTGGGGCGCGACAAGGTGGCTGAACGGTATTCCCATTTTGAACGTGTATCGATGTAATCCGCTCGGATCCCGTACCGTGCGCGCGTATTTATATGTTAGTATATCGTGGTTTGCTTAAATGGAATTTATAAAGTCACATCAAGTCTTATTTCCGTTATTCACGAGTGGTATTTAAATAGCGCTGCCAACGCACGACCATCTCTTCCTGAGAACAACATGCAAGCAGAGGCGAAGTCTGGCAGACTCATCTCTTCGAGCACCGAGCGGATGGCGAATAACTTAAGCTAAGTATCTAGACGTTAAGTGCCTGGACGCTAAGTATCTAGATCAGTGATAGGGAATTTATTCTCGATGTGGTTGGCCAACCAAAGTTTAAACGGAGGTCCTCCTCACCATGCCTTTGACCTGGCGGGCGTATTAGATCAGCTAGGAAGTGGTCAAGGACTAAGTACTGGCTGCAACGAGGGATCTTCTACCCTTAGTAGGGCTCATAAGTGTTTGAGCGCTGCAAAGGAGGTTACCGGAAGGTGCGCCGGGGGTCGTATATCGTAATCCCTCCGGGTACCCCTACGGGTTTCCCAGGGAAACATGGCTCGGGGTCATTGGGATGGTGTGGGATGGCCTACCGCACGTTTAAGAAATATAACATAATCACTCTCTCTAGAACTAGGGGCATCATACAGTGATGTCATGGTTAACTTACTCATGCAGGTCGCCGAGGAGCTAGAGCAAGATGGAGAAGGGGGAGCGGAAGACGCGAGGAGACCGGCTGGAGTCAGACTCGCGTCGCAGCATATTACGAAGGTATGACTCCATCAGATATAAATTAACTCGGGGGGCATTCCTTTCCACTCGTTATCACTTACTCATTATTGTAAACCCTCTAAGGGCCCATAGGGGCTCTCAACGACTTAATAACGCGAAGCAGAATTAGGGAAAGGAAGGGCCTTCCCGACAACTGTACAGTTATGAAAAGTGCCAAAACAGTAGTTTTTCAATAGTTCAGATCTGATTGAAGCTCTATACTTATACATTTTATACTTCATTTTAGAAAATTAAGTTTACACCAACATATTATCCTCTATTATACACCTCAATAACTCAACAATAAACAGTGAACTGAACTGAACTGAAATCCAAGTCACTATACACGGTGTATGGGGAACACTCTCAGAAACGAACACAGGTGATAGTACTCATGATCACTGATAAGATACTATTAAAAAAAAACATTATTTCGCACCAAGGCCGATATCTATCCTATAAGATTATGTTTAGGTAGTATAATAATAGTGCTAACTTTTCGGAAGAGGTCTCCTTATAGCCTGTATTTTCACTTCTATACTGTCGTGGCCACTCCTAACACAAGCTTTGCGCTTAGTTCGGGGACAAACTGGATTATTAGTCATGTTTCATATTATGTATGGTTTTTACTCACAACTCCATCAATAGCCATGTACAACAGCTTCCTGGGCCTCACGATGCGGAACAGCCTGTCAATGCACTCGAAGATGGCCACCATCATCTCATCCTCATCCTTAGGAGGCGGTTTATCCTCAGGATGCGTACAGGGATGAATGATACCGTTCATGTCCAAGTATAGGTTGTCAAATTCTATCCCATTTGGATTCGGAAGGGACGAATCTACGTATACAAGCTGGCCATCTACGTCGGTTGGCTAAAACAGCACAAAATTCACGATTTTTTTCACTGAAACTTTAAATACAAACATCAACATTTTTAGGTTAGGATTAAGGTTTTTTACCCTCTGTTCAACACACTCCACTATAACACTCGGATATTTGCGGCTTAGCCAGCGAAAGAACGCCGGTACACCCATTTTGTAGAGTGTTTTATCTTAACTTATTTGTTTTAAGTCAAATAAAAATGTGATTTTGTCACGTATTCAACACAAACAAATCGACGCAGATGCCATAGTTGAAACTTGAAATCACAGATCACTAATATACTAGTCTCGTTGAAATAGTGAAAACTGAAAAATATAGATTATAGCAAAATCATCTTTCTTTGCTTTGTCTATGGTTTACTAGTTTTTAACTGGAACTGAAGCTTCACTTGCTTCAAACTTGCTTCAAAGATGTTGTATTCTTTCTCTTCTTGCTTAATCCTAGGCTTCAAACCTCTGCTTCAAACAGAACTTCTACATTCAAACAGGTTTAAACTGGTGTTATACAGTTTTTACTCTATATTCAATGTACTCTGTGGTTGTTTGTCTGTGTCCTTGAGATTGGTTTGTGCTTTGTGGTTTGTTCTAGGCTTTAGTTCTAGGGTTTATTCGTGGTCTATGTTCTAGGGTTTGTTTTGAAAAATTTTTGTTGACATATTTTAATAATTATTTTGTGATGAAGACGTTTTGTATCGTAAATTATTACAGAAAATTCCTGAAAAATGTGCAGATACGTAACTACTGCAGCGTCGAAAAGGGGAAGGAAAAGAGTAGCATCCACAAAATTCGAAATATTGGCATATTAGCACATATAGATGCGGGTTAGGTTAACTTTTACTTTTTATGTAATCCAAGTTGTTTTAATCTTATTTATACACGCAGACGTAAATTGCTAAGGTTATTTAGTGAAAATATTAAAACACACTATTAGTCGTTTGTATAATAATAAATGAATAGATAAACAAATGGGGGCATTAGGTGAAAAGTTGCTGTATCGTTTTAGGTAAAACTACAACGACAGAGCGAATGCTGTTTTACTCCGGCACTATCCGATCCATGGGTGAGGTCCATCATGGGAACACAGTCACTGATTACATGGAGCAAGAGAGACAGAGAGGAATCACTATTACATGTAATTTAACTTTCCATAATATTTACTTTTATGATTGGAAAATATGTTAAGAATAAGAAGTAAAAGTCATGGTGGCCAAGGATGTGGAAACCACTAGGTGGACCGATAACATCAAAAAAGTAGCAGAAAGTCGCTGGATACAAGCGGCACATGACCGCGGCGTGTGGTAGTCCCTACAAGTGACCTATGTCCAGCAGTGGACGTCTATTGTTTGATAACGACGACGATAAAGCCATGGTAGATCTAAGCATGGGCTAAATAAATCTGGTTAAAGATTTGATATGTAATTTATCATTCTATGTAAAGATATACCTACAAATCCAAATAACATATTCATATTCACTGTGTCTGTAATAATTTAACTTTATAGAGCGAGAATTTGTGTGAGGTATCTCCCAACTACAACTGTAAGCCCTCATACGCATTAGCGGTCAACCGCGTATGCGGCTGACCGCGCGGCTAGCCTCTTCATAGAATTTCGTCGCGGTTTAGTGCGTACAAAATGAGCGGTTGCATATAAAAATATAAAAGCGGCCAGCCGCGCGGTCAGCCACGTACGCGGTTGACCGCTAATGCGTATGAGGGCTTATGTCTGTTATATTATATCCCAGGGTCAGTTAAATACTAACTGGAGACAGATAAATCTGTGGAATGATTTGATGACATGGTAACATAATAATTTTGATTTCTCTTCATAATTTATAGGTTTTCATTAAAAAGGTTGAGTCAGCACTTAGAATCATTTTAAGTTATTCAGTTTATTTGAAATGAGAAGGAGTTAAAAACAATAAGGGCCTGTTTCACCATCTTCTGATAAGTGTTGCAAACGTAAGTTTTGTCACTTTCTTACTTTATGTCAAGTGACTGAGACAAAAGTTGTGAATAAACTATCCAACACTTATCAGAAGGTGGTGAAACAGGCCCTTAAGATGTAAGTTCAGAGGTGGCTTTACCTATGGTGCAGGGTGTGTGCTACACACGGGCATAGCAGTGTTAGGGGGCGCCGGGCCTCGGTACTTTCATATTTGTACCTATTCCATTTGACCGCACGCTTACTAAAGGGTGGTAGGGTAATGATTGCACACGGGCGCTACATGGGCTAGAGACGCCTCTGGTTAAGTTACTTTTTGTATCTTTATTATAGCCGCAGCAGTGTCATTCCCATGGCAAGGGCACCAGATCAACCTCATTGACACTCCAGGCCACATAGATTTCACCATGGAGGTGGAACAAAGTCTTGCAGTACTGGATGGAGCTGTGGTAGTGCTGGATGGATCCGCTGGTAATACTGCTGGATGGGTAATTGACGACCTCCCTGGTGCAGTGGTGAGCGCTGTGGTCTTATATGTGGGAGGTCCCGGGTTCGATTCCCGGCAGGGGCAATTTGGGATTTTATACGTTCTAAATTGTCTCTGGTCTGGTCTGGTGGGAGGCTTAAGCCATGGCTGGTTACCACCCTACCGGCTAAAGCCGTGCCGCCAAGCGATTTAGCGTTCCGGTACGATGCCGTGTAGAAACCGAGCAGGGGTATACACACCTCTTCCAAGTTAGCCCGCTTCCATCTTAGACTGCATCATCACTTACCATCAGGTGAGATTGCATTCAAGGGCTAACTTGTATTTTTATCACTGTTTTAGTGTAAAACAATAGATGTCCACTGCTGGATATAGTTGTCTTGCAAGGAATGTCACAGGATGACACTGCTGATCCTTTCAGCAACTCCCAGTGACTCGCTTGAGATCATCTGTGCACTTAGAGGGGGCATTGCTAAAACTACTCTCTTGATATTCTTCGGTAGGAGTTATTTCAAAGCGCTTTCCAATGTGAAGTTGTATTGTTAAGTGACAAAAATAAATATGAATAGATAAAAGTTCAAAATGAAAGAAAAGGAACAATACAATATTTTTCTGACATAATATCTCATAGAGCCAATCCCCTTGACAGAAAAAGATACTATAATATTTAGAGAATGGACAAGTTTCCAAATTTTTTTTAAACTTTTTTTCAAAGAAATCTATGGGACCATTTTAAGAACATCCTCAGCTGTCGATTAAAAAAGAATCACGCAAATCGGTTCAGTAATATAAAAGTAAGTAATAAAGTAATATAAAAAATACCTCAGAATAGACGCTGTGACGTCATACTCGAGTGAAAGGCGGCAATCATTTTGCGTAAACTTAAATTATTAATTTCTCCGTCATTTATTGATGGATTTCAAAAATGTTTTCACTGATTTATTAGTTTTAGTCTATTTTTTAATTTCATTGTGTTAAATATGATATTTTCAACATCAGGAAACTTCCTCATTGTTTGACTTTTAGCTAAATTATTGTAAAAATCTTACTGCTATTTTTTATGATTAAAATAATGTTGAAATTCCTCCGTCCAATGAGGTGTGGAGGCCCAAACGCTGACGGTGTGGCGTCAAGCGAACGGGTACAGAGTGCCTCGTATCGTGTACCTGAACAAGATGGACCGCGGCGACGCGGACGCGCGGGCGTGCGCGCTCTCCGTGCAGGACAAGCTGCGCGTCACGCCGCTGTTGCTGCACGAGCCTATACATCACGAAGGGAGGCTTATCGGTGAGGCACATTTCTTAATAGCATCATCTTTATTCTGCACAGGTGTCCGGCTGTCCGCACATAAACCGTGAAGGTCTGTTGTGCGTGATGTGCCTCTTGGGTTGAAGTCCTCATTCCAGCCATCGCAGATCATTCCAGAAGCCTAACAGGCCTTGACGACCTCCCTGGCGCAGTGGTGAGCGCTGTGGTCCTATAAGTGGGAGGTCCCAGGTTCGATTCCCGGCAGGGGCAGTTCGGGATTATTTTATGAATTCCCAAATTGCCCCTGTGGGGAATCGAATCTGGGATCTCCCACTTATAAGTCGACAGCACTCACCACTGCGTTCCCTGGCATAGTGGTGAATTGTCAATCTTTTCTTCTTTAAGACTTTTGAATAGAATAGAAATGTTCAATAAAAAATTGTTTCAGGTCTCATTGACTTGATAACATTGGAAGAAATCATCTGGACGAGAGGCCGAGGGCAGCACTACACCAAGCGCAAACTCACAGAAAAAAATGACGGCAGAAAATGGGAGACCGCCCTTGACGACCACAGAAAAATCATAGACACACTCTCCTCCCTGGACGATGAGCTTGCAGACATAATCATACAGCAAGAATCCTTAGATAACTTGGATCATACGTTAATTGTGCAAGCTATACGGAGATGTACATTAAATATGTCGTTGTTTCCTATATTGTGCGGCAGTTCGTATAAAAATATTGGGGTGCAAACGTTGATAGATGGTGTAATATCATACCTACCCTCGCCTGTGGAAAGGAGCGGGGTTCACAAGGGTTTTGGATCGGATCTGTCCGCGAGGGCTTTTAAGGTGCAGCACGATGATCAGAGGGGGGTGCTGACGTTCTTGAGGGTGTATAGTGGAGAGGTTAACAAGGGACAGAAGATTTATAACCTGGCCAGGGATAAGAGTGAGCAGGTCAGTGGTTTTAGTCTGTGAAACTTTTCTGAGAAAGTACTCGTAGGTAGTATAAGTGTTTGTAGGTTTGCTAGCAATTGATATCTTATATCTCGATTGATGTAAGCACTATCTGTGTTTTGTGATACCATCCCATCGATACCAGAATGAGTCGATTTAAGGGTAAAACTATAAATTAAGGTTGTAAATCTGCGTAGCATTGAAGAATAAACATGTCTTTTTATTTTATTATATAACTAGCTTTTGCCCGCGGCTTCGCCCGCGTGAATTTCGGTTTTTCACAAATCCTGAGGGATAAGTAAATTTCTGGTCCACCCGCCCCCCGCCGCGCGGCGGCGTACCGCGGTACCGCGTACGGCGGGCGCAGGGCGCAGAGGCGCGCGGCGCGGCGCGGGGAGTTCCGTGCAGCGCGAGCGTCGGCCGTCGCGCGCAGCGAAAATACCTATCAGGGCGTTTTTTAACATAGGTACTTACCGATTTCAACACAACTCCTTTTTGAAAGTCGATTAATAAAGTAGCCTATGTTACTCCTTGGTTAATCCTCTACTTGTCTGTGAAAGTCCCATCAAAATCGGTTCAGTCGTTCCGAAGATTAGCCCGTTCAAACAGACAGACAGACAGACAAAAATTTTAAAAACGTGTGATTCGGTTACGGTATCGTTCAAATAACCATATGAGCTTAATATGTGGTAGTTATTTCGAAATTACAGACAGACACTTCAATTTTATTCATTAGTATAGATTGCAAATATGAAACATTTTTGTGTATTTTCGTAACCCGTGTGTGACAGAGTCGTGAATGAGTGATCGTCCAAATAAATGTAAAATATTTAGATCTTCTTTACGATTCGCTCCGACAGATGTCATTACGTTCTGAACGTGTGCGGATCGTATAAAATATAATTAATTATTCTATTGCTCAGACAGGGTTACTGTATGTGGCGTTGGCGGATGACTACCAGCCCGTGGAGACTGTGACCAGCGGGAACATTGCAGTCGTCAGCGCACTTAAGGTGAACTATAATCAAGTATTGAGTTAAGATAGTTGTGTCACAAGGCTTGACTGACCTTTAACTGTATAAATATCTAGACTACTATCTATGCTAAAGGTAGACCTTAAAGAATGCGACCGCGACTCGACAGACGCGATGAGGGTGAGATAAAGAATCAGGAAGACATCCCTGGCGCAATGATGAGCGCTGTGGTCTTACAAGTGGGTCCGGGTTCAATTCCCGGTAAGGGCAATTTTGCTGCAAAAATTTCTATTGGTCTGCTCTGGTGGGAGACTTCAGCCGTAGCTAAACTTACCACCTATGTACCTAGAGGATGGGAGAGAATCGTGGTGCTATGAAAAGAGTCGCCAGTAAAAAAACGTCTGGTTGGATTCCCTAGGTACTTAGTCGATGGTCCTAGGTATTGCTAGATGGATGAAGCTTGGAAACATACACAAGCTTTCGGTAGAGCCGGCTAGCGCAACGCTAAATACATCTCATCACTGGATTTATCGCGACTTTGGGCTTAAATATTCCATAATGTGTTTTTAGGCGACCATGTCCGGTGATCTGATCACCACAAACCAAGCCGCAGCGAACCGCGCAAAAGAGAAACTCACTTCAATGCTCAAAGACCCGGCGCTGTGCGAGGAATTGATTCACCCGAGCGCCAAACATCGTCTGCAGGCCATGGACACTGATCCCACACCTGAGGAGATAGCTGACGTGCTGCTAGGAATTGGTAAGAGAGATAAAGGGATAGATTCCACTGCTGGACGTACGTCTCAGGACGTAGGATAGTCACAATACACTATCTTGAGTCGTTTATGCCCAGTGGCTGCTTGAGATCTTCCTTCCGAATAAAAACTCTTATTCTTACGAGTGAGGTGTCTTCCAACGCTGTGTTTGTCAAAACGTAATAATTTTCTAAGGTTATTTCGCGATTGAAATCAGCCCCTAATATGGGATTGGCCGAAACTCTCAGCTAAAGTTTGAACGCAGAAAATTAATAAAGCTCCGAAATTCTCCCATAATTCAATTAAAATAGAATTAATAACTTTGAACGCATAAAACTAAATTAATAAAGTTCGCTCTGAAATGCCTCGAAATTCAATTAAAACAGAAATTCATGATCAACCCATTACCGGCTCACTACAGAGCACGGGTCTCCTCTCAGAGTGAGAAGGGTTTTGGCCATAGTCTACCACGCTGGCCAAGCGGATTGGCAGACTTCACACACCTTTGAGAACGTTATGGAGAACTCTCAGGCATGCAGGTTTCCTCACGATGTTTTCCTTCACCGTTAAAGCAAGTGATATTTAAATACTTAAAACGCACATAACTCCGAAAAGTTAGAGGTGCGTGCCCGGGATCGAACCCACGACCTCCGATTAGAAGTCGGTCGTCCTAACCACTAGGCTATCACAGCTTTAAAAAAAAAACAAATATAACCTTAAAAACCAGGTAACACAGTACCAGAGCCCGTGTTCCTGTGCTCCATCGAGCCCCCCAGTGCGGCGCACCAGAACGCGCTGGAGACGGCGCTCGAGGAGCTGCAGAGAGAGGACCCAAGTCTGAGGGTGACCACTGATGACGACACAGGACAGATGGTTCTAGCTGGTAAGGCTACATGGCTGGCTACATATTACATATTAAACCAGGTAACACAGTACCAGAGCCCGTGTTCCTCTGCTCCATCGAGCCCCCCAGTGCGGCGCACCAGAACGCGCTGGAGACGGCGCTCGAGGAGCTGCAGAGAGAGGACCCAAGTCTGAGGGTGACCACTGATGACGACACAGGACAGATGGTTCTAGCTGGTAAGGCTACATGGCTGGCTACATATTACATATTAAACCAGGTAACACAGTACCAGAGCCCGTGTTCCTCTGCTCCATCGAGCCCCCCAGTGCGGCGCACCAGAACGCGCTGGAGACGGCGCTCGAGGAGCTGCAGAGAGAGGACCCAAGTCTGAGGGTGACCACTGATGACGACACAGGACAGATGGTTCTAGCTGGTAAGGCTACATGGCTGGCTACATATTACATATTAAACCAGGTAACACAGTACCAGAGCCCGTGTTCCTCTGCTCCATCGAGCCCCCCAGTGCGGCGCACCAGAACGCGCTGGAGACGGCGCTCGAGGAGCTGCAGAGAGAGGACCCAAGTCTGAGGGTGACCACTGATGACGACACAGGACAGATGGTTCTAGCTGGTAAGGCTACATGGCTGGCTACATATTACATATTAAACCAGGTAACACAGTACCAGAGCCCGTGTTCCTCTGCTCCATCGAGCCCCCCAGTGCGGCGCACCAGAACGCGCTGGAGACGGCGCTCGAGGAGCTGCAGAGAGAGGACCCAAGTCTGAGGGTGACCACTGATGACGACACAGGACAGATGGTTCTAGCTGGTAAGGCTACATGGCTGGCTACATATTACATATTAAACCAGGTAACACAGTACCAGAGCCCGTGTTCCTCTGCTCCATCGAGCCCCCCAGTGCGGCGCACCAGAACGCGCTGGAGACGGCGCTCGAGGAGCTGCAGAGAGAGGACCCAAGTCTGAGGGTGACCACTGATGACGACACAGGACAGATGGTTCTAGCTGGTAAGGCTACATGGCTGGCTACATATTACATATTAAACCAGGTAACACAGTACCAGAGCCCGTGTTCCTCTGCTCCATCGAGCCCCCCAGTGCGGCGCACCAGAACGCGCTGGAGACGGCGCTCGAGGAGCTGCAGAGAGAGGACCCAAGTCTGAGGGTGACCACTGATGACGACACAGGACAGATGGTTCTAGCTGGTAAGGCTACATGGCTGGCTACATATTACATATTAAACCAGGTAACACAGTACCAGAGCCCGTGTTCCTCTGCTCCATCGAGCCCCCCAGTGCGGCGCACCAGAACGCGCTGGAGACGGCGCTCGAGGAGCTGCAGAGAGAGGACCCAAGTCTGAGGGTGACCACTGATGACGACACAGGACAGATGGTTCTAGCTGGTAAGGCTACATGGCTGGCTACATATTACATATTAAACCAGGTAACACAGTACCAGAGCCCGTGTTCCTCTGCTCCATCGAGCCCCCCAGTGCGGCGCACCAGAACGCGCTGGAGACGGCGCTCGAGGAGCTGCAGAGAGAGGACCCAAGTCTGAGGGTGACCACTGATGACGACACAGGACAGATGGTTCTAGCTGGTAAGGCTACATGGCTGGCTACATATTACATATTAAACCAGGTAACACAGTACCAGAGCCCGTGTTCCTCTGCTCCATCGAGCCCCCCAGTGCGGCGCACCAGAACGCGCTGGAGACGGCGCTCGAGGAGCTGCAGAGAGAGGACCCAAGTCTGAGGGTGACCACTGATGACGACACAGGACAGATGGTTCTAGCTGGTAAGGCTACATGGCTGGCTACATATTACATATTAAACCAGGTAACACAGTACCAGAGCCCGTGTTCCTCTGCTCCATCGAGCCCCCCAGTGCGGCGCACCAGAACGCGCTGGAGACGGCGCTCGAGGAGCTGCAGAGAGAGGACCCAAGTCTGAGGGTGACCACTGATGACGACACAGGACAGATGGTTCTAGCTGGTAAGGCTACATGGCTGGCTACATATTACATATTAAACCAGGTAACACAGTACCAGAGCCCGTGTTCCTCTGCTCCATCGAGCCCCCCAGTGCGGCGCACCAGAACGCGCTGGAGACGGCGCTCGAGGAGCTGCAGAGAGAGGACCCAAGTCTGAGGGTGACCACTGATGACGACACAGGACAGATGGTTCTAGCTGGTAAGGCTACATGGCTGGCTACATATTACATATTAAACCAGGTAACACAGTACCAGAGCCCGTGTTCCTCTGCTCCATCGAGCCCCCCAGTGCGGCGCACCAGAACGCGCTGGAGACGGCGCTCGAGGAGCTGCAGAGAGAGGACCCAAGTCTGAGGGTGACCACTGATGACGACACAGGACAGATGGTTCTAGCTGGTAAGGCTACATGGCTGGCTACATATTACATATTAAACCAGGTAACACAGTACCAGAGCCCGTGTTCCTCTGCTCCATCGAGCCCCCCAGTGCGGCGCACCAGAACGCGCTGGAGACGGCGCTCGAGGAGCTGCAGAGAGAGGACCCAAGTCTGAGGGTGACCACTGATGACGACACAGGACAGATGGTTCTAGCTGGTAAGGCTACATGGCTGGCTACATATTACATATTAAACCAGGTAACACAGTACCAGAGCCCGTGTTCCTCTGCTCCATCGAGCCCCCCAGTGCGGCGCACCAGAACGCGCTGGAGACGGCGCTCGAGGAGCTGCAGAGAGAGGACCCAAGTCTGAGGGTGACCACTGATGACGACACAGGACAGATGGTTCTAGCTGGTAAGGCTACATGGCTGGCTACATATTACATATTAAACCAGGTAACACAGTACCAGAGCCCGTGTTCCTCTGCTCCATCGAGCCCCCCAGTGCGGCGCACCAGAACGCGCTGGAGACGGCGCTCGAGGAGCTGCAGAGAGAGGACCCAAGTCTGAGGGTGACCACTGATGACGACACAGGACAGATGGTTCTAGCTGGTAAGGCTACATGGCTGGCTACATATTACATATTAAACCAGGTAACACAGTACCAGAGCCCGTGTTCCTCTGCTCCATCGAGCCCCCCAGTGCGGCGCACCAGAACGCGCTGGAGACGGCGCTCGAGGAGCTGCAGAGAGAGGACCCAAGTCTGAGGGTGACCACTGATGACGACACAGGACAGATGGTTCTAGCTGGTAAGGCTACATGGCTGGCTACATATTACATATTAAACCAGGTAACACAGTACCAGAGCCCGTGTTCCTCTGCTCCATCGAGCCCCCCAGTGCGGCGCACCAGAACGCGCTGGAGACGGCGCTCGAGGAGCTGCAGAGAGAGGACCCAAGTCTGAGGGTGACCACTGATGACGACACAGGACAGATGGTTCTAGCTGGTAAGGCTACATGGCTGGCTACATATTACATATTAAACCAGGTAACACAGTACCAGAGCCCGTGTTCCTCTGCTCCATCGAGCCCCCCAGTGCGGCGCACCAGAACGCGCTGGAGACGGCGCTCGAGGAGCTGCAGAGAGAGGACCCAAGTCTGAGGGTGACCACTGATGACGACACAGGACAGATGGTTCTAGCTGGTAAGGCTACATGGCTGGCTACATATTACATATTAAACCAGGTAACACAGTACCAGAGCCCGTGTTCCTCTGCTCCATCGAGCCCCCCAGTGCGGCGCACCAGAACGCGCTGGAGACGGCGCTCGAGGAGCTGCAGAGAGAGGACCCAAGTCTGAGGGTGACCACTGATGACGACACAGGACAGATGGTTCTAGCTGGTAAGGCTACATGGCTGGCTACATATTACATATTAAACCAGGTAACACAGTACCAGAGCCCGTGTTCCTCTGCTCCATCGAGCCCCCCAGTGCGGCGCACCAGAACGCGCTGGAGACGGCGCTCGAGGAGCTGCAGAGAGAGGACCCAAGTCTGAGGGTGACCACTGATGACGACACAGGACAGATGGTTCTAGCTGGTAAGGCTACATGGCTGGCTACATATTACATATTAAACCAGGTAACACAGTACCAGAGCCCGTGTTCCTCTGCTCCATCGAGCCCCCCAGTGCGGCGCACCAGAACGCGCTGGAGACGGCGCTCGAGGAGCTGCAGAGAGAGGACCCAAGTCTGAGGGTGACCACTGATGACGACACAGGACAGATGGTTCTAGCTGGTAAGGCTACATGGCTGGCTACATATTACATATTAAACCAGGTAACACAGTACCAGAGCCCGTGTTCCTCTGCTCCATCGAGCCCCCCAGTGCGGCGCACCAGAACGCGCTGGAGACGGCGCTCGAGGAGCTGCAGAGAGAGGACCCAAGTCTGAGGGTGACCACTGATGACGACACAGGACAGATGGTTCTAGCTGGTAAGGCTACATGGCTGGCTACATATTACATATTAAACCAGGTAACACAGTACCAGAGCCCGTGTTCCTCTGCTCCATCGAGCCCCCCAGTGCGGCGCACCAGAACGCGCTGGAGACGGCGCTCGAGGAGCTGCAGAGAGAGGACCCAAGTCTGAGGGTGACCACTGATGACGACACAGGACAGATGGTTCTAGCTGGTAAGGCTACATGGCTGGCTACATATTACATATTAAACCAGGTAACACAGTACCAGAGCCCGTGTTCCTCTGCTCCATCGAGCCCCCCAGTGCGGCGCACCAGAACGCGCTGGAGACGGCGCTCGAGGAGCTGCAGAGAGAGGACCCAAGTCTGAGGGTGACCACTGATGACGACACAGGACAGATGGTTCTAGCTGGTAAGGCTACATGGCTGGCTACATATTACATATTAAACCAGGTAACACAGTACCAGAGCCCGTGTTCCTCTGCTCCATCGAGCCCCCCAGTGCGGCGCACCAGAACGCGCTGGAGACGGCGCTCGAGGAGCTGCAGAGAGAGGACCCAAGTCTGAGGGTGACCACTGATGACGACACAGGACAGATGGTTCTAGCTGGTAAGGCTACATGGCTGGCTACATATTACATATTAAACCAGGTAACACAGTACCAGAGCCCGTGTTCCTCTGCTCCATCGAGCCCCCCAGTGCGGCGCACCAGAACGCGCTGGAGACGGCGCTCGAGGAGCTGCAGAGAGAGGACCCAAGTCTGAGGGTGACCACTGATGACGACACAGGACAGATGGTTCTAGCTGGTAAGGCTACATGGCTGGCTACATATTACATATTAAACCAGGTAACACAGTACCAGAGCCCGTGTTCCTCTGCTCCATCGAGCCCCCCAGTGCGGCGCACCAGAACGCGCTGGAGACGGCGCTCGAGGAGCTGCAGAGAGAGGACCCAAGTCTGAGGGTGACCACTGATGACGACACAGGACAGATGGTTCTAGCTGGTAAGGCTACATGGCTGGCTACATATTACATATTAAACCAGGTAACACAGTACCAGAGCCCGTGTTCCTCTGCTCCATCGAGCCCCCCAGTGCGGCGCACCAGAACGCGCTGGAGACGGCGCTCGAGGAGCTGCAGAGAGAGGACCCAAGTCTGAGGGTGACCACTGATGACGACACAGGACAGATGGTTCTAGCTGGTAAGGCTACATGGCTGGCTACATATTACATATTAAACCAGGTAACACAGTACCAGAGCCCGTGTTCCTCTGCTCCATCGAGCCCCCCAGTGCGGCGCACCAGAACGCGCTGGAGACGGCGCTCGAGGAGCTGCAGAGAGAGGACCCAAGTCTGAGGGTGACCACTGATGACGACACAGGACAGATGGTTCTAGCTGGTAAGGCTACATGGCTGGCTACATATTACATATTAAACCAGGTAACACAGTACCAGAGCCCGTGTTCCTCTGCTCCATCGAGCCCCCCAGTGCGGCGCACCAGAACGCGCTGGAGACGGCGCTCGAGGAGCTGCAGAGAGAGGACCCAAGTCTGAGGGTGACCACTGATGACGACACAGGACAGATGGTTCTAGCTGGTAAGGCTACATGGCTGGCTACATATTACATATTAAACCAGGTAACACAGTACCAGAGCCCGTGTTCCTCTGCTCCATCGAGCCCCCCAGTGCGGCGCACCAGAACGCGCTGGAGACGGCGCTCGAGGAGCTGCAGAGAGAGGACCCAAGTCTGAGGGTGACCACTGATGACGACACAGGACAGATGGTTCTAGCTGGTAAGGCTACATGGCTGGCTACATATTACATATTAAACCAGGTAACACAGTACCAGAGCCCGTGTTCCTCTGCTCCATCGAGCCCCCCAGTGCGGCGCACCAGAACGCGCTGGAGACGGCGCTCGAGGAGCTGCAGAGAGAGGACCCAAGTCTGAGGGTGACCACTGATGACGACACAGGACAGATGGTTCTAGCTGGTAAGGCTACATGGCTGGCTACATATTACATATTAAACCAGGTAACACAGTACCAGAGCCCGTGTTCCTCTGCTCCATCGAGCCCCCCAGTGCGGCGCACCAGAACGCGCTGGAGACGGCGCTCGAGGAGCTGCAGAGAGAGGACCCAAGTCTGAGGGTGACCACTGATGACGACACAGGACAGATGGTTCTAGCTGGTAAGGCTACATGGCTGGCTACATATTACATATTAAACCAGGTAACACAGTACCAGAGCCCGTGTTCCTCTGCTCCATCGAGCCCCCCAGTGCGGCGCACCAGAACGCGCTGGAGACGGCGCTCGAGGAGCTGCAGAGAGAGGACCCAAGTCTGAGGGTGACCACTGATGACGACACAGGACAGATGGTTCTAGCTGGTAAGGCTACATGGCTGGCTACATATTACATATTAAACCAGGTAACACAGTACCAGAGCCCGTGTTCCTCTGCTCCATCGAGCCCCCCAGTGCGGCGCACCAGAACGCGCTGGAGACGGCGCTCGAGGAGCTGCAGAGAGAGGACCCAAGTCTGAGGGTGACCACTGATGACGACACAGGACAGATGGTTCTAGCTGGTAAGGCTACATGGCTGGCTACATATTACATATTAAACCAGGTAACACAGTACCAGAGCCCGTGTTCCTCTGCTCCATCGAGCCCCCCAGTGCGGCGCACCAGAACGCGCTGGAGACGGCGCTCGAGGAGCTGCAGAGAGAGGACCCAAGTCTGAGGGTGACCACTGATGACGACACAGGACAGATGGTTCTAGCTGGTAAGGCTACATGGCTGGCTACATATTACATATTAAACCAGGTAACACAGTACCAGAGCCCGTGTTCCTCTGCTCCATCGAGCCCCCCAGTGCGGCGCACCAGAACGCGCTGGAGACGGCGCTCGAGGAGCTGCAGAGAGAGGACCCAAGTCTGAGGGTGACCACTGATGACGACACAGGACAGATGGTTCTAGCTGGTAAGGCTACATGGCTGGCTACATATTACATATTAAACCAGGTAACACAGTACCAGAGCCCGTGTTCCTCTGCTCCATCGAGCCCCCCAGTGCGGCGCACCAGAACGCGCTGGAGACGGCGCTCGAGGAGCTGCAGAGAGAGGACCCAAGTCTGAGGGTGACCACTGATGACGACACAGGACAGATGGTTCTAGCTGGTAAGGCTACATGGCTGGCTACATATTACATATTAAACCAGGTAACACAGTACCAGAGCCCGTGTTCCTCTGCTCCATCGAGCCCCCCAGTGCGGCGCACCAGAACGCGCTGGAGACGGCGCTCGAGGAGCTGCAGAGAGAGGACCCAAGTCTGAGGGTGACCACTGATGACGACACAGGACAGATGGTTCTAGCTGGTAAGGCTACATGGCTGGCTACATATTACATATTAAACCAGGTAACACAGTACCAGAGCCCGTGTTCCTCTGCTCCATCGAGCCCCCCAGTGCGGCGCACCAGAACGCGCTGGAGACGGCGCTCGAGGAGCTGCAGAGAGAGGACCCAAGTCTGAGGGTGACCACTGATGACGACACAGGACAGATGGTTCTAGCTGGTAAGGCTACATGGCTGGCTACATATTACATATTAAACCAGGTAACACAGTACCAGAGCCCGTGTTCCTCTGCTCCATCGAGCCCCCCAGTGCGGCGCAC
The DNA here is from genome assembly GCA_920104075.1 of Melanargia galathea. Taxonomy (NCBI): domain Eukaryota; kingdom Metazoa; phylum Arthropoda; class Insecta; order Lepidoptera; family Nymphalidae; genus Melanargia; species Melanargia galathea. Next base: position 1,413,540 of record OV049875.1, on the reverse strand, counting down.
CAGAACGCGCTGGAGACGGCGCTCGAGGAGCTGCAGAGAGAGGACCCAAGTCTGAGGGTGACCACTGATGACGACACAGGACAGATGGTTCTAGCTGGTAAGGCTACATGGCTGGCTACATATTACATATTAAACCAGGTAACACAGTACCAGAGCCCGTGTTCCTCTGCTCCATCGAGCCCCCCAGTGCGGCGCACCAGAACGCGCTGGAGACGGCGCTCGAGGAGCTGCAGAGAGAGGACCCAAGTCTGAGGGTGACCACTGATGACGACACAGGACAGATGGTTCTAGCTGGTAAGGCTACATGGCTGGCTACATATTACATATTAAACCAGGTAACACAGTACCAGAGCCCGTGTTCCTCTGCTCCATCGAGCCCCCCAGTGCGGCGCACCAGAACGCGCTGGAGACGGCGCTCGAGGAGCTGCAGAGAGAGGACCCAAGTCTGAGGGTGACCACTGATGACGACACAGGACAGATGGTTCTAGCTGGTAAGGCTACATGGCTGGCTACATATTACATATTAAACCAGGTAACACAGTACCAGAGCCCGTGTTCCTCTGCTCCATCGAGCCCCCCAGTGCGGCGCACCAGAACGCGCTGGAGACGGCGCTCGAGGAGCTGCAGAGAGAGGACCCAAGTCTGAGGGTGACCACTGATGACGACACAGGACAGATGGTTCTAGCTGGTAAGGCTACATGGCTGGCTACATATTACATATTAAACCAGGTAACACAGTACCAGAGCCCGTGTTCCTCTGCTCCATCGAGCCCCCCAGTGCGGCGCACCAGAACGCGCTGGAGACGGCGCTCGAGGAGCTGCAGAGAGAGGACCCAAGTCTGAGGGTGACCACTGATGACGACACAGGACAGATGGTTCTAGCTGGTAAGGCTACATGGCTGGCTACATATTACATATTAAACCAGGTAACACAGTACCAGAGCCCGTGTTCCTCTGCTCCATCGAGCCCCCCAGTGCGGCGCACCAGAACGCGCTGGAGACGGCGCTCGAGGAGCTGCAGAGAGAGGACCCAAGTCTGAGGGTGACCACTGATGACGACACAGGACAGATGGTTCTAGCTGGTAAGGCTACATGGCTGGCTACATATTACATATTAAACCAGGTAACACAGTACCAGAGCCCGTGTTCCTCTGCTCCATCGAGCCCCCCAGTGCGGCGCACCAGAACGCGCTGGAGACGGCGCTCGAGGAGCTGCAGAGAGAGGACCCAAGTCTGAGGGTGACCACTGATGACGACACAGGACAGATGGTTCTAGCTGGTAAGGCTACATGGCTGGCTACATATTACATATTAAACCAGGTAACACAGTACCAGAGCCCGTGTTCCTCTGCTCCATCGAGCCCCCCAGTGCGGCGCACCAGAACGCGCTGGAGACGGCGCTCGAGGAGCTGCAGAGAGAGGACCCAAGTCTGAGGGTGACCACTGATGACGACACAGGACAGATGGTTCTAGCTGGTAAGGCTACATGGCTGGCTACATATTACATATTAAACCAGGTAACACAGTACCAGAGCCCGTGTTCCTCTGCTCCATCGAGCCCCCCAGTGCGGCGCACCAGAACGCGCTGGAGACGGCGCTCGAGGAGCTGCAGAGAGAGGACCCAAGTCTGAGGGTGACCACTGATGACGACACAGGACAGATGGTTCTAGCTGGTAAGGCTACATGGCTGGCTACATATTACATATTAAACCAGGTAACACAGTACCAGAGCCCGTGTTCCTCTGCTCCATCGAGCCCCCCAGTGCGGCGCACCAGAACGCGCTGGAGACGGCGCTCGAGGAGCTGCAGAGAGAGGACCCAAGTCTGAGGGTGACCACTGATGACGACACAGGACAGATGGTTCTAGCTGGTAAGGCTACATGGCTGGCTACATATTACATATTAAACCAGGTAACACAGTACCAGAGCCCGTGTTCCTCTGCTCCATCGAGCCCCCCAGTGCGGCGCACCAGAACGCGCTGGAGACGGCGCTCGAGGAGCTGCAGAGAGAGGACCCAAGTCTGAGGGTGACCACTGATGACGACACAGGACAGATGGTTCTAGCTGGTAAGGCTACATGGCTGGCTACATATTACATATTAAACCAGGTAACACAGTACCAGAGCCCGTGTTCCTCTGCTCCATCGAGCCCCCCAGTGCGGCGCACCAGAACGCGCTGGAGACGGCGCTCGAGGAGCTGCAGAGAGAGGACCCAAGTCTGAGGGTGACCACTGATGACGACACAGGACAGATGGTTCTAGCTGGTAAGGCTACATGGCTGGCTACATATTACATATTAAACCAGGTAACACAGTACCAGAGCCCGTGTTCCTCTGCTCCATCGAGCCCCCCAGTGCGGCGCACCAGAACGCGCTGGAGACGGCGCTCGAGGAGCTGCAGAGAGAGGACCCAAGTCTGAGGGTGACCACTGATGACGACACAGGACAGATGGTTCTAGCTGGTAAGGCTACATGGCTGGCTACATATTACATATTAAACCAGGTAACACAGTACCAGAGCCCGTGTTCCTCTGCTCCATCGAGCCCCCCAGTGCGGCGCACCAGAACGCGCTGGAGACGGCGCTCGAGGAGCTGCAGAGAGAGGACCCAAGTCTGAGGGTGACCACTGATGACGACACAGGACAGATGGTTCTAGCTGGTAAGGCTACATGGCTGGCTACATATTACATATTAAACCAGGTAACACAGTACCAGAGCCCGTGTTCCTCTGCTCCATCGAGCCCCCCAGTGCGGCGCACCAGAACGCGCTGGAGACGGCGCTCGAGGAGCTGCAGAGAGAGGACCCAAGTCTGAGGGTGACCACTGATGACGACACAGGACAGATGGTTCTAGCTGGTAAGGCTACATGGCTGGCTACATATTACATATTAAACCAGGTAACACAGTACCAGAGCCCGTGTTCCTCTGCTCCATCGAGCCCCCCAGTGCGGCGCACCAGAACGCGCTGGAGACGGCGCTCGAGGAGCTGCAGAGAGAGGACCCAAGTCTGAGGGTGACCACTGATGACGACACAGGACAGATGGTTCTAGCTGGTAAGGCTACATGGCTGGCTACATATTACATATTAAACCAGGTAACACAGTACCAGAGCCCGTGTTCCTCTGCTCCATCGAGCCCCCCAGTGCGGCGCACCAGAACGCGCTGGAGACGGCGCTCGAGGAGCTGCAGAGAGAGGACCCAAGTCTGAGGGTGACCACTGATGACGACACAGGACAGATGGTTCTAGCTGGTAAGGCTACATGGCTGGCTACATATTACATATTAAACCAGGTAACACAGTACCAGAGCCCGTGTTCCTCTGCTCCATCGAGCCCCCCAGTGCGGCGCACCAGAACGCGCTGGAGACGGCGCTCGAGGAGCTGCAGAGAGAGGACCCAAGTCTGAGGGTGACCACTGATGACGACACAGGACAGATGGTTCTAGCTGGTAAGGCTACATGGCTGGCTACATATTACATATTAAACCAGGTAACACAGTACCAGAGCCCGTGTTCCTCTGCTCCATCGAGCCCCCCAGTGCGGCGCACCAGAACGCGCTGGAGACGGCGCTCGAGGAGCTGCAGAGAGAGGACCCAAGTCTGAGGGTGACCACTGATGACGACACAGGACAGATGGTTCTAGCTGGTAAGGCTACATGGCTGGCTACATATTACATATTAAACCAGGTAACACAGTACCAGAGCCCGTGTTCCTCTGCTCCATCGAGCCCCCCAGTGCGGCGCACCAGAACGCGCTGGAGACGGCGCTCGAGGAGCTGCAGAGAGAGGACCCAAGTCTGAGGGTGACCACTGATGACGACACAGGACAGATGGTTCTAGCTGGTAAGGCTACATGGCTGGCTACATATTACATATTAAACCAGGTAACACAGTACCAGAGCCCGTGTTCCTCTGCTCCATCGAGCCCCCCAGTGCGGCGCACCAGAACGCGCTGGAGACGGCGCTCGAGGAGCTGCAGAGAGAGGACCCAAGTCTGAGGGTGACCACTGATGACGACACAGGACAGATGGTTCTAGCTGGTAAGGCTACATGGCTGGCTACATATTACATATTAAACCAGGTAACACAGTACCAGAGCCCGTGTTCCTCTGCTCCATCGAGCCCCCCAGTGCGGCGCACCAGAACGCGCTGGAGACGGCGCTCGAGGAGCTGCAGAGAGAGGACCCAAGTCTGAGGGTGACCACTGATGACGACACAGGACAGATGGTTCTAGCTGGTAAGGCTACATGGCTGGCTACATATTACATATTAAACCAGGTAACACAGTACCAGAGCCCGTGTTCCTCTGCTCCATCGAGCCCCCCAGTGCGGCGCACCAGAACGCGCTGGAGACGGCGCTCGAGGAGCTGCAGAGAGAGGACCCAAGTCTGAGGGTGACCACTGATGACGACACAGGACAGATGGTTCTAGCTGGTAAGGCTACATGGCTGGCTACATATTACATATTAAACCAGGTAACACAGTACCAGAGCCCGTGTTCCTCTGCTCCATCGAGCCCCCCAGTGCGGCGCACCAGAACGCGCTGGAGACGGCGCTCGAGGAGCTGCAGAGAGAGGACCCAAGTCTGAGGGTGACCACTGATGACGACACAGGACAGATGGTTCTAGCTGGTAAGGCTACATGGCTGGCTACATATTACATATTAAACCAGGTAACACAGTACCAGAGCCCGTGTTCCTCTGCTCCATCGAGCCCCCCAGTGCGGCGCACCAGAACGCGCTGGAGACGGCGCTCGAGGAGCTGCAGAGAGAGGACCCAAGTCTGAGGGTGACCACTGATGACGACACAGGACAGATGGTTCTAGCTGGTAAGGCTACATGGCTGGCTACATATTACATATTAAACCAGGTAACACAGTACCAGAGCCCGTGTTCCTCTGCTCCATCGAGCCCCCCAGTGCGGCGCACCAGAACGCGCTGGAGACGGCGCTCGAGGAGCTGCAGAGAGAGGACCCAAGTCTGAGGGTGACCACTGATGACGACACAGGACAGATGGTTCTAGCTGGTAAGGCTACATGGCTGGCTACATATTACATATTAAACCAGGTAACACAGTACCAGAGCCCGTGTTCCTCTGCTCCATCGAGCCCCCCAGTGCGGCGCACCAGAACGCGCTGGAGACGGCGCTCGAGGAGCTGCAGAGAGAGGACCCAAGTCTGAGGGTGACCACTGATGACGACACAGGACAGATGGTTCTAGCTGGTAAGGCTACATGGCTGGCTACATATTACATATTAAACCAGGTAACACAGTACCAGAGCCCGTGTTCCTCTGCTCCATCGAGCCCCCCAGTGCGGCGCACCAGAACGCGCTGGAGACGGCGCTCGAGGAGCTGCAGAGAGAGGACCCAAGTCTGAGGGTGACCACTGATGACGACACAGGACAGATGGTTCTAGCTGGTAAGGCTACATGGCTGGCTACATATTACATATTAAACCAGGTAACACAGTACCAGAGCCCGTGTTCCTCTGCTCCATCGAGCCCCCCAGTGCGGCGCACCAGAACGCGCTGGAGACGGCGCTCGAGGAGCTGCAGAGAGAGGACCCAAGTCTGAGGGTGACCACTGATGACGACACAGGACAGATGGTTCTAGCTGGTAAGGCTACATGGCTGGCTACATATTACATATTAAACCAGGTAACACAGTACCAGAGCCCGTGTTCCTCTGCTCCATCGAGCCCCCCAGTGCGGCGCACCAGAACGCGCTGGAGACGGCGCTCGAGGAGCTGCAGAGAGAGGACCCAAGTCTGAGGGTGACCACTGATGACGACACAGGACAGATGGTTCTAGCTGGTAAGGCTACATGGCTGGCTACATATTACATATTAAACCAGGTAACACAGTACCAGAGCCCGTGTTCCTCTGCTCCATCGAGCCCCCCAGTGCGGCGCACCAGAACGCGCTGGAGACGGCGCTCGAGGAGCTGCAGAGAGAGGACCCAAGTCTGAGGGTGACCACTGATGACGACACAGGACAGATGGTTCTAGCTGGTAAGGCTACATGGCTGGCTACATATTACATATTAAACCAGGTAACACAGTACCAGAGCCCGTGTTCCTCTGCTCCATCGAGCCCCCCAGTGCGGCGCACCAGAACGCGCTGGAGACGGCGCTCGAGGAGCTGCAGAGAGAGGACCCAAGTCTGAGGGTGACCACTGATGACGACACAGGACAGATGGTTCTAGCTGGTAAGGCTACATGGCTGGCTACATATTACATATTAAACCAGGTAACACAGTACCAGAGCCCGTGTTCCTCTGCTCCATCGAGCCCCCCAGTGCGGCGCACCAGAACGCGCTGGAGACGGCGCTCGAGGAGCTGCAGAGAGAGGACCCAAGTCTGAGGGTGACCACTGATGACGACACAGGACAGATGGTTCTAGCTGGTAAGGCTACATGGCTGGCTACATATTACATATTAAACCAGGTAACACAGTACCAGAGCCCGTGTTCCTCTGCTCCATCGAGCCCCCAGTGCGGCGCACCAGAACGCGCTGGAGACGGCGCTCGAGGAGCTGCAGAGAGAGGACCAAGTCTGAGGGTGACCACTGATGACGACACAGGACAGATCGGTTCTAGCTGGTAAGGCTACATGGCTGGCTACATATTACATATTAAACCAGGTAACACAGTACCAGAGCCCGTGTTCCTCTGCTCCATCGAGCCCCCCAGTGCGGCGCACCAGAACGCGCTGGAGGACGGGGCGCTCGG
>OV049875.1:1392500-1405000 GCA_920104075.1 Melanargia galathea | reverse complement strand
ATTCCTCTCGACTCCTGGCCGACCTGGCGAGGAGGCGCGCTGACATACAGCATATACACTTGCGGCATAAGAATAAGGTTTGTACGGTATATTACAGGGTTTTTAAGAAATCCCATGGGAAAACGTTGGATTCTCCGGGATAAAAAGTATCATAGTCCGTTTCCAGGATACGACGAAATTTGTGCCAAAAATTGACATCAGTTCATCGATAAAAGAGACACAGATACAGAGACACTTTCGTATTTGTCAATATTGAGGGTATTAAAAATCCCGTAGGAACTTTGGGATTATAATATATGCAAAAGTAACCCCTGTCTGTCTGTTAACTTTACAGTAACTTTTCAGTGCTCAACCGCTCAACAGAATTTGACAAAATTTCGGCATACAGATAGCTTGTATTCTGCTTGTATCCCGGAAAATCGAAGAGTTCCCATTTTATTTTTAAGGACTTTAATCGTCGCAGACATCTGGTAGTGTAACAATATAGTTGTGTCCACGAAAATGCTTCTTCCACACCAGGTAGTAGAATGTCTGGCGCCGCTGTCGGAGCTGCTCGGCTACTCGTCAGCGCTGCGCTCGCTCAGCTCGGGCCTGGCCACCTTCACCATGGAGTTCCACTCCAACCGGCAGATGTCTCCCCACGACGAGGAGAGAGCCATCCGCGCTGTCACCGGCTTCTAGCCCGACATCTCACTATAGTTGGGACATTACAAACGTGCGAACCAAGTCATAAATCATTTTTATCGGACTTTTCGCTCGCACTTACAGGCCTTATGGAACCGGAACCTGATTCTGCGGTGTTGTGTGTTACAATAATAAAGGATATGTCGATAGTCGATAACACTATAATCGTAATGCTTCATGCTATAGGGCCCAGCGCAAGCATTTTTTGAGAACACTGACTAACCAAGGTCGTGTCCTCATTAGGGGAACAGTGAGCGGCTAATTGTTTGCTTCCAGTTAGCTTCCCTATAGTTTTTAAATGTAGTGTCCAAACAGCGCATAATGTTCGCAATTTGCGGCGTTTCGCTTGCCAACTATTCAATGAGTTCAGTGAGAGACTGATTAGCCTCCAAACATCTCCAAAACTATGAGAGATCCAGAGCTATAAAATGCGTGCGATACGCCGCTCAGAGTCAGCCAGCGGACAGTCAGCCGCTCACTGTTCGCCTAATGGGGACACGGCCCAAGTTTACGACTGTTGACGTACAGTGCAAAACTGAATGTACTTCAAAACGCGAGATAAACCATTATGCTCGAGCGTCAAGTTTTGAAGAACATTCAATTTTGCATTGTATGCCAATAGTAAAGTTAATTTATTCAGTGTTCTCAGAAAATGCTCTGCAATGCGCTGTGCAGAAAATGCGCTGCAATGCTTGGTATGCGCTGAGCCTTACATTCATTCGTGAATGAAATTAATGGAAGGAGTCAAGTCATGCCTGTTACCAATTGAATGGGAAAATATTAATGGCAAGTGTTTGGTACTGTGGGCACTCGCTCGATAAGCAAGTTTCATAGAGAGTTCAATCCAATGTCATACAATCGAATTTTTTTAAATGAAGCCGTCGATATATGCAAGGGGAAATCTAGGATTGTAGGAGCATTAAAACATCTTAGTATTAGACAGTTAGTATAATACGAGCGGATACCCGCGACTTCGTTCGCGTGGATATTGATTTTAATAATCCCGTGGGAATCATTTTGTTTTTCCTATGCTCCTTTGAGCTTAAACCTTGCTAAAAACTGTTAAAAGTTCACTGGCGGATGTTTAGGTACATCAAAATGTAAACATCCGCCAGTGAAAGTCCCATCAAAATCGGTCCAGCCTTTCGGAGATTAGCCAGTAGTCTTTAAAGTATCTACTTTCTAACAAAAAAAGAATGAATGAAATCGGACCACCCGTTAACGAATTACAGCTAAGTACACATTTTGCCTTTCATCCCCTCTCCCAAGGGAACCGTGCTGAATTTCGGGATAAAAAGTATCCTATATGTTACTCCGTAGTATGAACTTAAATCGTACCAAGTTTCGTTCCAATCCATTCAGTAGTTTTTGCGTGATGCGCGCACAAACATACAGACAAACAGACAAACAGATAAACAGACAAACAGACAAACAGATAAACAGACAAACAGACAAACAGACAAACAGACAAAAATTTCAAAAATAGCTTTTTTACGTTCTATTACTTATCCCTAACATCCCCCAGTTATTATTTTGCAAAAATCTTCAATGTACAGATACGGCAATTCTACGATTTTATTATATGTATAGATGTTGTAAATAATGAAGTAGTACAATTTATTTGTAAAAGTTGTATAATAAAATATGTGATATTTACAGATTTTTTGTTTGTTTAAAGTTTTCTCCATGTTTCTACAGATTCTGCCCTGTTATGCTTTTCTGGAAATAAGAGACAATTATTTAAATTCGGGTTTGCCCATTGTTTTCTAGCGTATTATGTAATCGATTTCCCTTTAAAGATTAAGTTGACACTGTCTTCTTTTGAAGGACACTTCTTTCTTGTGAAGGAGATAGTGCAACATTTGTCAACGTTCAGGTGTAAACCGTTGTTTGAGCAATATTCAGTACTGCGGTCTAAATCTTCCTGCAAACTATAACAACCTATTTCCGTTTTAATCACATTGAATATTTTAGTATCATCAGCATACAATAATAACTGAGAATTTTTTATACATTTGACCACATTGTTGATAAATATAATAGGTTGGGGAAAAAGAAATCCATTATTTTTATCCATTATCCATTATTTTCGTCTGAGCTGCTTCACCGCGCTTTGACCACGATCGCTTTCGCATAATGTTGTCGTATGTGACCCATTTCTCATCCCCAGTCACCATCCGTTTAAGAAATGGGTCGATTTCATTACGTTTGGCCAAGGCTTCGCAGATGGAAATTCGATCCATCATGTTTTTTGGTGTTAATTGGTGTGGCACCCAAACATCAAGCTTTTTTTTAAACCCAGCTTTGTGCAAATGGTTTAAAACTGTTTTGTGGTCGATCTTTAACTCCTGGGCGATGCTACGACTACTAACATGCCGGTCCACTTCGATGATTTCAGTGACTTTGTCGACATTTTCGACGACGGGCCTGCCTGTGCGAGGGGCATCCTTAACGTCAAAATATCCGAACGGAATCGACGAAACCAAAATTGCGCGTAATTAGCTGTTACAGTATCGGGACCATAAACACTATTCACATTTTCAGCCGCCTGACTTGCATTTTCGCCCTTATCAAAGAAAAACTGTAAAATGTACCGAATTTTCTCTTTGTTGACTTCCATCTTTAACGCCGTGTAACTCAGAACTGAATGGACAAAACAAAAAACTGCAAACGAATTCTTTTAGTGCGAACTGTTACCTTGACAACGAGCATAAATTTGAAATTGTTTGATCGATAATTTACGAGATATCGATCACTACAGCCATCTACCGAAAAAATAATGGATTTCTTTTTCCCCAACCTATTATTAAAGAGTAATGGTCCCAGGTGGTAGCCCTGTGGCACACCAGATGTTATACAAATGTTGTAGTGTAACCCTTGATAGTTACTGCTTGGGGTCCTGTCATGCAGATACAACGTGAGCCATCTTAAGAGGTCGCCGTGAATACTAACGCTTCAATTTTAGCAATTAATAAGCTATGGCTATCCATAGCATCCAAAATCGTATCCAGCATCTCGCAAAGATTTGTCTCCGTGGAACGTTTATTAATAAACCCAAGCTGAGACGGTGTTAATAATTGAGGTTTAATGTAATAATGGTCGCACTGCCGGGAATATACAATGTCATATACAATTTTTTTAAACAATTTTGGAATTTTGGAATACCTAGGTGTATAGTACATTAAGCCGATCGTAAAACCGGGAATGCGATGAGGGTAACCTGGAAGAGGTTGTCGAGCTCGTCGAGCAGCGTCTCGTGGCGGTACTGCAGGCGCACGTCGGGCACGTTGGTGCGCGTGATGTCGTTGCCGGGCGCGCCCTCGCGCTCGTAGTGCTGCCCCACCCAGCGCTGCTTCATCTGACACATCAACACTTGTTGGTGAGCAGGTTATTCGTATATAAGCGTAGCAATAAAAAGACCTTTCTTCGCACTGATGCTATGCGCAGGATAAAACTAGGTTTGTTTATTATGTATAACGTAAACCTCATGCGGGAAGCCGGACATGATGACGGAGTTCCTGGCCAGCTCGCACATGTCGCACGCGCTCAGCTTCCACGCCTGCGCCGCCACGCTGTACTCCTCCATCAGTGGCTCCTGGAAACATTTGCTGACATCAAATAAAATAAATTTTAAATATCGAAACATCGAGGGCAGTATGCCAGGACCACGATCTTCAGCAATAAAGGAACGAGCGGAGAGAGAGATTAGTACCTTAGTGTAATGGAACTGCAGGGGGTCGTCGGTGCTGAGCGTGACGCGCAGGCCGCGCGCGTGGTACTCGGGCAGCGGGTTGCGGTGGTAGCGCAGGAACAGCGAGTTGTTGCTGAGCGGCGACATCGCGATGAAGATCTGCGCCAGGTAGTAGATGTACTGCAGCGCCGGCACCTGCAACACGACAACTCACACTGGAGCTTGACTCATTTCTGTTATTGACCAGGCTCTAAGCTGCACTGACTTCTGTTAATACTGTGCTGGACACGCAGTGGCTATACAAAATGAGTTGATATACATACTTGTGCCACCACATTCAAAGCACCGCCACCGAAGCGATAGTACTTAGGTACTGAGAACTGTATTTACCAGTACAATTTATATCACAATTCACATAAAAGAATTCTGAGCCGTCAGTGACAGAACCGTTGAACGGTTGCACTTTTGAATCCTCAGTCTCAGAACCGTTAAACGGTTGAACTCTCTGAGTCCTCAATGACAGAACCATTGAAGTTGAACGAATCTTGGATTCTCTTAGTCTAAGGCATGATGGTATACCTTCCGCAGCATCAGTCCGTGGGAAATGTTCTCGGCTAGCAGGAAACCAGCGCACAGGTGCACGGGTGGGCCCGCCTCACCGCAGTGCGGCCGCAAGACGAACGTGTTGAGACCTTGTTCTCTGCACAAACAACTACATGATAAAGAAACAAACGGAATGCGCGACGGAAATGTGTTTAAAAACACTTCCTCATATATGATGGAAAGTCAAAATTATTTTGCTGTAATCCGCAAAACAGTCAAAGTATGGTACAACAAGCAGCACGTGCTATGCCCTTCTTCAGCCTTCCTGCTCTTAAATATGCAGGAAAAAGCGAATCCCAAGCACCACCATCATGTAACACCACACAAATCCACCACCAAAATAAACTCGACGATCGTTTCACTGCGACACCGGAGCATCCTCAGGAGACTCTACAATCACATTGTAGAGTCTACATCTCCTGAGGATGCTCCGGTGACTACAATGTGATCTCCTCGGCAACCTGGGCGGCCTGCTAGGCTTCTGGAGTGATCTCGGATGGCTGGAGTGAAGACTTTAATGGAAGAGGCACATCACGCACAACAGCCCTAGTAGCAATTTTCGTTGGGGGTTTGTTGCCAACGGTAGCCAACGGTTGGTAACATGTTGGGAGATGGTGGTTGAGATGCCAACTAAGTCCCTCTGTAAGGCCAACTGCATGAAATGTTACGTTACGTCATGCAGTATTGCCAACAATCTTGTAACGTTGGGCCAACGTTCGCTATAGTTGGTTAAACAACAAGGTATAATCATACTGTTGGTCCAACGTTGGCCTAACTACAGACTACAGCGTTGTAATATATGCAAATTATGTAACGTTGGGCCAACGTTCGCTATAGTTGGTTGAACAACAAGGTATAATCATACTGTTGGTCCAACGTTGGCCTAACTACAGACTACAGCGTTGTAATATATGCAAAATATGTAACGTTGGGCCAACGTTCGCTATAGTTGGTTGGACAACAAGGTATAATCATACTGTTGGTCCAACGTTGGCCTAACTACAGACTACAGCGTTGTAATATATGCAAATTATGTAACGTTGGGCCAACGTTCGCTATAGTTGGTTGAACAACAAGGTATAATCATACTGTTGGTGCAACGTTGGCCTAACTACAGACTACAGCGTTGTAATATATGCAAAATATGTATCGTTGGGCCAACCTTCGCTATAGTTGGTTGAACAACAAGGTATAATCATACTGTTGGTGCAACGTTGGCCTAACTACAGACTACAGCGTTGTAATAATAGCAAAATATTTAACGTTGGGCCAATGTTCGCTATAGTTGGTTGAACAACAAGGTATAATAATATTGTTGGTCCAACGTTGGCCTAACTACAGACTACAGCGTTGTAATATATGCAAAATATGTAACGTTGGGGCAACCTTCGCTATAGTTGGTTGAACAACAAGGTATAATCATACTGTTGGTCCAACGTTGGCCTAACTACAGACTACAGCGTTGTAATATATGCAAAATATGTAACGTTGGGGCAACCTTCGCTATAGTTGGTTGAACAACAAGATATAATCATACTGTTGGTCCAACGTTGGCCTAACTACAGACTACAGCGTTGTAATATATGCAAAATATGTAACGTTGGGCCAACGTTCGCTATAGTTGGTTGAACAACAGGGTATAATCATACTGTTGGTCCAACGTTGGCCTAACTACAGACTACAGCGTTGTAATATATGCAAAATATGTAACGTTGGGCCAACGTTCGCTATAGTTGGTTGAACAACAAGGTATAATCATACTGTTGGTGCAACGTTGGCCTAACTACAGACTACAGCGTTGTAATATATGCAAAATATGTAATGTTGGGCCAACGTTCGCTATAGTTGGTTGAACAACAAGGTATAATCATACTGTTGGTGCAACGTTGGCCTAACTACAGACTACAGCGTTGTAATATATGCAAAATATGTAATGTTGGGCCAACGTTCGCTATAGTTGGTTGAACAACAAGGTATAATCATACTGTTGGTGCAACGTTGGCCTAACTACAGACTACAGCGTTGTAATATATGCAAAATATGTAACGTTGGGCCAATGTTCGCTATAGTTGGTTGAACAACAAGGTATAATAATATTGTTGGTCCAACGTTGGCCTAACTACCGACTACAGCGTTGTAATATATGCAAAATATGTAACATTGGGCCAACGTTCGATATAGTTGGTTGAACAACAAGGTATAATCATACTGTTGGTGCAACGTTGGCCTAACTACAGACTACAGCGTTGTAATATATGCAAAATATGCATCGTTGGGCCAATGTTCGCTATAGTTGGTTGAACAACAAGGTATAATCATACTGTTGGTCCAACGTTGGCCTAACTACAGACTACAGCGTTGTAATATATGCAAAATATGTAACGTTGGGGCAACCTTCGCTATAGTTGGTTGAACAACAAGGTATAATCATACTGTTGGTCCAACGTTGGCCTAACTACAGACTACAGCGTTGTAATATATGCAAAATATGTAACGTTGGGGCAACCTTCGCTATAGTTGGTTGAACAACAAGGTATAGAATAGAATAGAATAGAAAAGTTTTTTATTCAAATAAACTTTTACAAGTGCTTTTGAATAGTCAGATGAATCTACCACTGGTTCGGAATGCCGTTCCAACCGAGAAGAACCAGCAAGAAACTCGGCGGTTGCTCTTTTCCAAATTTACAATATCAATATAACAATTTTATGTTAAGTACATGATTGAATTGCCGTCTCGCGCATTGCTGGAACGAGTCAAATCCACGCCTTTTTATCATTTATATAAGTAATCATAATTTTATTCAGATAAACTTTCGGAAGCGTTTACGAATCGACAAATGAATCTACCACAGGTTCGGAATGGTGCTTACAATTCTACACATGTGAAGAAGGGCAGACAAAAGCAGCCCCATTTCCGACGGTGGCACCCGTTCACGAGCATGACGCATGATCCAGCCATTGCTTCGCTCAACCATATTCGAGGGAACGTAACAACCCGCACCACACGACACCAACACAGAAATGTTTAAAGAGAGCGTGACATACTTAGGCTACCCATGATCAAAGCATCGAATTGAACACCAATAATCAAATACTCGTTTTAAGACATGAGTTAAATTTTCTTAGATTGTTTCCAAGCAACCTGTCATTGAGAAATTGCTCCATGCTTTTTTATCATTTATATAATCTTCAATTGTATAATATGCTTTTTTTATGAGCATATTTTTAATAGAGTTCTTAAACTTGTGTAAAGGCAAGTCTAAGATTGCTTGTGGAATTTTATTATAGAACATTACGCCCATTCCCACAAATGACCTTTGGACCCTTTTGAGGCGTAACTGAGGAAACACGAGCCTATTTCTATTTCTTAATTGCCTGTCGTGTAATTCGCACTTTTTAATGTAACTGTGAATGTTTTGCCTAACAAAAATTATATTGTTATAGATATATTGAGAAGCTACCGTAAGAATACCTATTTCTTTAAATTTCTCTCGAAGGGAATCCCGCGGTTTTAAATTATAAATTGCGCGAATTGCCCTTTTTTGTAAAACGAAATTTTTTTCAATATCAGCCGCTTTACCCCATAGTATGAGTCCATACGACATAATACTATGGAAATATGCAAAATAAACAATTTTTGCAGTTTCTATATCTGTTATCTGTCGAATCTTCCTAACAGCGTAAGCAGCAGAGCTGAGCTTGCCAGCAAGTGTTGCTATATGGGTGCCCCATTGAAGCTTTGCATCTAGGGTTATTCCCAAGAACACAGTTGTGTCCTCAGTTTTCAATGGCTCACCACTTATCTTTAAATTTTTGCTAGTAACCCTTGTATTGGGCAATAGAAACTCGACACACTTGGTTTTTTTTGCATTCAAAAGTAGATTGTTTGTAGTAAACCAGTGTGAAACTTGAGATAATGTATTATTTACATCGTCAAAATTGTCCTTAGTCCTATCGACTTTAAAAATCAAAGACGTGTCAAGGTATAATCATACTGTTGGTGCAACGTTGGCCTAACTACAGACTACAGCGTTGTAATATATGCAAAATATGTAATGTTGGGCCAACGTTCGCTATAGTTGGTTGAACAACAAGGTATAATCATACTGTTGGTGCAACGTTGGCCTAACTACAGACTACAGCGTTGTAATATATGCAAAATGTGTAACGTTCGGCCAACCTTCGCTATAGTTGGTTGAACAACAAGGTATAATCCTTCTTTTGGTGCAACGTTGGCCTAACTACAGACTACAGCGTTGTAATATATGCAAAATTTGTAACGTTCGGCCAACCTTCGCTATAGTTGGTTGAACAACAAGGTATAATCCTTTTTTTGGTGCTACGTTGGCCTAACTACAGACTACAGCTTTGTAATATATGCAACATGTGTAAACGTTGGGCCAACCTTCGCTATAGTTGGTTGAATAGCAATAATACTGTGGGTGCTATGTTGGCCTAACTACAGACTACAGCGTTGTAATATATGCAAAATGTGTAACGTAGTCGTATGAGCACATAGACATTGTGAAAATAAGAAGTTTGAGTACCAACAACATGAGGCTGCACCTTATAGTTTCGGAGATATAAGCTTTTAAAAATCTGACAACGGGAGCACATTGACATCGCAAAAATAAGAAGTTTGAGTACCAACAACATGGGGCTGCACCTTATAGTTTCGGAGATATAAGCTTTTAAAAATCTGACAACGGGAGCACATTGACATCGCAAAAATAAGAAGTTTGAGTACCAACAACATGGGGCTGCACCTTATAGCTTCGGAGATATAAGCTTTTAACAATATGACCACGGAAGCATATAGACATCGCGTAAATAAGAAGTTTGAGTACCAGCAACATGGGGCTGTACCCTATAGTTTCGGAAATATAAGCTTTTAAAAATCTGACCACGTGAGCACTTAGACATCGCGAAAATAAGAAGTTTGAGTACCAACAACATGGGGCTGTACCCTATAGTTTCGGAAATATAAGCTTTTAAAAATCTGACCACGGGAGCACATAGACATCGCAAAAATAAGAAGTTTGAGTACCAACAACATGGGGCTGCACCTTATAGTTTCGGAGATATAAGCTTTTAAAAATCTGACCACGTTAGCATATAGACATCGCGAAAATAAGAAGTTTGAGTACCAACAACATGGGGCTGCACCGTATGGTTTCGGAGATATAAGCTTTTAAAAATTTGACCACGGGAGCATATAGACATCGCGAAAATAAGAAGTTTGAGTACCAACACCATGGGGCTGTACCCTATAGTTTCGGAGATATAAGCTTTTAAAAATTTGACCACGGGAGCATATAGACATCGCGAAAATAATAAGTTTGAGTACCAACAACATGGGGCTGTACCCTATAGTTTCGGAAATATATGCTTTTAAAAATCTGACCACGGAAGCATATAGACATCGCGAAAATAAGAAGTTTGAGTACCAACAACATGGGGCTGCACCTTATAGTTTCGAAGATAAAAGCTTTTAAAAATCTGACCACGTTACCATTTATAGACATCGCGAAAATAAGAAGTTTGAGTACCAACAGCATGGGGCTGCACCTTATGGTTTCGGAAATATAAGCTTTGAAAAATCAGACCACGTCAGCACATCTACGCGAAAATAAGATGTTTGTGTAACAACATCATGGATCTGCACCTTATAGTTTCGGTAGATTAGCAAAGTACGGCACCGTAACAACAGGCTTACATGGTCACGTGACGAAATACAACTGTGGACGTCTCGTAGTTACGTAGGTAGGTATTAGCGGGCATCCTTTGAAAAAGACCGACTTTGAATGGATCGGCCCGTAACACGTGTCTTTACTCCGAACAGTACAGAAATCACGTCCACACTTGTAACTAGCCGCACCGAACATGTTCGCGAACTATGCCATGTACGGTCGTTTCTTCGAGCGCTTGAGATGGGTTACTGCTTAACAGTTCGGCGTAACAAATGCCGTCCACACTATCGTAACTACTACGCGGTGTTGACACGGTTACGCAGTTCGGTTCGATGAAATGTTACAAGTTTGGACGGACCTTTAAATGTGAATATCTTGCAGTTCCAATACTTAGGTACTTCATAACTTAGGTGGGCATTAAGTAATCATTCTACAGTGTCAGGACTCAGGATTAAGGATTCGCAATAGGAGCCTACTATAACCTGCCCCCTGATTGTGTAACTTTTGACGATGAAATGGTATTCATTTGATGGCCTAAGGCATCAAAGTAAAATAAACCATAACATCATTGAAATAGAGCTCAATTTCGTCTATCCATTCATATACGTTTAGGTATGTACGATACGATCCATAACGCTCCATGTTGAAATCAGTTGTACTGAATTTGTGACTTTAAATTAATACATTCAAGGTATATTTTACTTTAATGGTCTTAGGCCATCAAATGAATACCATTTCATCGTCAAAAGTTACACAATCAGGGGGCAGAACCACTATTAGTTTTTTACCTAAAAAATATGTGATGACTTGTCCGTGACTTTCTTTAGGTCTTAATATTGATCTCCAATAAACAAAAATCGATAAATATGGGAAAAAGTGCTTGATTTCGTTTAATAATTTAATCATGAAGGAATAAAACAAACCTAAAACATATTTTTTGAAATGAATAATATGTGATATGATATGATAAAAATTTGCGTGAAATGAAACGTTGTTTGACACGACAAGCGCAGGGTGGCCATTTTGTGGGGAGTTTCCCAACCTGCGGGGAGATTTGAAATAGATTGGGAATTTATTGGATTT
Organism: Melanargia galathea; assembly: GCA_920104075.1. Lineage (NCBI taxonomy): Eukaryota > Metazoa > Arthropoda > Insecta > Lepidoptera > Nymphalidae > Melanargia > Melanargia galathea. The sequence goes on along the minus strand of OV049875.1, from coordinate 1,393,249 downwards.
ATTTATAAATGTCTATAAAAAGGTTTTGTTTTTTTAACCACACTTTTGGTAAATTTAGTACTTTGTTTATCACTAGGGCAGCCGAGTTAACCTAGTGTTTAATTTATTTTTCCTATTTTTCATGAGATTCGGGTCTACATATACTTACCTACTAATAAAATTACACTCCGAATAAAATACTAAATCCATTTTAAAAAAAAAGTGTTACAAATGCAATTAAAAAATAGGTAGGTAAGTATTTTGCATTTGCATTTAAAATAATAAATGTATTTCAAAATAGTTCACATCTTTGGTTGGGAAACAAAAAAGCTGAACTGGCAACACTTCCGGCGGGATGAACGCCACCCGACGCCATTTTGCTAAATGCTAATCTGTGATGCTAATTGCTAATTCATCTCAAGCGATTTATTGAATTTTAAGTACCTGAAAGTGTGATTTTCTCTAAATCACATAGTTTATTAAGTTGGGACCCACCAGATCAGGTAAGTACACAATATTTGTCAAGATTTATGATTTAATATGTTTAATCGTAGTTTTTGTTTTTTGACTGATTCGTGATTTACTGGTGTTTGAGCTGGTAAGATAACACTAATAGCTGACGTTGCCTCCATTATTCTGGAGCAATTTAGGCATTTAGGTAGGTACTACTTACATGCTACCTCAGCTTTTATTTTACACGTTTTGGCAGATCCGCATGGTCGCCTGACCACTCAAGTAGGCGACTATGCGGACTTCTATGCGCTGAATAT
>OV049875.1:0-30000 GCA_920104075.1 Melanargia galathea | reverse complement strand
TATATATCTTTCTACATTTAATTTTTATATGTGTATAATATGCTTTTCTTTTTATTTTGTGGATACATATTTATTTATTTTCTTTTATAATCTTTTCTGCTATGGTTTTACAGTATTTTAAAAATATGTTTCTTTGCGCTTTATTTTCCATTAGTCTATTTAAATTTTCTTTTGTAATATTTTCATCTACAATTATCTCGGTTTCAAACCTCTGCTTTGAAAATCTTTGGCAGTCCAGTAGTAAATGCAGAATCTCCTCATTTTCAGCTGGATCACATTGACACGAGGGGCTCGCTTTGCACTTGAATTTGTGCAAGTAATGTGCAAATCCACCGTGACCCGTGAGTACTTGTGTTATAGTCGAATCTAGTTTTATTGTTCGCATTATTTTGTAGGCTTTCCTGACATCTGGCAGAAAAGCTTTTGTTGTGTTAGCGGTGTCACCTTCACTATATCTTTTCTGCCAGACGTCAAGTGTAGCTTGTCTTATTTTCCCTTTTACATATGACACCGGGCATGCATCATAGTCCGCTTTACTTTTTTTGTAGAGTGCGGCCTGTTTGGCCAGCTCATCGGCCCGTTCATTGCCTTCAATGCCCACGTGGGCTTTTATCCAGTACAGCCGTACTTCCTTGCCTTGTCTGCGAAGATTGGCTATTTGCTTCCTTATTGCAAAGGCCAAGGGGTGAGATGACCCGTGGCTTCTCAGCAAGTCCAGTGACGACCTGGAGTCGCTGAGAATACACACTTCATCGTCCTTCCCCTTGGAAATTTTTTCAATTGCCCTTTGGATTGCATATAGCTCCGCTTGGAATACGGTACAATAAGGTTCAAGTCTCAGCTTCATGGATGCCGTCTCCTTACCGTCTTTCCAGATGGATACGGCCGCTCCAACCTTTTCTTCAATCTTACTCCCGTCGGTGAAAATAAGAGTACCTTGCAATTTGTGTGTCTCGACGGTTTCAGATTGAAGATCCTCGAGGTTTGAGTAGTCAATGGCGATCGTCTTTGCCGGGTGTTCGGCTTCCAGGAAGCTGATCCTTTCCTCTAATTTTCTGTCCTCTGGTAGGCATTGAAGGGGACGACCACGTTTCGCTTCATACAGCTGGCTGTGCTCGGAGATTCGCAAGTCCAAAGGAATCAGTCCGGATAAAACTAACGCCGCGTGCAGAGATACTGTCCTATAGGATTTGCAGATCTTCTGGGCAAATCCACGTTGTATAGTATTTAGTTGTTTTTGTATAGTTATTTTTTCGGCAGCTTTGGCCCAGACACTTGCAGCGTACATAACAATTGGCTCGATGACGGCCACGTAAATAGTTCTTATGACTTCCGGGTTTAACCCCCACGTAGTTCTGGCCGTTCGGGCCAGTTGTTTGTAGATATTTAAGGCTTTGATTGAAGTGTTTGCCACGTGTTTATTAAATGTTAATTTTTCATCTATAGTTAGTCCTAGAAGTTTTATTTCTTTTGTAAATATAATTTCCTGTCCCCCCATTTTTAATTTAGGTTTTTCGAATTTTAGTTTTTTAGTTAAAATCATAGCGTGAGTTTTATGTGCAGCAAATTTTAATTTATTGTCTTTTCCCCAAGCATTTACTAAATCTAAAGTTTCATTGGCTTTGTTTTGAATGCACTGCGAGGCCCTTCCGGAAAACACTAAAACAACGTCGTCCGCAAAGGCCTGGCAGTACACCCCTTGCTGATCCATTGCGTTGAGTAGAGGGTTCAATAGAAGGTTCCAAAATATAGGTCCCCCTATTGAGCCCTGCACACAACCCTTTGTTGTATATTTTGTGAATGTTTTCCCCGCGTACGTTACTTCAACCTGCCTATTTTCCAGGTAACTGTCTATCAGGTGTTTCAAGTTTTTGGGACAGTCCATTTTGCGTAATTGGTACTTGATGGCTGGCCACCAGGCGCAGTCGAAAGCGCCCTCTATGTCTAATGAAATTAGGATGACAATATTTTTTCCCTGTATCTGTTCCTTTATATGATTCATTAGATCAAAGAGGGCGTCTTCCGTACTGCGCTGGGGAACGAACCCATACTGCCTTGTGTTTAGTTTCGGCAGGAGGTGCCATTTAAGCCTTGTGACCAGCATCTTTTCGAGTATCTTGCCGAAAACTGACAAAAGCCCTATGGGTCTATAAGACTTTGGATGATTGTAGTCAGTTTTACCCGGCTTTCTTAGAACTACAATTGTAGCCACCTTCCAAAGACTAGGAAACAGAGACAACTCCAAGCATTTATTTGCTATACTCAAGAAAAGCCCCGGGTCATGGTTTATGACGACAGTGCAGATATCTGCCGTGAGCCCATCAGGACCCGGAGCTTTCCTTGGGTTAAAGCTATTTACCGCGTACTGTAGTTCAGATTCGGTGAAATAAGGATCATCTTTGCCCTCATCGTTGGGAACGGATGTAAGTTCTCTAATTTCAGCGTGTTTCGGGGTGTCCTCCAGGACATTGTCGTCCGGAAAGAAGATCGATGTAATGTATTCGACAGATTCTGTGGGACTAAGCGCGACTCCATCTTTGACCATTGGTTTATCATCCATTCTCCTCTGTGTCGATCTAATCACCCTATACACGCCATCCCACAGACTCTCCCGGTCTTGTTTGGTACAAAACGCCTTCCAACTTGTCGTTTGTGATTTCCTTGCTTCTTCTTCGTATTTTAGTTTTATTTCCACGTATTCATTTACTACGTGTGAACGGCGGGAGGGAGCAGCACATTTTATTCTTCTTTTTTTGGTTATCATTTCCCTTTTTAAAAGTTCAAGCTCCTCAGTCCACCAGGGTAGTCTAAAACAATCTTTTGATTTTATTTTTGGGATAGTCTCATCGCATGTTTTTATAATATTATCTATATATTTTCCTACTAATTTATCTAACTCGCTTTTATTTTTAATCTGTCTCACCCTTGTCTCAACAATGTCCATCTCTTTTAATTTTTTATCTAACTCTTTCCTAAAAGTTATCCATCTGGCTTTCTTAGTATAGTATTTTCTTGTTGATTTTTTATTTTCGAATGTATGTTTTTCTAACTGTATTAAAAATTTTATAGTATTGTGATCGGAACTAGTAAAACCCTGGTCCACTTCCCAGCCTTCAACTTTACTTAGCAGGTCCAAACTACACGTCGTTATATCGACCCTGCTGCTGTATATTTTATTGTTTCTTATAGTTAAGAATGTGGGCTCGCTTCCGTCGTTCAATATTTGCAGGTCAAGCTCGTCAAGAAAGGAAGCCAGCTCTGCTCCCCTATGGTTTTCTTCGGAGCTGCCCCACCAGGTACTCCAGGCGTTGACGTCTCCGCCGAATATGATATTAGTCATCCCTTTTTTCTTGATTATTTTTCGTACGTGCTCCAGGTAGGGTTCGAGGGGTTTATCTTCTTCGAAGTAGGCCGATATAAGGTTAACTATACGATCGTGGGTTTTAATAGCGACATAGACGATATTTTCTGTCGTTAGAACTGGATCCTCGTATATTTCCAAGTTCTGATTGTGCACCAAGATCGCTGCCTTTATCGGCCCACTTCGGTCCTTTATTTTTTGTACTACTCTTATCCCTGAGTATTGGCTTACGATTCCCTCGGCCCCTACGTAGGGTTCTTGAATTAGGGAGACGTCGACGCTGTTGTCTTTGGCTCCTTTCAGCAGCTCCAGGGTAGCGAGCTTCTTCCTCTGTAAGTTCGCCTGAATCACCGCTATCCCGTTGAAGACTTAGGCTTAACAGTACGAGACGCTAGACCGGGCTATAGTGTCCCACTTCTTTCTAATCGGGCACTCCGGGTCAAATGCGCTGTGCTCCGTCCTTTCCAGTCTGGCTATGTGGCAGTTTCTGCAGCAGGCCACGTCGCCGACGGTCAACGAGGGGCAGACTGAACGGAGGTGAGGCCCGGCGCAGTGACCGCACCTGTCCTCGGATTCCTTGCACAGACGGCGGCTGTGGCCGAAGCCAAGACACCGCGTGCACTGAACCAGAGGAGACTGGTCCAAGACGAAGCAACGCTGGAGGTCGATGTGTACTCTTCCCTGATTCGTTAGTCTTTGCCAGACCTTTGGTGACACCTGCAATACCATATGGCACTCGTGGGGATTCCTGGCGGGTCGGCGATATTTCGGTACTACTCGATATTCGCTGTCAGGAATGTCCGTGAGTGCATCTGCGTTCTGGGATTTAATTGAGGCTACAACCTCGTCGTCAGTATTGTAAGACAACATATTTTTGATGACGATGAGTGGATCCTTATTTTTAGCCTCGTTAATTTGCAAATTGTCATCCGCTTTCAACTTGTTGGTCAAGCGAGTCAGTGAGTCTTTCGATTCGCAGCTTATTACGACCTTTTGGTTTCTGGCTTTGCGGATCCTTTCCACCCTGACTCCGCTCGCTCTCGCGTCTGCAGCGCCCCGTATTCTCTTGATGACATCATCGCTCGTGTCTTTCTCATCTTTTGAGGATACGATGATAGAGTGGTTCGAATTTGGCATGGACTTGAATTTTGGACCGGCTGCTACCTCGGCGTAAGTCGCACTTCTCTTACTCTCTTCAACAACAGCCGCTAGCTGACTGCTGGCTTCATTGAGCCGCTTTGTGATTTCGGCAGCCAGAGGCAGAGGCTGTTGCTGGCTGGACTTGGAGAGTGCATCAAGTACGTCGAAGTTCACAATTTGTCGCAGCGACTTCACCTCTTTGAGCACTTCCGCGATGGGGGCTCTTATGTCCACAGCTTTGACACCCTCCACCAGTTCCTCCAGTCGTACGTTCTGCTGTTTCTCAAGGCTCAGCGCCTGGGATGTCGCATGGGAGCGGGCCCGCTCTAATTGCAGCTGAAGCGTCTGTCGAGACTCACTGAGCCGCAGAACTATTTCATATAGCCCGGCGAGGCTCTCCAGAACTTTTTCCTTAATGGAGGTTTTTAAGTTCCCCGACTGTTCCATTTGTTCCTTTGCCTCCTGGAGAAGGCGGTTTGCTGCAGCTGGAAGGGCTGAAAGAGCGGCCTGTGAAGGCTCACCGGTCGACGTCCTGCTAGATACACTAGGGCACGGGGAAGACTGGCTGGAGGTCTGTGCTGATGGAGCATCGCTGCCCGAAGGTTTGGGATCTTCGGCACTTACTGAGCGCAATAAGACCTTCCTGCTTATAGGTACCGCTTTCTTTGGTTTGGCGCCTGGCGCGTTGCCCGACATGTTTTTATTAAGCTTTGAATTTTAGATTTAAATGTACGAAATTTTTAATTTCAGGGTCGGAGTTTTGGTCCAGGGAGCAATGAGTAGACAAATGGGGCCCTCCACACTACCAGGCACACGACTGCAAAATCAGAATTTCAAAATTTTCAGTACAAAGTTCCGCGGCTCTCCCTACGGTACTGCCCTTGTCCACCTATCTAACGAACAATGGGTGGGTGGGAGGGCGATTTTTCGCGATTTTCTGTGGTTTTTCGCCGCGGAAAAGCGCTCGGGGTCGGTCGCGGGCACCGCCCGGGCCGGAAAATGTGAAAATTTAGGAAAATTTAGGACTTTGAAGTTTTTTGCCAAAATTTGCCGAAAATTGTAAGTGTGAAAATTTGGAAAATGAAAATTTAATTGTTTTTCTGTTACAGGTCGACGGGGCCGGTGGAGAGCGACGTGCCCGTGTGAAATTTCGACGCAAGATGCTGGAAGAACCGAGCAACGGCGCAAGATTGTCGCGATTTTTCGTGCAAATCGATCAAAAAGGTTAGGTTAGGTTAGGTTAGGTTAGGTTAGGTTAGGTTAGGTTAGGTTAGGTTAGGTTAGGTTAGGTTAGGTTAGGTTAGGTTAGGTTAGGTTAGGTTAGGTTAGGTTAGGTTAGGTTAGGTTAGGTTAGGTTAGGTTAGGTTAGGTTAGGTTAGGTTAGGTTAGGTTAGGTTAGGTTAGGTTAGGTTAGGTTAGGTTAGGTTAGGTTAGGTTAGGTTAAGTTAGGTTAGGTTAGGTTAGGTTAGGTTAGGTTAGGTTAGGTTAGGTTAGGTTAGGTTAGGTTAGGTTAGGTTAGGTTAGGTTAGGTTAGGTTAGGTTAGGTTAGGTTAGGTTAGGTTAGGTTAGGTTAGGTTAGGTTAGGTTAGGTTAGGTTAGGTTAGGTTAGGTTAGGTTAGGTTAGGTTAGGTTAGGTTAGGTTAGGTTAGGTTAGGTTAGGTTAGGTTAGGTTAGGTTAGGTTAGGTTAGGTTAGGTTAGGTTAGGTTAGGTTAGGTTAGGTTAGGTTAGGTTAGGTTAGGTTAGGTTAGGTTAGGTTAGGTTAGGTTAGGTTAGGTTAGGTTAGGTTAGGTTAGGTTAGGTTAGGTTAGGTTAGGTTAGGTTAGGTTAGGTTAGGTTAGGTTAGGTTAGGTTAGGTTAGGTTAGGTTAGGTTAGGTTAGGTTTTTTTTTTTTTTTTTTTTTTTTTTACTAAAAACCCCCGATATGATGGTCGGAGACTTTGTTTAATATTTTTCTTTTTCTATGCCATACTTTTGTTTTTAGGTACAAAAGCACAATTCATAGGTAAGTAAGTTTTTATCCAAGTAATTTATTATATTCTTATAATATAAATACTACTTTAGATCTATACTTTTCATCTATGATTTATGTTTTGTTCCTATTTATCACTGACTGTGCAATTTTTGCACAGTATTCTAAGAATTTGTCCCTGGAGTCTTTGGCGGACACAATCTCGCATAGTGTATCACTGCTTATCCTTTTGCCGATACACATTTCCGTATCATACCTACGTCTTGCATGTATCGGGCATTCTGTTAGTATGTGTATGACGGATTGCTCTGTCTGACCGTCGCATTCACAGAATGGGTTCTCTTTGCACTTAAACCTATGCAAATATTGATTGAATCCGCCATGACCTGTTAATATTTGTACTAATTCTGGCGTCAGTGCAATCTTTTTTATGATTTTGAAAGCCTTTTCGGCGCTAGGGAAAAATAGTTTTGTGCCTGAAGCATTTGTGTGATTTGAGTATCTTTCCTCCCAAATTGCTATCGACTGTCTCCTTATTTCATATTTTATATATGAAATTGGGCATTTATCGTAGTCAGGAGCCGACTTTTTGGTCATGGCGGCTTCCTTGGCCAAGAAGTCAGCTCTTTCATTTCCGACTATTCCAACATGAGCTCTTATCCAGACCATGCGAACTTTTTTCCCCTGTTGCCTCAAGACGTGTAAATTTTTCCTTGTGGCGAAAGCCAGTGGGTGAAAAGTCTTGGGTTTCTTTATTAGCTCTAACGACGATCTGGAGTCACTCAGGATGTTTACGGAGGTTTGTTTTGTTTTTATAGCTATTTCGGTGGCACGGTAGAGCGCGTACATTTCGGCCTGAAACACTGTGCAGTAAGACGCTAGCCGAAACTTTCTGTACTGTTTTTCTGCTCCGTCTTTCCAAATTGTCAGGGCAGCACCCACCTTACCATTGATTTTGCTCCCGTCCGTAAACATTTCTGTGGCATTTGTTTCGCCCGTCATTCCATCTTCGAGCTGCCGTTCATTAAGACATTCAAAATCATACGTCTCATCGTGTGCCGGGTGTGGTGCGTAAAGGTAGCATATTTCTTCTTCTATTTGACTGTCTTCCCCTATGAATTCTTGGGTCTTTCCACGCTTGGCCATATAGAGTTTTGCATTTTCTAAAACACGCAAGTCAAGGGGAATCAGTCCAGCGAGAGTTAATGCCGCGTTAAGCGAAGTCGTCCTGTAAGCTTTTACTATTTTCTGAGCAAAACCCCTTTGTACAACATTAAGTTGTTTTTGCACAGTTAATTTTTGCGCGGCTGGAGCCCAGACGCTTGCTGCGTAAAGCACTATAGGTTCTATTACCGAGACGTATATTGTTCTGATGATCTCCGAATTCAGTCCCCAGTTTATTTTGGCTGATCTAGCCAGCGGTTTGTAAATATTTAATGCCTTCGTACATACGTATTTTACGTGGCTGTTAAATGTTAACTTGCTGTCTAAGATCAGTCCCAATATTTTGATTTCGTCGACTAGGCCGATCGTAGCATCAGCCATGCGTATGCGTGGGGTTTCATATTTTAGTTTTTTTGTTATAATCATTGCGCTGGTCTTGTGCGGTGCGAATTTCATTTTATTTTGGACTCCCCACTCATACACATAGCTGAGTACCCGTTCAGCCTGCTCCTCTATTTTTGTGACTGAATGTCCGGAGAACACCAGAACAATATCGTCGGCAAATGCTTGGCAGTATGTTTGTCTCTGCTCTATTCCGTCCAGGAGAGGGTCCAAAAGTGCGTTCCAAAAAGTTGGGCCACTAATAGATCCCTGTATGCATCCTTTGTCTGTGTTAGCCGTATATTCTTTTCCAGCGTAGCGGACGCTTACCTTTCTGTCCTTTAAGTAACTGTGGACTAACTTACGTAAGTTTTTGGGGCATTTTTTATCCACCAATCGACATTTTATGGCCGGCCACCACGCGCTGTCGAAGGCTCCCTCTATGTCCAGTGATACTATAATGTTAATAAGTTTCTTTTCTATGTTATTCTTTATATGTTGGACTAGGTCATAGAGGGAGTCCTCCGTGCTGCGCTGTGGGACAAAGCCATATTGTCTAGGATTTAATTGCAGTGACAAGTGCCATCGAATTCTTCTTATTAATAGTTTTTCTAATATCTTTCCTAGAATTGGCAGCAACCCAATTGGTCTGTATGCTTTTGCTTGGGTGTAATCTGGTTTAGCTGGTTTACGCAATACGATGACGGTTGCCTCTTTCCAGATTTTTGGGAAGTAAGATATTTCGAGACACTTGTTCACGATGCTCAAGAATAAGTCTCTATCTGTCTTTATGGCCGCTGCACATATGTCAGCCGTGAGTCCGTCCTTGCCAGGTGCCTTCTTGGGGTTAAAAGATTCGACAGCATAGTTTAGTTCATCGCTGGTAAACGGTGGGTCTTGTTTTTCTTCTTCAGTCTCATTTTCATCGTTTATTGCTCGGGTTCTAATTTCTTGATGTTCATTATTATCTTCCATTTCAATATCTCGCGGGAAGAAAGTTTTTGTAAGTAATTTAACAGACTCTTCCGAGCTTAGAACTTCCCCATCGTTTATGAGCGGTTGATCCTCATATCTTCTGCTAGTTTTCCGTATTACCCGGTAAATACCATCCCAGAGGCTTTCTCTTGATTGAGTACTACAAAAATTTTTCCAACTGGTAGTTTGAGCAATTGCTGCTTCAGTCTCATATTTTTTCTTTGCTTTCAGGTAGACGTCTACGGTGTATTGTCGTCGTGTTGGAGCTGCGCATGAAACTCTTCTTTTCTTCGTCACCATGTCTCTCTTCAAGGCTTCGAGCTCATCGGTCCACCAGGGTAAGTTAAATTTATATTTCATTTTTATAGGTGGGATTGTATCCCGACATGCTTTGTCAATGCCATTTACATATTTATTTACATTGATTTCCAATTCCTCAGATGTTTTAATTTTTTCTATTACAGATACGTTAATTTGGTTTGTTGCCAAATATTCTTCCAATTCTTCCTTAAATTTAGACCAATTCGCTTTCCGTGTGTTAAAAATTCTCGTAGTCTTTCTTACTGTGTCATTTGCCGATTTTTCCAATTTTATTGTAAATGTGATGGCATTGTGGTCCGAGTTTATAATACCTTGGTCAAACTCACTAACCCAATTAATTCTTGACTGCATGTGGTGACATCCACCCTGCTCTTACAGGTCTGCCCATTTCTTATGGTGAAGAAGGTTGGTATGGTGCCCTCATTTAGTATGTGCATCTCCATCTCCTCCATTACGCCCATAAATGCTTCTCCTCTGTAGTCTTCAGCCTCGCTACCCCACCATGTGCTCCAAGCATTAGCATCTCCTCCGATTATCATTTTTTGCATCTGTAATTGATCCTTAATCTTTTGCAGATGTGTGAGGTAGGGTTCTATTGGCAGACTATCTTCAAAGTAGATGGAGACTACACATACCGACCAGAGACGCGTTTTTAAAATTGCCACCGCTATATTTTCCGTAGTTAATGCCGTGTTTTCCACAACTTCTACATTATCGTCAAAAATTATTATCGCGGCCTTAACCGGCTTCGTTCTATTATTCATTTTCTGGACAACCTTGTATCCTCTGGCCTGAGTTAATTCCCCTTCTGATCCAACGTAGGGTTCTTGCACCATTGCAAAACCAAAATTTCGTCTCTGTGCTTCAAAGAGCAGCTCCTTTGTTGCCAACTTTGCTCGTTGCAAGTTAGCTTGAATCACCCGCATCGAATGTCTCACCGCTTTGTATGATTCGTCTAGTGTTACCTCCTGGTTGCCCTTAGCAGTAAGCCACTTTCGTCCGTGCCAGAGCATCCCACTTCTTTCGGATTGGACAGCTTTCATCATAGCTACTGTGGTCCGTCGTTTCCAGTCGGCTGCTCTGGCAGTTTCGACATGTGGGTCGGTTTCCAGCCCTCCACGCCGGACACTCGCTTCGTAGATGCTGGCCGGCACAATGGCCGCAGGTATCTACAGATTCCTGACAGTTCCTGCGGCCATGTCCGTAGCCCAGACACCTAGAGCACGTCACAAGCGGGGACTGGTCTTCGACCGTGACTCTCTGCAAGTCGATATGTAATTTTCCGGCGGTGGTCAGACTCTTCCACACTGGGGGTGACACCTGGAGGACCACATGATTTTCCAGCGGATTTCTGGCCTTCCTGCGGTACCGCACGTTGGCTCTGTAGTTCTCGCTAGGTATCCCCCCCAGTATGTGGTCGTTTTGTTTGCGAAGCGCGCCCAAGACGTCATCGTCTGTATTAATATTTAGAACGTTGCGTAATATCACGAGTGGATCTCTATTTACCTTTTCCTCCATAAGCAGAGTTGGACTGTCAGATTTGAGCCTTTCTGCCACTTTGGCCAGCTCCTCTCGCGACTGACAGCCCAACACTACTTTCTGGTCCTTAGTTCTGGTTAGGTTAGGTTAGGTTAGGTTAGGTTAGGTTAGGTTAGGTTAGGTTAGGTTAGGTTAGGTTAGGTTAGGTTAGGTTAGGTTAGGTTAGGTTAGGTTAGGTTAGGTTAGGTTAGGTTAGGTTAGGTTAGGTTAGGTTAGGTTAGGTTAGGTTAGGTTAGGTTAGGTTAGGTTAGGTTAGGTTAGGTTAGGTTAGGTTAGGTTAGGTTAGGTTAGGTTAGGTTAGGTTAGGTTAGGTTAGGTTAGGTTAGGTTAGGTTAGGTTAGGTTAGGTTAGGTTAGGTTAGGTTAGGTTAGGTTAGGTTAGGTTAGGTTAGGTTAGGTTAGGTTAGGTTAGGTTAGGTTAGGTTAGGTTAGGTTAGGTTAGGTTAGGTTAGGTTAGGTTAGGTTAGGTTAGGTTAGGTTAGGTTAGGTTAGGTTAGGTTAGGTTAGGTTAGGTTAGGTTAGGTTAGGTTAGGTTAGGTTAGGTTAGGTTAGGTTAGGTTAGGTTAGGTTAGGTTAGGTTAGGTTAGGTTAGGTTAGGTTAGGTTAGGTTAGGTTAGGTTAGGTTAGGTTAGGTTAGGTTAGGTTAGGTTAGGTTAGGTTAGGTTAGGTTAGGTTAGGTTAGGTTAGGTTAGGTTAGGTTAGGTTAGGTTAGGTTAGGTTAGGTTAGGTTAGGTTAGGTTAGGTTAGGTTAGGTTAGGTTAGGTTAGGTTAGGTTAGGTTAGGTTAGGTTAGGTTAGGTTAGGTTAGGTTAGGTTAGGTTAGGTTAGGTTAGGTTAGGTTAGGTTAGGTTAGGTTAGGTTAGGTTAGGTTAGGTTAGGTTAGGTTAGGTTAGGTTAGGTTAGGTTAGGTTAGGTTAGGTTAGGTTAGGTTAGGTTAGGTTAGGTTAGGTTAGGTTAGGTTAGGTTAGGTTAGGTTAGGTTAGGTTAGGTTAGGTTAGGTTAGGTTAGGTTAGGTTAGGTTAGGTTAGGTTAGGTTAGGTTAGGTTAGGTTAGGTTAGGTTAGGTTAGGTTAGGTTAGGTTAGGTTAGGTTAGGTTAGGTTAGGTTAGGTTAGGTTAGGTTAGGTTAGGTTAGGTTAGGTTAGGTTAGGTTAGGTTAGGTTAGGTTAGGTTAGGTTAGGTTAGGTTAGGTTAGGTTAGGTTAGGTTAGGTTAGGTTAGGTTAGGTTAGGTTAGGTTAGGTTAGGTTAGGTTAGGTTAGGTTAGGTTAGGTTAGGTTAGGTTAGGTTAGGTTAGGTTAGGTTAGGTTAGGTTAGGTTAGGTTAGGTTAGGTTAGGTTAGGTTAGGTTAGGTTAGGTTAGGTTAGGTTAGGTTAGGTTAGGTTAGGTTAGGTTAGGTTAGGTTAGGTTAGGTTAGGTTAGGTTAGGTTAGGTTAGGTTAGGTTAGGTTAGGTTAGGTTAGGTTAGGTTAGGTTAGGTTAGGTTAGGTTAGGTTAGGTTAGGTTAGGTTAGGTTAGGTTAGGTTAGGTTAGGTTAGGTTAGGTTAGGTTAGGTTAGGTTAGGTTAGGTTAGGTTAGGTTAGGTTAGGTTAGGTTAGGTTAGGTTAGGTTAGGTTAGGTTAGGTTAGGTTAGGTTAGGTTAGGTTAGGTTAGGTTAGGTTAGGTTAGGTTAGGTTAGGTTAGGTTAGGTTAGGTTAGGTTAGGTTAGGTTAGGTTAGGTTAGGTTAGGTTAGGTTAGGTTAGGTTAGGTTAGGTTAGGTTAGGTTAGGTTAGGTTAGGTTAGGTTAGGTTAGGTTAGGTTAGGTTAGGTTAGGTTAGGTTAGGTTAGGTTAGGTTAGGTTAGGTTAGGTTAGGTTAGGTTAGGTTAGGTTAGGTTAGGTTAGGTTAGGTTAGGTTAGGTTAGGTTAGGTTAGGTTAGGTTAGGTTAGGTTAGGTTAGGTTAGGTTAGGTTAGGTTAGGTTAGGTTAGGTTAGGTTAGGTTAGGTTAGGTTAGGTTAGGTTAGGTTAGGTTAGGTTAGGTTAGGTTAGGTTAGGTTAGGTTAGGTTAGGTTAGGTTAGGTTAGGTTAGGTTAGGTTAGGTTAGGTTAGGTTAGGTTAGGTTAGGTTAGGTTAGGTTAGGTTAGGTTAGGTTAGGTTAGGTTAGGTTAGGTTAGGTTAGGTTAGGTTAGGTTAGGTTAGGTTAGGTTAGGTTAGGTTAGGTTAGGTTAGGTTAGGTTAGGTTAGGTTAGGTTAGGTTAGGTTAGGTTAGGTTAGGTTAGGTTAGGTTAGGTTAGGTTAGGTTAGGTTAGGTTAGGTTAGGTTAGGTTAGGTTAGGTTAGGTTAGGTTAGGTTAGGTTAGGTTAGGTTAGGTTAGGTTAGGTTAGGTTAGGTTAGGTTAGGTTAGGTTAGGTTAGGTTAGGTTAGGTTAGGTTAGGTTAGGTTAGGTTAGGTTAGGTTAGGTTAGGTTAGGTTAGGTTAGGTTAGGTTAGGTTAGGTTAGGTTAGGTTAGGTTAGGTTAGGTTAGGTTAGGTTAGGTTAGGTTAGGTTAGGTTAGGTTAGGTTAGGTTAGGTTAGGTTAGGTTAGGTTAGGTTAGGTTAGGTTAGGTTAGGTTAGGTTAGGTTAGGTTAGGTTAGGTTAGGTTAGGTTAGGTTAGGTTAGGTTAGGTTAGGTTAGGTTAGGTTAGGTTAGGTTAGGTTAGGTTAGGTTAGGTTAGGTTAGGTTAGGTTAGGTTAGGTTAGGTTAGGTTAGGTTAGGTTAGGTTAGGTTAGGTTAGGTTAGGTTAGGTTAGGTTAGGTTAGGTTAGGTTAGGTTAGGTTAGGTTAGGTTAGGTTAGGTTAGGTTAGGTTAGGTTAGGTTAGGTTAGGTTAGGTTAGGTTAGGTTAGGTTAGGTTAGGTTAGGTTAGGTTAGGTTAGGTTAGGTTAGGTTAGGTTAGGTTAGGTTAGGTTAGGTTAGGTTAGGTTAGGTTAGGTTAGGTTAGGTTAGGTTAGGTTAGGTTAGGTTAGGTTAGGTTAGGTTAGGTTAGGTTAGGTTAGGTTAGGTTAGGTTAGGTTAGGTTAGGTTAGGTTAGGTTAGGTTAGGTTAGGTTAGGTTAGGTTAGGTTAGGTTAGGTTAGGTTAGGTTAGGTTAGGTTAGGTTAGGTTAGGTTAGGTTAGGTTAGGTTAGGTTAGGTTAGGTTAGGTTAGGTTAGGTTAGGTTAGGTTAGGTTAGGTTAGGTTAGGTTAGGTTAGGTTAGGTTAGGTTAGGTTAGGTTAGGTTAGGTTAGGTTAGGTTAGGTTAGGTTAGGTTAGGTTAGGTTAGGTTAGGTTAGGTTAGGTTAGGTTAGGTTAGGTTAGGTTTTTTTTTTTTTTTTTTTTTTATTATGTTTGGGGTGTAGATTTTCCCAAACAATTCTTTTACCCCCGACGTGTTAGTCGGAGTCCTTTTATATCGTTTTAAATTGTTTTTTATCTTTTGTTTAATTTCAAGTCATAACATTACCATATTGTGTATGCTATTTACGTTATTACTTATATTCTACATAATATAAGATAACTGTAAATCTTTGGTACCAATATAATATTATTATAACTATTTATTTCCTTTTATAACTGTCATCGATATTTTTGTCATATATTCTATAAAGTATGGTCTCATTAATTTGTTCTCTATGATTTCGCTTATTGTTTTAACATTAATGTATTTATCTATTCTCATTTCCAGCTCATATCGAAGTTTTTCGAACCTCGGGCAGTCCGTTAACAGATGGATTGGTTCTTCATCTTTGTCTGGGTCGCAAACACATCCGGGGGTATCTTTGATTTTAAATCTATGAAGGTATTTCGAGAATCCTCCATGGCCACTAATTATTTGGGTAAGTATTGAATTTATTTCTATTTTTACCATTATTTTATGTGCTTTACGGACATCAGGAAAGTAGACTTTTGTTGTTCCAGCAGTAGCTTCTTCATTGTATCGTGTCTGCCATATCGTTTGTGTTTCGTCTCTTATCGTTCTTTTTATATATGATATTGGCATAGCGTTGTATACTGCGGCTGTCTTGCTGTTCATTGCTGCTTGTTTTGCGAGACTATCGGCGCGTTCATTCCCTATGTTGCCGACATGGGCTTTAACCCAGTAGAGCAGAATGGAGCATCCCTGGTTGCGTAGTGCACTTATGTTCCTCCGTATGCTGTTTGCTAATGGATGGGAGACCTTGCCACTTTTTATGAGGTCCAAAGCAGATCTCGAATCACTCAGGATCCAGTATTCGCTTCCCTTATTTTTATTCGCCCATTGAATGGCTTTGTCTATAGCAAAGAGCTCCGCCTGGAACACAGTGCAGTACGACTCCAATTTTAGTTTTATGGCCTTAATTTCTGCACCATTTTTCCACACAGTTATCGCCGCTCCCACCTTGCCCCCAATCTTACTCCCATCTGTGTAGATAAGTGTCGGTTGTTTTCTGTGTCCGCACGTAGGTTTTGATAAGGGGTTATCAATGCAGCCGTAGTCGATCCTTGTACTGAGTGCAGGATGCTCTAGATTCTGCGCAGCATACCCTAGCCTAACTTCTATTTGCCTATCTTGTGGCAACTGGTGGAATACTCCTTTTTTCGCTTCGTAAAGAGCGGCTGCCTCTTGAATCCTAAGGTCAAGGGGTAGTATTCCAGCCAGTATCATCGCCGAGTTTAAAGAGACAGTTCGATAGGCCTTTGTGATTTTTTGGGAAAAACTGCGCTGAATAGCATTTAGCTGTTTTCGCACTCCGAGCTTTTTTGAAGCTGGTGCCCATGCACTGGCCGCATATAGCACCACGGGTTCTACCACCGCCGTATAAATTATTTTTACGACTTGAGGATGAAGGCCCCAACTAACTTTGGCGGCACGGCACAACTGCTTATATATTGACTGCACTTTCCTGCAAGTGTTTTCAGCGTGCGCGTTGAAAGTGAGGCTCTTATCTATCGTGAGTCCCAGGATTTTAATTTCGCTTGAGAGCTCAACGCTGATCCCTCCCATGGTCAGGATTGGGGAGTCATACTTTAGTTTCCTCGTGATAACCATTGCCTTGGTCTTTTGAGGTGCAAACTTCAACTTGTTACGGACTCCCCACTCCTTCACATAGGCGAGAGCAGCGTTGGCCTGTCTCGAGATCTCGAGGCCCGTGTTACCGTCAAAAACGAGGACGACATCATCGGCAAAAGCCTGACAATAGTCGCCTCGCATTTCTAATCCCTTGAGTAACGGATCCAGGAGCAGATTCCATAGTATAGGCCCCCCGATTGAGCCTTGAACACATCCTTTTGAGGTGGTTTTTGTGTGTTCAACTCCGGCATATCTTACTTTGACACTGCGATCTTGGAGATAACTGTTAATGACTCTCCTAATGTTCCCGGGACACCTTTCCTCAGCCAGTCTAAGTTTGATAGCGGGCCACCATGCACTATCGAAGGCTCCCTCTATGTCCAGTGATATCAACGTAACTATTTTTCTTTGTTGGATTTTCTCGTTTATGTGTTTCATCAGGACATAGAGGGCGTCTTCAGTACTTTTTTGTGGCATGAACCCGTACTGGCGAGTACTTATCCCGGGCAGAATGTACCATTTTATTCGGTTCATCAACAGCTTCTCGAAGATCTTGCCCAAGACAGATAGTAACCCAATTGGTCGATAAGATTTTGGGTTCGTATAATCTTCCCTTGCAGGTTTTCGAAGGACAATAACCGTTGCTTCTTTCCAAATTCTCGGGAAGTGGCTTAACTCCAGGCATTTGTTTGCTAGGGAGAGATAGAGTTCAGGATCATGCGTAATTGCATGCAGGCAGATGTCTGGCGTTAGTCCATCTGATCCCGGGGCCTTTTTGGGATTAAAGCTCATAGCTGAGCTGTTAAGTTCTGCAAGAGTAAACGGTGGATCCAAAAACTCATTTTGGACCCACTCGTTTACTTGGTCAGCTGCTTCCCTTATCTGCTGATGTTCCGCATTATCATCCTCTCTATGGTCCTCCGGGTAAAACGTGTCGGCCAACATTTTGGCTGATTCCTCGAAGTTATAAGTTTTTCCGTCCTTTACTAAGGGCAGGTCTTCTTGTCTTTTCCTTGTTCTTTGCAGGACCCTATAGATTCCATCCCAGAGCCCTTCCCGATCCTGCCGTTCACAGAATGATTTCCAGCTTGTGATCTGGGACTTTTTTGCTAATAACTCATATGTTTCTTTTGTTTTCAGGTACTCTTTCACCACAACGGCTCTACGGACAGGAGCAGCACATCGAATTCGACGCTTCTTCGTGGTGACTTCCTGCTTCAATGCGGCGAGCTCATCGTTCCACCAAGGTAAGTTTATTTTATCTATGTTTTTCTTTTTAGGTATGGATTCTTCACATGCTTCTATAATTGTATCTGTATAGTTTTCTATTATTTTATCTAATTCAATTTTGTCTTTAATATTACCTATTTCTATTTTGTTTATGTGTTTACTAGCTATTAATTGTGTGAGTTTCGTATGAAACTCACTCCAATTTGCCTTATTTGTGTTAAATATTCTTGTTGTACTATTTATTATAATGCCTTTTGATTTAGTTAATTGAATTTTGAATTTTAATGTATTGTGGTCTGAGCTGGTAACACCGTCGTCTACGTCCCAGTCCTCCACAAGTGCTAACATATCCGAGGAGCATGCTGTTATATCGACACAACTAGAGTATGCTTTATTGCCTCTAATAGTGTCGAATGTTGGGGTGGACCCCTGATTGAGGACTTGCAAATCTAGCTCATCCAAGGCTCCAGCAACTGCCTCGCCTCTGCGATCAGTGCACTTACTCCCCCACCAAGTATTTTTGGCGTTGACATCGCCTCCTATTAGGATAAGGCGCGGTCCTATCTCTTCCACGATCTTCCTTAACCGGTCAAGATATGGTTCAATGTCTTGGTTGGGCTCTAGGTAGAAGGAAACCACTCCAATTTCCCATGCACTAGTTTTTATTTTTACCACAACAATGTTATTGGTTGTAAGTTTTGGGTCCTGCATAACCACCATGTCCTTGTCAAAGACAGCAATTGCAGCCTTCACTACGCCACTACTTCCATTCGTGCATTGAAAGATACGGACCCCCACATAATCCTTCATTCTCCCTATTCCCCCGACATAAGGCTCCTGAATTAGTGCTACCGCTACCTTCCTTTTATTGGCCTCGATCATCAGCTCTTGTGTAGCGAGTTCTTTCCTTTGGAGGTTTGCTTGAAAAATACTGTAGGGCGTGAGATCGACGCGACTGGTTACTGTTCCGGATTTGCGTGGGACAACTTTAGCAATATGCTATTGTTGACCTGGCTAGTGCCTCCCACTTCCTTCTTACTGCGCACTCTTGACTGAAGGCATTGTGGTTTACCACTTCTAATTTCGCACTTACACAGTTGCAGCATGACGGTGTGACACCAGCCTGCCAATCAGGACATTCCGTTTTCATGTGAGATCCCCCACAGTGGCTGCATTTTTCTAGCGTCTCCTTGCAAAACCTCTTACCATGACCATAGCCAAGGCAAGTCGAGCATTGAATAAGAGGCGATTGATCCGCTACCCTTATCCTCTGCAAGTCAATATGGACTACCTCAGCTGCCGTCATTCTCTGCCAGATTTTAGGGGACACCCTCATTACAACGTGACTTGTGTGGGGGTTCCTGGTTTTTCTCCTGTACCTTATTTCCATTCGATCGTCTTTGCCTAAGTCTTGGAAAATGCTGCAGTTTTGCTTCCTTAGTGCGTGGAGCACGTCTTCGTCGGTATTGTATTGGAGTACGTCCTTAAGTACCACCAATGGGTCTTTATTTTGTATCTCTTCTATTAGAAGATAGTCTCCAGCTTTTCTAAGTCTTTCTGTAACTTTCTCTCTTTCCTCTTTCGTACTGCAACCTACTATGATTTTCCTATCCTTCGCTTTCCTAACTTTATCTACCTTTACTCCTCCATCCTTAGCGTTAATAGCTTTCCTTATCCTATTCAAAACTTCCTCTCCCGATTCCGTTTCGTCCTTGGAAGTGACTGCTAACGAATGCAGAGATGGTGCTGCAGCCGGCCGTTGTAATACCGGAGCCGCTGTCACACTTGCATAAGTCAGGGTTCTTTTTTCTTCTAACTTTTCAATTTGTTCCTTCAGTTTCTTGACCTGCTCCGTATTTTCTTGCAACATTTTGCAGTGATCCTCTAACCTGTTAGCCAAGTCATTATCCTCTCGCTTATCCTTTTTCTTTTGACTATCCTTCTGCATATTACTTCTGTCTTCTTCCCTTCCGGCTGTAAAAGGAGTCGAAGGCCTAGCTGCCTCCGCCTCCTTTACCAACTGAAAAAGTCTCTCTACGGCCTGTGT
Source organism: Melanargia galathea (assembly GCA_920104075.1). Classification (NCBI taxonomy): domain Eukaryota; kingdom Metazoa; phylum Arthropoda; class Insecta; order Lepidoptera; family Nymphalidae; genus Melanargia; species Melanargia galathea. Next base: position 10,834 of record OV049875.1, on the reverse strand, counting down.
CACTTCCATTTTTATTTCCGCTTTTATATTGCGGGAGCTGTTAAGTTGCAGCTTCGCTTTCATCAGACAGGCTTTAGCTTCAGCCACCCGACTCCTGGGTTTTAACATTTCCAATTCTGGGGTGCCCGTTGTCGTCTCAGACTGCGCTCTCTTTGTCCGGACTGCTACGCTGCTACTCAATGGTTGTGAGGCATTAGCCGTCAATTTGGAGGGGGCCACCAGGGCATTGTTTATTGGGGAACCTTGAGAGTTTGAGTTACTGGCAGTTGTACTCGGTACTTGTGTGGCTACAGGACTATCCTCGATCATCACAAGTCCATCGGGAGACGGAATCTTTTCTTCACATGCTTCCCGCGTTTGTGTCATTTTGGCGGGTGTCCTATGCCCGCAGCCAAACATTGCGTCACTTTAAAATATATAACTAAAGAGATGAAAGAGAAAATAAAGTCCACTTAAAAATTTTTTGGGAGATGTAAAGTGTCTCCCAAAGTCAATTCAATACTTAACCCAAATAATAATGATAGTCCAATCGGTAATAAAATAATAATTTGATATAATTAAAAACTATAATAATAGTACCTAACCTAATAACTGGGAGGTGTATAATGCCTCCCAAAGTCAAATGTATAATCAGTAGTCAATTGCTTAACCTAATTTAAAATGATTGATCGTCAGTAAAAGGTATCTATAATAATATTATATGAAAATGTTTTGGTCAAACTTTAATTATTTATTAATTATTTTTGGGCAGTGTATAGTCTGCTCAAGTGTCCTATAAAGTCAACTGACATATATTATACAAAAACAATCAAATTAAGATGTGGTCGATAGATTAAGAGCCTAATTAATTGATTTTTGAGCAGTATAAATATGCTGTTCAAAGTCAACGCTAATTTTGGGGGGTGTAAAGGCCCCCCCTTGTCAGGCTATGCACCGAAATGGTTGCTTGGAGGGTGTATACAGCCCTCCAAACAGTTACGGAGGTGCCCACAGTCACCGTTTGCCGGAAAAGTGCCTTTGAAACTTCGCGGCTCTCCCTACGGTATAGCCGCTGCCCACTTCAGTGCAGACTAGTGGGTGGGTGGGCGGGCGAAAAATCGCGAATTTTTGCAACGCGCTGCTCCCGCGCGCACTACAGGGCACGCAGGGGTGCAAACGCGAGCCTTTGGACACTTGAAAATTTGGAAAAACTGCGAAAATTCGATGAAAATTGATGAAAATCGATGAAAAATTTTGAAAATTCTAATGTTTTAATTTTTTCCTTCTGTTTCAGGGCGACGACGCAGGCCGGACTCGACACCCCGGGACCACGAATTTAATTTCAGCAAGAAAGAGTGTTTAGACAGATTCTATCTAATTTTGTATGGGAGCGAGCACCTATAAGGTAAACTCGGTATCGAATAAACGGTGTGTAGGCGAGCAAAAATCGCGAATTTTTGCAACGCGCTGCTCCCGCGCGCACTACAGGGCACGCAGGGGTGCAAACGCGAGCCTTTGGACACTTGAAAATTTGGAAAAACTGCGAAAATTCGATGAAAATTGATGAAAATCGATGAAAAATTTTGAAAATTCTAATGTTTTAATTTTTTCCTTCTGTTTCAGGGCGACGACGCAGGCCGGACTCGACACCCCGGGACCACGAATTTAATTTCAGCAAGAAATTTCGTATACTTTGTGAGTGTTTAGACAGATTCTATCTGGTTAGGTTAGGTTAGGTTAGGTTAGGTTAGGTTAGGTTAGGTTAGGTTAGGTTAGGTTAGGTTAGGTTAGGTTAGGTTAGGTTAGGTTAGGTTAGGTTAGGTTAGGTTAGGTTAGGTTAGGTTAGGTTAGGTTAGGTTAGGTTAGGTTAGGTTAGGTTAGGTTAGGTTAGGTTAGGTTAGGTTAGGTTAGGTTAGGTTAGGTTAGGTTAGGTTAGGTTAGGTTAGGTTAGGTTAGGTTAGGTTAGGTTAGGTTAGGTTAGGTTAGGTTAGGTTAGGTTAGGTTAGGTTAGGTTAGGTTAGGTTAGGTTAGGTTAGGTTAGGTTAGGTTAGGTTAGGTTAGGTTAGGTTAGGTTAGGTTAGGTTAGGTTAGGTTAGGTTAGGTTAGGTTAGGTTAGGTTAGGTTAGGTTAGGTTAGGTTAGGTTAGGTTAGGTTAGGTTAGGTTAGGTTAGGTTAGGTTAGGTTAGGTTAGGTTAGGTTAGGTTAGGTTAGGTTAGGTTAGGTTAGGTTAGGTTAGGTTAGGTTAGGTTAGGTTAGGTTAGGTTAGGTTAGGTTAGGTTAGGTTAGGTTAGGTTAGGTTAGGTTAGGTTAGGTTAGGTTAGGTTAGGTTAGGTTAGGTTAGGTTAGGTTAGGTTAGGTTAGGTTAGGTTAGGTTAGGTTAGGTTAGGTTAGGTTAGGTTAGGTTAGGTTAGGTTAGGTTAGGTTAGGTTAGGTTAGGTTAGGTTAGGTTAGGTTAGGTTAGGTTAGGTTAGGTTAGGTTAGGTTAGGTTAGGTTAGGTTAGGTTAGGTTAGGTTAGGTTAGGTTAGGTTAGGTTAGGTTAGGTTAGGTTAGGTTAGGTTAGGTTAGGTTAGGTTAGGTTAGGTTAGGTTAGGTTAGGTTAGGTTAGGTTAGGTTAGGTTAGGTTAGGTTAGGTTAGGTTAGGTTAGGTTAGGTTAGGTTAGGTTAGGTTAGGTTAGGTTAGGTTAGGTTAGGTTAGGTTAGGTTAGGTTAGGTTAGGTTAGGTTAGGTTAGGTTAGGTTAGGTTAGGTTAGGTTAGGTTAGGTTAGGTTAGGTTAGGTTAGGTTAGGTTAGGTTAGGTTAGGTTAGGTTAGGTTAGGTTAGGTTAGGTTAGGTTAGGTTAGGTTAGGTTAGGTTAGGTTAGGTTAGGTTAGGTTAGGTTAGGTTAGGTTAGGTTAGGTTAGGTTAGGTTAGGTTAGGTTAGGTTAGGTTAGGTTAGGTTAGGTTAGGTTAGGTTAGGTTAGGTTAGGTTAGGTTAGGTTAGGTTAGGTTAGGTTAGGTTAGGTTAGGTTAGGTTAGGTTAGGTTAGGTTAGGTTAGGTTAGGTTAGGTTAGGTTAGGTTAGGTTAGGTTAGGTTAGGTTAGGTTAGGTTAGGTTAGGTTAGGTTAGGTTAGGTTAGGTTAGGTTAGGTTAGGTTAGGTTAGGTTAGGTTAGGTTAGGTTAGGTTAGGTTAGGTTAGGTTAGGTTAGGTTAGGTTAGGTTAGGTTAGGTTAGGTTAGGTTAGGTTAGGTTAGGTTAGGTTAGGTTAGGTTAGGTTAGGTTAGGTTAGGTTAGGTTAGGTTAGGTTAGGTTAGGTTAGGTTAGGTTAGGTTAGGTTAGGTTAGGTTAGGTTAGGTTAGGTTAGGTTAGGTTAGGTTAGGTTAGGTTAGGTTAGGTTAGGTTAGGTTAGGTTAGGTTAGGTTAGGTTAGGTTAGGTTAGGTTAGGTTAGGTTAGGTTAGGTTAGGTTAGGTTAGGTTAGGTTAGGTTAGGTTAGGTTAGGTTAGGTTAGGTTAGGTTAGGTTAGGTTAGGTTAGGTTAGGTTAGGTTAGGTTAGGTTAGGTTTTTTTTTTTTTTTTTTTTTTTTTTTTTCCAAGTTTACTTGGAGTGCCCATTCTCCTCTGACGTGGTGGTCGGAGTCCTTTTTTATCATTTTTGTTTATATTTGCTCTTTGTGTTTTTGTTTATTTAAGTATTGTTACATGTATATTATTATTATATTATATGTATATAATGTATATAAATGTAATTTGATATATTCTTATAATATATACTATACATGAATCTTTATTATTGCATATAATATATTAACAATTACCAACTTTAAATCGGTTTATTCTTTTACGTTACCCTGGCCTTGTTTCTACTTATTGCGTAATTAACTATTTTATAACAAAAACTTTGAAATACTTTGTTGTTTATTAATATGACTAACGTTTCTTTTTTAATTTCCAGGTTAATTTCTTGCTCAACTTCAAATCGTGACCTGCTGAATTTTGGGCATTCTGTTAACAAGTGAATTACTGTTTCACCTATGTTTGGGTCACAGTCGCACGCTGGATTATCTGTACATTTGTATTTATACAGGTATTCTGCGAAAGCTCCGTGGCCTGTCAAAACTTGCACTAGCTTTGGGGTAAGTTGAGTTTTCTTTATAAACTTATACGCTGTTAGGATATCCGGGAAGAATAATTTCGTGGATTTTGCCCTGTCACTTTGAGTATACCTCTCGTTCCAGACTTTTATAGTGTCAGATCTTATTGACTTTTTAATGAACGATAGGGGACATTTGTTGTAATCTGGCGCTGTCTTTTTGTATTTAGCAGCCTCTTTAGCCAACTCGTCCGCCCTTTCGTTTCCTGTCACACCTGAATGCGCCCTGATCCAAAATAGTTTAACCTCTTTTCCATTTTCCTTGGAATGCCTAATATTCTCTTTTATGGGAAATGCGAGGTGATGGGTCTTACTCGCGCTACTCAGGAGTTCAAGAGCTGACCTTGAGTCACTGAGGATGTTAATATTACTTCCGGATAGCTTGACTGCAGTTTTCGTGGCTTGGTATAGGGCGTACATCTCCGCTTGAAATACTGTGCAAAATCCAGACAGTTTAAACTTCTTTGCCAGTATTTCACGGCCCTTGTCCCAACAAGTGAATGATGCGCCTACCTTTTCCTCAATCCTACTTCCGTCAGTAAATATTAACATCCCCCGTATATCATGCTTTTGAATTGTTTCCGGTTCAAGATCTTCTAAACATTCAAATTGGATTCCCATTTCTTGTGCTGGGTGTATCGCGTTCAGGAAACTTATTCTTCCTTCCAATTCCCTTCCTGCCAGGCACTCTTGTGGCTTGCCACGTTTAGCCTCGTATAATCTTGCTGCCTCTCTCACACGTAAGTCCAGTGGGAGAAGACCCGCCAATGCAAGCGCTGCGTGTAACGACACTGTCCGGTATGACTTGCATATCTTTTGGGCGAATCCTCTCTGCACCGTGTTCAAGCATTTTTGGGTCATAAGCTTGTTTGTGGCCGGTTCCCATACGCTAGATGCATACATAATTATAGGCTCTATTACTGCTACATATATGGTTCTGATAATCTCGGAGTTCAGTCCCCAGTTTATTTTTGCTGCTCTGGCCAATGGCTTGTATATATTAGTGGCTTTTATACATACTTGTTTAATATGATTATTAAAAGTCAATTTATCATCTATTACTAATCCCAATATTTTAATTTCTTTAACTATTTTTATTTGCGTGTTGCCCATGTGTATGCGCGGGGTGTCCCATTTCAGCTTTTTTGTTATCACCATCGCGTTGGTTTTTTGTGGCGCGAAACTTAACTTATTTGCGAGACCCCACTCATACACACGTTGCAGCACTTGTCTAGATTGTTCTTCCATTTCCGATATGCTGAACCCCGAGAATACCAGAACCACATCATCCGCGAATGCCTGACAGTGTACACCGCAGTCCGTTATTTCATTCAGCAAGGGATCCAAAAGAATGTTCCAAATAGTTGGACCACTTATGGAGCCTTGCACGCAGCCCTTTGTCATCGAAGTGCTATATTCCTCACCGGCATACCTAATGCACACACTCCTTTCCTTGAGGTAGCTGTGGACTATTTTCTGGAGATTGAGGGGGCATTTCTTTTCAGCCAATCTGCACTTGATTGCTGGCCACCATGCATTATCAAATGCCCCCTCAATATCCAGTGATACCACTATGTTGATTTTTTTAGCCTTTACATTCTCCCTCAAGTGCTGAACTAGATCGTATAATGCATCTTCAGTGGACCGTTGAGGGACAAACCCGTATTGTCTCGTGTTGAGTCTGGGAAGCAGGTGCCATCGGATCCTTTTTATTATCATTTTTTCGAGTATTTTCCCAAGCACCGATAGTAGTCCTATGGGCCTGTATGATTTTGGTTTGGTATAGTCATCCCGACCTGGCTTCCGTAGGACTACTATCGTGGCCACTTTCCATAATACTGGGAAATATGATAGGGAGAGGCACCTGTTTGCCAGGCTCAAAAATACTGGCTCGTTCACGTTGATGGCTGCCAGGCATATGTCAGCAGAGAATCCATCTGCCCCAGGTGCTTTTTTTGGATTAAAACTTCTAGCTGACTCCTTCAGCTCATCAATCGTAAAGAGCGGATCTTGAACGCTTTCTTGGCAATTATTTACGATCTGCTCAGCCTTCTTACGAATTTCTGTGTGCGTTAAGTCATCTTCCGCCACGGTGTCCTGTGGGAAGAATGTATTAGCCAGGAGCTCAACTGAGCCGCTTGGATCCAGGACCGTTCCGTTCACAATAAGGGGCTGGTCTTCATATATTTTTGAGGTTTTCCTTATCACCCTATATATCCCGTCCCATAGACTTTCCCGATCCTGTGTCCCGCAAAACTCTTTCCAGCTCCTTGTTTGAGCCTTCATTACTTCTGATTCATATTTGTTTTTTGTTTTCAGGTAGATGTCCACCACGTGTCGCCGTCGGGTTGGAGCCGCGCAAGAAACCCTTCTCTTCTTCGTCAGCACGTCTTTCTTCAGGGCTTCGAGATCTTCTGTCCACCAAGGTAAGTTGAATTTAGATTTCTTTTTAATTAGTGGAATTGCTTCCTGGCACGCTTTATCTATGCTATTTACGTATTTAGTTATCATTTCTTCCAGTTTAACGTGTGAATTTAGTTTTTCAATTTCAATTGTATTAATCTGACTTAATATTAGTTCTTCTTCCAGTACCTCTTTGAACGTCGTCCATTTGGCTTTGTGTGTATTATATTTTCTTGTAGTCTTTAGAGGTCTGGGGCTAGTTGGTTTCTTAAGCTGCATATTGAAAACAATAGCATTGTGGTCGGAGCTCGTCATACCTTGGTCGACCCTCCAATCGGATACCAATCCGAGCAATTCCTGGCTACACACAGTGACATCCACGATACTTTTACAGACTGTCCCGTTCCTGATGGTAAAGAATGTCGGATCGTTCCCTTCATTTAAAACATGCATTCCCATTTCCTCGACTGTACCCATCATGGCCTCTCCTCTATGGTCCTCTGTCTCACTGCCCCACCACGTACTCCATGCATTAACGTCACCTCCTATGAGCATATATTTTTGATGCATCTTCTCTTTTATGACCTTTATATGTGCGAGATAGGGTTCGATAGGAAGACTGTCTTCAAAATAAATGGACACCACGCATAGTTCCCAGGATCGCGTCCTAAGAATGGCCACCACAATGTTTTCCGTGGTTAGTGCTGGATTTTCGATCAACTCAAGATCGTCGTCCAACACTATAATTGCGGATTTAACCGGCTTTGTCCTAAGACGCGTCTTTTGGATCACCCTGTAGCCTCTCATCTGAGCCAGCTCCCCATCTGCCCCCACGTATGGCTCTTGCACCATTGCGAAACTGATCCCTCTCTTCTGTGACTCCAGGATCAACTCTTTTGTGGCTAATTTTGCCCTCTGTAAGTTGGCTTGGACTGCTCGGATCATGTGTTTTGCAGTTGTGTCCTGAGTTACGCCCGGTGCGCCTTTAGCAATATGCCACCTTCGCCCTTGCCAGAGCATCCCATTTCTTTTTTATGGGGCAGCTATCTTCGAAACAATTGTGATCTGTTCGGTCTTGCTTACTGCTCTGGCAATTGCGACAGGTGGGTGGATTCCCTGCCAGCCACGCGGGGCACTCACTCCGCAGGTGTAAACCCGTGCAATGACTACATGCGTCCTCTGACTCCTTGCAATTCTTTCGCCCGTGACCATATCCAAGACATCTAGAACACATTATGAGAGGAGACTGATCTTTTACTACCACACGCTGGAGATCGATGTGCACCTTGCCAGCTGCTGTAAGGCACTGCCATACAGGTGGTGACACCTGCAGGACCACATGGCTCTCCAGAGGGTTCCTGGCCCTCCTTCGGAACCGCACGACAGCCCTGTAGTCCTCTGCCGGTATCATCCCCAGTATACTGTCATTCTGCCTTTTCAAGGCGCTTAAGACATCCTCATCTGTGTTTATTTTTAAAACATTATGCATAATTATGAGGGGGTCTTTGTTTGCCTTTTCCTCTATACGCAGCGTAGGGCTGCCAGACTTGAGTTTCTCGGCGACTTTGGCCAACTCATCACGAGACTGGCAGCCCAACACCACTTTTTGTTCTCTGGCTTTCCTCAGCCGGTCAACTCGTATGCCCGATGATTTGGCACTCACAGCAGACCTTATCTTACTGATGACATCTTCACTAGTGTCATGAGCGTCCACTGAGGATACTACTAGCGAGTGGACCGGCCGAGGTTGAGCGGTAGAGACATTAGTCGGCTTAGTTGCTGCGGCCATTGCCGCATAGGAGATACCATCCAAGACCTTGTGTTTTTCTATATTGTCATTTAGTCTTTCGACTTTGTCCTTGATGGCCCCCATATCGGCCCTCACCGCAACTACCAGCTCCCTTTGTTGCCTTAGCTCCTCCAGCACCTCCTTTCCAAGTTCGGAACCCGAATCCTTCGGAGCCTCAGAGAGCGGTGTTCCTCCGCTGAGCCTCAGAGCAATTTTATAAAGGCTACTGAGGCACTCGATAACCGTTTCCTTTATCGTAGCCCTTATATTACCCGATTGCTCTAGCTGACTCTTAGCTTCTTGGAAAAGACGGTTTGCTGTGGATGCCAGCTCTCCCACGGGGCCTTCATCTGCAGACTTTTTTAAAAAGGGCAATTCTGTAGAAGGAGGAATTATAGGTAACTTTTTTCGTGCTTCTGTTTCAACGTGTTTTACGTTTACGTTCGCAACGTTAGTATTTTTATTTACATTTGACGTCTTTGATGCCATTTTATGGAGGAGAATGAGATGTGATCTAATTTAAATAATGTAATCAATAATTAATAATTCAATATCTAGTTGGAGGTGTAAAAAGCCTTCAACAGTCCTAATAATTTAATATATATTTAATTCTAACCTAACCTAAGATGTTAAAATTTAAATAAGATAGAGGGAGGGGTAAAGGGCCTCCCACTTGTCATTCGGCGTCAATAGACAAATAGTAAATAAATCAACTAGTCCAGTAATAATATTATATGAAAATTTTTGGTCAAACTTTAAATATTTTTTTTTTTTAATTCTTTTTGGGCAGTGTATAGTCTGCTCAAGTGTCCTATAAAGTCAACTAACATAATATATTATACAATAACAATCTAATTAAGATGTGGTCGATAGATTATTAGCCTAAATAATTGATTTTTGAGCAGTATATATATGCTGTTCAAAGTCAACGATAATTTTGGGGGGTGTAAAGGCCCCCCCTTGTCAGGCTATGCACCGAAATGATTGCTTGGAGGGTGTATACAGCCCTCCAAACAGTTACGGAGGTGCCCACAGTCACCGTTTGCCGGAAAAGTGCCTTTGAAACTTCGCGGCTCTCCCTACGGTATAGCCGCTGCCCACTTCAGTGCAGACTAGTGGGTGGGTGGGCGGGCGAAAAATCGCGAATTTTTGCAACGCGCTGCTCCCGCGCGCACTACAGGGCACGCAGGGGTGCAAACGCGAGCCTTTGGACACTTGAAAATTTGGAAAAACTGCGAAAATTCGATGAAAATTGATGAAAATCGATGAAAAATTTTGAAAATTCTAATGTTTTAATTTTTTCTTTCTGTTTCAGGGCGACGACGCAGGCCGGACTCGACACCCCGGGACCACGAATTTAATTTCAGCAAGAAATTTCGTATACTTTGTGAGTGTTTAGACAGATTCTATCTAATTTTGTATGGGAGCGAGCACCTATAAGGTAAACTCGGTATCGAATAAACGGTGTGTAGGCGAGCAAAAATCGCGAATTTTTGCAACGCGCTGCTCCCGCGCGCACTACAGGGCACGCAGGGGTGCAAACGCGAGCCTTTGGACACTTGAAAATTTGGAAAAACTGCGAAAATTCGATGAAAATTGATGAAAATCGATGAAAAATTTTGAAAATTCTAATGTTTTAATTTTTTCTTTCTGTTTCAGGGCGACGACGCAGGCCGGACTCGACACCCCGGGACCACGAATTTAATTTCAGCAAGAAATTTCGTATACTTTGTGAGTGTTTAGACAGATTCTATCTAATTTTGTATGGGAGCGAGCACCTATAAGGTAAACTCGGTATCGAATAAACGGTGTGTAGGCGAGCAAAAATCGCGAATTTTTGCAACGCGCTGCTCCCGCGCGCACTACAGGGCACGCAGGGGTGCAAACGCGAGCCTTTGGACACTTGAAAATTTGGAAAAACTGCGAAAATTCGATGAAAATTGATGAAAATCGATGAAAAATTTTGAAAATTCTAATGTTTTAATTTTTTCTTTCTGTTTCAGGGCGACGACGCAGGCCGGACTCGACACCCCGGGACCACGAATTTAATTTCAGCAAGAAATTTCGTATACTTTGTGAGTGTTTAGACAGATTCTATCTAATTTTGTATGGGAGCGAGCACCTATAAGGTAAACTCGGTATCGAATAAACGGTGTGTAGGCGAGCAAAAATCGCGAATTTTTGCAACGCGCTGCTCCCGCGCGCACTACAGGGCACGCAGGGGTGCAAACGCGAGCCTTTGGACACTTGAAAATTTGGAAAAACTGCGAAAATTCGATGAAAATTGATGAAAATCGATGAAAAATTTTGAAAATTCTAATGTTTTAATTTTTTCTTTCTGTTTCAGGGCGACGACGCAGGCCGGACTCGACACCCCGGGACCACGAATTTAATTTCAGCAAGAAATTTCGTATACTTTGTGAGTGTTTAGACAGATTCTATCTGGGTTAGGTTAGGTTAGGTTAGGTTAGGTTAGGTTAGGTTAGGTTAGGTTAGGTTAGGTTAGGTTAGGTTAGGTTAGGTTAGGTTAGGTTAG
>OV049874.1:20306005-20321635 GCA_920104075.1 Melanargia galathea | reverse complement strand
AACTCGACTTAGATCTCTCATAACAGGAGGCACAGATTATTTGTTTTAACCCCTGACGCTAACAGTCAGTTGTTGTTATTATTTGTCAGAGTTGAATATAGTTTTCTTTTATTCAAAACTATCAGAATGGTTCTTAGTCAATGTTCTTAGTAGATGAAAATCTGTTCAGCCATTTGAGGATTATTGGCTCTTTCCTCAGCTGGTGTAAGGATCTCCAGGCCCCAACACCTTGACAACTTACAGCAAATATGTTGCCCTGAGACATTTTGATTCTGCCTCAATGAGTTGTTGATTGAATGAAATTTAAGGAACAGTTGGTGTACAGGCAGTGACCAGCACCAGGGTCTGATGATGGAGAACTCAGTTCTATTAAATGAAACATGTAATCCACTTGGTTTGTATTTTTTGGATTTATCTTGAAGAGTAGCCGGTAAATATATTAAAATCATCCTGGTTAATTACATTCAAATTTAAAAAACCATTTTTGGACTTTGGACTCCTTTTTAATGTTGCCTCATTTGTTCAACAACATTACCTTTATCAAACAACAACCAAAGGAGCCTGTGCTGTAACTGGGCTACTTCGTGCACATCAATAGTAGGTGTCAGTGTCGAATTAATGGATGACACTAAAGCTGCAAGTTCCATCACTCGTGAGCATACAACAGGTTTGCCAGCCACATACAGCCACGACCGAGCAAACACACCTTCTCCAACGGATCGCCCCCTCTTGTCTTCGTTACCTTTGCCATGCCATGTTACCTGATTCAAATAAATTGCACATATTAAAATATAAACTCCTTCGGTGGCTACGGCCTGCCCACGCAGGCATTTCTCAGCATCAACTGTCTCCAAGCAGCCAAATGTAACAACATTTGGCTGCTTGGAATAAAATATTGAATGAAATAACTTAGAATTATTCTAACTTCGCCTTTTGCGAATTATTATCGCTATAAATATATAGGTAATCAGCCCACTTTGTTATGAGTGCGCTTGGGCACTTACCTAAAATTGTATTTAATAAGTCCGGGCTTCGTAGGTAATCGTTTTCTTTTAACGCTTTTACCGCTGCGACATAATTCCTTATTTTAATAGAAAAGTTTACTATTTCTTGTTGATAGTTTGTCGGCAGCGTAGAAAGCCTTTTCATTTGTTTGTTTAAATTTAACATGATTACCTCTGGCCTTCCATATCTGAGCTCCAGGGCTTCTATGACTTCGAACGGCGATGTACTGCCAATGAGCAGCGACGAGACGGTGTCTTTGGCTTCACCGCGTAAACATTTGCGTAGACGCCACAAGTTTTCACTGTCACTGTAGTTACAAAGGCGTGTTGATTCATAATAGGCTTCCTTAAAGTGCAGCCATTCCACTGGGTCGCCCGAGTAGGTAGGTAGATCTTTTCCGATCGCGAGCCTCGTGAGCAACGATGTATTGTTGGCCTGTTTCGTTTCGGATAATAACATATTTTTTAATGCGCGCGCGAGGTCTTGCACGTCGTGCCTCTCGTCATGAGGTGGTGCCCCGACTGAAGGCGGCGCTTGCGCATTGCTCCTATCGAGCCATTCCTGGACTTTGTCTGGGTCGTTTTGTGTTCGTGAGCGTATGCTTCCCGAATATTGCGAAAGTGCAGCGATATCTGCCGCGAGTTTTTTGTCGATTAATTCCTTCTCGATGGCAGCCTTCTTTTTCGCGGCCTCGTATTCGAGCTGCGCTCTGCGAGCCGCTGATGAAGTGCTCGTTCGCGTCGCCATCTTGCTGATATCTGTTTCACAACGTGGCGGCAACTCCACTGCTGGAGTTTTTGCCCCCGCTTGTTCTGATTGTACATCTTGAGCGTTTTCTTGTTCCATCCTCAACATGCGGCGTGTTTTAGGCATAATGCGTCGCAGTTAGGTAGTGAACACAAGGTAAAACGTAAACCGCGTGTCTCAACTTACTTGGTTCTCACTTACGGCATCCAGGCTCGAAGACCAGATTTTGTAGCAGATGAGCAAGTCGAGACGGTCCTAAAGTGGTTTTAGGGCGTTTTAAACAAGAAAACACTATTTATTTGAAATTAATCACTCGAATGTACGGCGCGCGCGGCTGCTGGTTAGCACTTCATAAAAACGTCTTCGTAATGGCGGCGAGTGTTGCCAATATTGCATTATAATTTTAACCAAAAACTAGCGGCGCCAAACAGTGTGCGATTTTATTATTTATTTATTAATTAAGGTAAGTACATAATAATATTATTTATGTTTTATAAAAAAGGTAAGTACTAAAACTAATTATTACAATGATTATATACTTACTAACATTTTAATATCTATTTATATTTTTAACTATAACTAATTTATAATTTTTGTGTTTCAGGTGGTGCGTCGGTAACAACTACATAGTATAAAAACAAAGTCGCTTTCTCTATCCCTATATCCCTATGTCCCTATGTATGCTTAAATCTTTAAAACTACACAACGGATTTTGATGCGGTTTTTTTAATAGATAGAGTGATTCAAGAGGAAGGTTTATATGTATAACTAGCTTTTGCCCGCGGCTTCGCCCGCGTGAATTTCGGGTTTTCACAAATCCTGAGGGATAAGTAGATTTCTGGTTCCCGTTCCCGCTCCCTTTTCCAACCTTTATACTTACTTAGGGAATTTTTTATCTCCATTCAAAATTGCAGCCAAATCTGTTCAGTAGTTTTGACTGGCCCGTTGGCGCGGTTGGCAGTGACCCTGCCTTCGACATACATACGACTAAAACAAACTAAAGAAATTAAAAACATCATAACCCCTAATAAAAACAAAATCTCCGATTCAAAATAAAAATTACGAAAACGCACGCAACAAACGCAGTACACATCCGCACGCATTAGCTCCCTCGTTCGAAATGGAGATTGGAATTGGATTGGAGCATGCCCCCTCTTCACCGCACCCGCCCGCCGCGCGGCGGCGTACCGCCGCACCGCGTACGCGGCCGTCGCGCGCAGCGAATATACCTATCAGGGCGTTTTTTAACATAGGTACTTACCGATTTCAACACAACTCCTTTTTTGAAAGTCGGTTAAAAAAGTAGCCTATGTTACTCCTTGGTTAATCCTCTACTTGTCTGTGAAAGTCTGTCAAAATCGGTTCAGCCGTTCCGAAGATTAGCCCGTTCAAACAGACAGACAGACAGACAAAAATTTTAAAAACGTGTGATTCGGTTATGGTATTATGGATACATGATGCCTTGCATCAGCATTATTAGATATACGTAATTACCTAGAGTTATTGCATCAGCCGTATATACATACATTATGTACCAAGTTATGATTTTATGTATTGTTGCCTGCGTGCGACAGTCGTCGACGCCACCTCATTGTGAATACACATATTATAGACTCTACCATGTGTAAGTGACTTTCATTTGAGACGACTCATTCCTCAGTTGTGGACTTGAAGATATCAAGGCCCACAACAGTATAAAGGTTGGAAAAGGGAGCGGGAACGGGAAACGGAACTCCACGATTCCCTCGGGATTTGTTCAAAACCAAAATTCATGCGGGCGTAGCCGCGGGCAGAAGCTAGTGACTTATATATAGCATAGTAATATAATTAAAAAAACATTTTTTTCCAATCATTAATACATATCTTGCTATATAATATGTATACTAGTATATAATATTTTTATTTTTACCCATAATTTTTCACATGCAACAGGTGACAACCCTATCAGAATAGGTATTTTTGGACGTTCTTAGGTTAGCTTTCCCTCTGTATAATATCTACTCGTGTGCCCGTGCTATGTAGTGAGCCGGTAATGGGTTGATCATGATGATGAAGCAAATCTTTAGGGGGGTTGTTTTTTACTACCTATATTATTATAGCATTATTATTTTTAATTATTGTCAGTTTATTAATGATTTTTCGTAACTTGTTGATTGTCCTTTTTAAATAAATAAATAAAAAATAAATACATCGCAAAAACATCGTAACGGTTTTACAGGGAAGCCAAACTCCTAGTCCTATGATAACATCACGGTTTTTTTTTTTTTGATTTATTAAGAAAACATACAGCATAATATACATGTAAAGAAAATCATGCATGTTTTTCTTAATTTAAATTTTGCCGCACTTTTCATAATTTGAATTTGCCTCGTAAACCGAAAAGCGGCTGTCACTTGTGACATTTGTTTATATTTAAATTATACTCGTAATTACTTTCAACTTTTCAAGATTTAAAGAAATTTACCTGAAATAAAAGGCTTTAAATGTTGTTTCTTTGTTTTTCAGGTGAGTTATTACTTTGTAGACAAAAATTTTGTACTTATTCGATAAAATATGTTTGTTTTAAGTTGATGTTGAAAATATAACCTTTGTTTTTCAGAGAAACGCAATTTCGTCTTTTTTTCATTACCATTCCTGATTTAAAGAATATAATATCATTATAAAACAACATTTTCTGCAAATATTTCAAGAAACATGGATAAATTGAGATTTGATTTTGTTGTGAAATCAACAACAGATGGAAAATCGAACATCATCTGCATAACCTCAATAGCTACGCCTGCTGGACAAATTTTTGGGATACCAACTGAATACCAACCTGCAAATTTACATCAAGTAATTACAAATACTCCAAACTATGCCAAGGTAAAAAAATCACTAACTAAAAGACATCAATCTAGAAAAGTATGGATAACATTAACGGAGGATATATCAAAAATATACTTGGATGATGAACAAAACTTACAGTTTGGTGATTTTTACCTAGAAGAGATTATGGAAGAAACAAAATGCGCTGAATCTACAGCTAGTAGCTCTAATCAAACGTTGGAAAAACTGTTGGAGAAATTATTTGAACATAAACAAACCAAATCGGAAACACAAAATTTAGGAAAAATTGCGAAGGATTTCACTATTGAAAAATTCACAGGCAGAAACTCAAATGCGCACCAGTGGATTAAAAATTTTAACAAAGAATGTGAACGATTTCAAATCGTCGAAGACCAAAGGAAAATACAAATCTTAAAAATTTTTTTGGAATATTCCAGTATAGACTGGTACAATTGTATGGTAATTAAATATACTATAGAATCTGAATGGAATAAATGGGAATCAAATTTTTGTGAGACATTTGCAAATAAAGGATGGTCACCCATCAGATATGCTTTTGCCTTTAAATATCAAGCAGGTTCGTTACTTGAGTATGCTTTAAAAAAAGAAAAGTTGTTATTGGAAGTGAGGAAATCAATCGATACAGGGACACTTATAGACCTCATCGCATTTGGTTTACCTAATCATGTGGCCGACAAAATTGACCGGGAACCTTTACAACAAACGGAAGATCTCTACAACGAATTAGGGAAATTTGAACATCTTGTTGGAAAGAATAAATATGATAAAAAAAGTATTGCATCTTCAGATACTAAATCAAAGAAAATTGAAGAAAAAAAACCATGCCAAACCTGTCTGGAGCAGAAAAAAGGAAAACGCTACCATCCTCAAGAAAATTGCTGGTTTAAAGAGAAAAATAAAATACCAGTAGTTAAAACTGTAAATAACTCTGAATTAGAAATTGAACTAAATGAGGGAAACCCAAAAAACTAGAAGTTCCACCATTAATAAAAGTAAAGCTACTATTAAATGATACATTAAAAATTTCTGGAATTTATGATTCAGGTTCAAATGTTTCATTAATTAATGCAAAATTATTGAAGATACAACCAAAACAAGATAAAAATTATGCGCAAATAGTAAACTTGAAAACTATTAATGGTGAGAAGAAAACAATAGGAACAGTAACACTTAAATTAAAAATCTACAATATTGAAAAAATAATGGATATTTTTGTTGTTGATAGTGAAAATTTTAACTATGATTTCCTGATTGGTTTAGATTGCATTAAAAACTTCAAATTAATTCAAAATGAAGAATTAAAGATCATACAATGTAATAATGAAAAAGAAAAGAAAGAAACCTCGGATTTGAAAAAAAATAATAACTCAAAATATATCAAAATTCCTGATGTACTAGGTGACAAAAATGAAAAAGGAAGTTGTATACACTCTAAGGTGTTAGAACAAGAAAAAAAACACATAAAAAAATGTGAAATAAATTTCAATGAATATATAGACTCCAATGGATTTGAAATGTTAGTAAACCATTTAGATTTATATCAACAATCAGAAATTGAAAAATTGATAGAAAAATACAAATCGGTCTTTGCTAAAGATAAATATGATGTTGGCACTGTACAAGATTATGAAGCTCATATTGACTTGATGGTAGATAAATATTGTAGCAAACGTCCATACAGATGCACAGCTGAAGATAGAAGAGAAATAGAAAATCAAATATCAAAATTACTAGAGAAGAATTTGATTGAAGAATCTTATAGCCCATTTGCTGCACCAGTAACTCTGGCTTATAAAAAAGAAGATGAAAAAAAAACCAGGTTATGTATTGATTTCAGAGAATTGAACAAAATTGTTGTCCCTCAATCACAACCCTTTCCATTAATTGAGGATTTAATGGTCAAAACTGTAAACTGTAAATATTTTTCTACTTTAGACATTAACTCAGCATTTTGGTCGATTCCGTTGAAAATTAAAGATAGATACAAAACAGCATTTGTTACACAAGAAGGCCATTTTCAATGGACATGTCTCCCATTTGGATTAAAGACTGCTCCAGCCATTTTCCAGAGAATACTAAGTAACATCATAAGAAAATACAAACTAGAGAGTTTTGCAGTAAATTTTATAGATGACATTTTAATTTTTTCAAAAACATTTGAAGAACATTTATTGCATTTATCAAAATTATTGGAGGCAATACTAGCAGAAGGCTTTAGACTAAAATTCCTAAAATGTACTTTCGCCAATAATTATGCCAAATATTGTGGTCACATTATAGAAAACAATTCAGTTAAACCATTAAAAGACTATTTAACTGCAGTAAAAAATTTTCCAGTACCAGCATCCAGAAAAAATATTCGGCAATTCTTAGGAAAAATAAATTTTCACCAAAAATTTGTACCACACAGGGCAATTATCCTTGACCCATTACACAATTTACTGCGGAAAGATGTCAAGTTTATATGGTCCGCAGAATGCCAGGAATCATTTGATAAAATAAAGGAATTACTATGTTCAGATCCAGTTCTTAAAATCTTTGACCCAGAATTACCAATAAAAATTTACACAGATGCTAGTATAAATGGAGTAGGGGCAGTGTTGAAACAAGAAGATAAGAATGGAAACAGTAAGCCGGTTGCTTATTTTTCAAAAAAATTAACTGAAACTCAAAAAAAGAAGAAGGCAATTTATCTTGAATGTCTGGCAATAAAAGAAGCTGTGAAATATTGGCAGCACTGGCTTATGGGAAAAGAATTTTTAGTATACTCAGATCATAAACCATTAGAAAATATGAACATCAAAGCTAGAACGGATGAGGAATTAGGGGATTTGATGTATTATTTATCCCAATATAATTTTAAAATAAAATATAACCCAGGAAAATCAAACCAAGAAGCAGACTGTTTAAGCAGAAATCCAGTTTTAGAACCCTATGAGAATACTGAGGATTTTTTAAAAGTAGTCAATCTAATTAACTTAGAAACTATAAAAAACGACCAACACATAAATCCAGATCTACGAAATGGAAAATTTATATTGGAGGATGACATTTATTACAAAAAGAATAGAAAAAATAAAAAAATCATATTATCAGAAGAACTTAGCAAAACTCTAATAAAAGATGTCCACAACACTTACTGCCATATTGGAAGAACCCAGATGACAAATAAAATAACGCCATTTTACACAGCAAAGAATATAATAGCAAACATTAAACAAATTTGTGATGAATGTGAAATTTGTATAAAAAACAAATCAAGAAGAAACACAAAATATGGCTTAATGTCACATTTAGGTCCAGCGACACGCCCATTTGAAATTGTATCTATTGACACCATTGGAGGCTTCGGAGGATCACGGTCAACAAAAAAATACTTACATCTCCTGGTTGATCATTTCACGAGATACGCTTACATTTACACATCAAAGAATCAAAGTTCCAGTGATTTTATTAAACTAATAAATAATGTAACACAAAACTACAACATTGATATAGTATTAACTGACCAGTACCCTGGAATAAATTCCAAAGAGTTCAAAGAATTTTTGAAGAAAGAAAAAATAAGAATGATTTTTACGGCTGTTGATGCACCATTTTCAAATGGACTTAATGAAAGACTAAATCAAACTTTAGTCAATAAAATAAGATGTAAAATAAATGAAAGTGATAAAAAAACGGCTTGGACTACTATTGCACACAAATGTGTAGAAAAATATAATGAAACAGAACACACAGTCACGAAGTTTGCTCCTAAATATCTTTTGGAAGGTGAAAATATAAATATTCTACCACTTGAATTGAAAAAAAAATGTACAAAAGAAGATCTGGAAAAAGATAGAAAACTTGCTCTAGAAAACACAATAAAATCACACAATTATAATAAAAAAATATTCGATAAGCATAGAGAAGAATATAAATTTAAAGTGGGAGATAGAGTTTATGTGGAAAATGGAAATCGGCTAAATAGAAAGAAAATGGATGAATTAAGGATTGGACCATATAAAATTCTGAAGAGGATTTCCAATTCAATCTATGAAGTTGATGCCGGACACAAGAAAGCGGAGTCAAACCTATACCACATCACAAAACTATCTCCAGTGTTAGTTAGTGAATGAACAATTACGTACTTTGTCACTTGCAATTGTTCCTTTCTAGGGGGGGACATGTAAAGAAAATCATAATAATAATAATAATAATAATAAATATTTATTTGCAAAATTGTGGGTAAATAACATGATATTTAATATTAAGTGCAATCCCGAACACAATCGACTGTCACAGACAGTGTGCAAATATTTACCTTAAAATTAAATTAATTACATTAAAAATTACATTGAAAATTAAATTGAAAATTACATTAAAAATTAAAATTAAAATCTTAAATTATAGTTATATATAATGTCAAACAATAGATTCAAATCACAAAATGAAATTATCCAATGTTATAAATAAATGGTTATTTAAGTATGTTCATGTCATCAAGATATTCTTTCACACTATAATAATTTTTTCGATTCAAAAGTTCAAAAATTTCTTTCTTAAATTTTAGAAAAGGCAGAATTTTTTTACAGTCTGGAAGTTTGTTATATAAGGTAATAGCCATACATGAGGAGTTATGTGACAAGACAGCCAACCTTTGCGGTGGTACCCAGAGTTTGAATTCTGGATACGGCCTGCCCCTCCTGTTAGGATACTTTTCATTGAATGTAGGAAATAGATTGGGGGTTTTTTTTACAAATAGCAATGCTTCGTATATATAGAGACATGGTAACGGTAGAATTTTATTTTCCTTAAACAATGGTTTGCAGCTGTCTAAAGTTTCAGCTCGACATATTGATCGAACACAAGCTTTCTGTTTAATGAATGCTTTTGAAGCGTTTGTTGAATTTCCCCACAGTACAATTCCATATCGCAAAATTGATGATACATACCCATGGTAAGCAAGTAGGGCAGTTTGTTTATTACTAACTTGCGATAGCTTTTTCAAGACATACACAAATCTGTCAATTTTCGTACATAAATTTTCAATATGAGCTTTCCAATTGAAAAACTTATCTAAGGTCAGTCCAAGAAATAAGGATGTATCAGTTTTATCAATGTTATATGATTCATAGCCTACTGTTATATTTGTTGGGTGAGAGTTAAGTGTTTGAAACTGTACATAGTGGGTTTTTTTCATATTAATACTTAGATTATTTTGATTTAGCCACTGTACAACCGATTGGAGTGCTTCATTTGTCTGTTTTTCAAGAGTTTGTTTGTCCTTTGTTTTAACTACAATCGTAGTATCATCTGCGTACAAAAAACATTTATGTGAGACTATATTGGGGAGGTCATTTATATACAAGAGGAACAGTAAAGGGCCAAGTACACTCCCCTGAGGTACTCCATATGGATTTTGGGTTTTAAATAATGAGCGGCAGAAGTTCATAACCTTCCCAGTGGTTTTAGAGACTTCCACACATTGTTGACGCTTGAAAAGGTAACTTGATATCCATTTTAGTGCTTGGCCTCGTATCCCATAGTATTCTAATTTATTAATTAGTATTTTGTGACTTATTAGGTCAAAAGCTTTGGACATATCGAGGAAAATTGACACAACGTTATGACCAGTGTCGAGACTTTCTAATACATACTTAGTTAAGGCAAAGCAGGCAAGTGTAGTACTACTTTGTTTTCTAAAACCATATTGTTCCTCTTTTAAAATATTATTTGTAGTTATAAATTTATAAATCTTATCAAACATGATTTTCTCAAACACTTTTGACAAAATTGGAATAAGTGTTATAGGACATGCATGTTTTTCTTAATTTAAATTTTGCCGCACTTTTCATAATTTGAATTTGCCTCGTAAACCGAAAAGCGGCTGTCACTTGTGACATTTGTTTATATTTAAATTATACTCGTAATTACTTTCAACTTTTCAAGATTTAAAGAAATTTACCTGAAATAAAAGGCTTTAAATGTTGTTTCTTTGTTTTTCAGGTGAGTTATTACTTTGTAGACAAAAATTTTGTACTTATTCGATAAAATATGTTTGTTTTAAGTTGATGTTGAAAATATAACCTTTGTTTTTCAGAGAAACGCAATTTCGTCTTTTTTTCATTACCATTCCTGATTTAAAGAATATAATATCATTATATACATAAAGAAAGATTATTCCAGTAAGCTATTACACAAGCCAGTTAAGTTTCCACAGTAAGAAAATAAACAAAAAAAATATTTTAGACGGGAGTCCATTCTAAGTTTCCACAAAAATATTATAAAAGATATTTACTATTAATGTACCGGTTGTGCTTATACGCGCGGTCAACAGCGCGGCTAGCCGCTTTTATATTTTTATATGCAACCGCTCATTTTATACGCACTAAACCGCGACGAAATTCTATAAAAGCGGCTAGCCGCGCGGTTAGTCGCGCACGCGTACGCGTATGCGACCGCTAATGCGTAAGTAATTTGTAAAAATTATGGTTACAGTTAACAAAGTTCCAATAATTTATTAGCGTAATAATACTCGTAGAAGTCTCGTTTCAGTTCCGGCGATGCACGTAGTGTTATCGACGTAAACAGAATAGGTAATTATAATGCCATTAGGGGCGGCCGCCGGCCGGCGCGCTCGAGGTCGCGGCCGCAATCGATACCACCACGTCAGCGCTCCCACCGCCACCGCCACCACCACCAGTCCCGCACGCGCGCCCTCGGCGGCAGCTCGTCCATACACCACGCCGCGAGAGGGCAGCGGCAGGAGCGACCGATCCACAGCGCGCGGAGACCGGGCGGCGAGCGGCATGGCGCGGGCGGTGTCGAGCGAGCCCGCGCTGCTGACGTCGCTGCACGTGCGGCGCGGCGAGGTGACGTGCGCGGCGACGCGCGGCGCGCGGCTGGCGGCGGGCGGCGGCGACGGCGCGCTGCGGCTGTGGCGCTGGCAGGCCGGCGCCGGCTGGCAGGAGGCGGGCGAGAGCGCGCGCGCGCACCGCTACGGAGTGACGGCCGCGCTGTTCGCGCGCTCGGGCGTGCTGCTGGCCACGGCGGGCGTGGACGGCGCGGCGCGCGCGTGGGCCGTGCGCGGGCCGCTCGAGGCGCGCCGCGAGCTGGCGGCGCCGGGCGCGGCGGCCGCGCGCTCGCTCTGCTGGGCCACGGACGAGCGGCTGTGCGTGGGCCACGACGACGGCGCGCTGCGCGTGTGGGCGGTGCGCGTGGGCGCGCTGCTGGCGCACGTGCGCGCCCACGAGGGCGCCCTGCACGCCGTGTGCGCGCCGGCGCGCGCCGCGCTGCTGCTCACCGCGTGCACGGAGGGTGTTTTGAAAGTGTACGATTTTGAAGGTGAATATTTCCGTTCTTACGCCCCGTACTGTATATTTCACCCTCTTCTTCTTTCGAAGAGAAAAGCTATCACTTCATGAGTTTGCGCAAAGATCGGCTGGATTCGGAAAACGGAGTGAACAATCCTACTAATTTATAAATGTGAAAGTGTGGATGTTTGGATGTTTGTTACTCCGCCGCTAATACTGAACCCATTTGGCTCAAATTTTGAATGGAGATAGATTATGCCCTGACTTAAAACATAGGCTACTTTTTATCCTGGAAAAATCCACAGTTCCCGCGGGATTTTGAAAAACCCGAAATCTATAAAGTTGGAAAAGGGAGCGGAAACAGAAACCAGATATCCACGATTCCCTCAGGATTTGTGAAAAATCGAAATTCACGCGGTCGCCCGCGGCGCCAGCTGCGGGCAAAGGCTAGTTTTTTTATAATGGAGGTATGATTGTGTTCAGAGCTGTGCGAGGCGGAGGGCGGTGCGGAGGGCGGTGCGGAGGGCGGTGCGGAGGGAGGCGCGGGGCCGGCGCCGCTGCTGTGGCAGGACGGCGCGCACGACATGGGCGCGCTGTGCGGCACGGGGTGGGCGCGCGGCGCGGCCACGGGCGGGCACGACGCGCGCGTGTGCGTGTGGCGCGTGGTGGGCGCGGGGCGCGCACGGCGCGTGGCGGCGGCCGGCACGCTGGCGGGCCACACGGCGGCCGTGACGGCGCTGCGGCACGCGCGCGGCGTGCTCGCGTCCGCGTCGCTGGACCGCACGGCGCGCCTGTGGGCGCCGCTCGAGGGCGCGTGCCTGGCCGTGCTGCACGCGCACGCGCGGTACCTCACGTGCGTCGCTCTCGCGGACGACTTACGTTACATCGTCACAGGTCATTTGTATATTCTGTCGTAAGGCTATGGCCGATGGCCCCGGACGATAGTAATTTAAATCGTGGTACGGTGATCGCAGGTTCCAACGACAGAACGATCCGGACGTGGTCTCTGGGGAGCTTCTCGCTGGAGGACGAGCTGGAGCCGGCCTGCGCGCCGCTCGATCACTTCGGTCTCGGCGACCTGGAGGTACGTCCGCGGGCGAGGTCGCTGCTCCACTGATTGAACGACGACAACTTATTCGCGGTGCGCGTCGTCAGGGCATCGGGCCGGTGGACGAGGCGGCGCGCGCGCAGCACGCGGCGCCCGCGCGGCGCCAGGCGCAGTGCGCGTGGCGCGAGCCGCACGGCGCCGCGGTCAACTGCGTGGCGGCCGCGGGGGAACGGCTGGCGACCGCTTGCAGGTTTTTATGTGAATTTTGACAAGTTTCGGTTCGCCCCGGGCGGCCTCGCACGGGCGGATCGAAACTTCTACAGCTTCTCTTTGTAAGTTTGTACTCAATTAGAATACCTAGAATACCTATTATTCTTAAATGCTCTCGATCGTTAGGTAGGTAAGTATAACCCGCGCCACGTACATCGAACGCTGAACGAAACGTGGAGGGGATAGGTACGTATGGGGACTGTCACGCATGTAATACAATAGCTTACCCTCTCCACTTTCCATCAGCGTTCGATGTACGTGGCGCGGGTTATAGTAGGTAGGTACATTGTTTTTAACCCCCGACGAAAAACGACGGGGTGTTATAAGTTTGACGTGTCTGTGTGTCTGTGTGTGTGTGTGTGTGTTTGTGTGTGTGTGTGTGTGTGTGTGTGTGTGTGTGTGTGTCTGTCTGTTCCCCTGTGGCGCTCAAACGGGTGGACCGATTTGAATGCAGTTTTTTTCGTTTGAAAGGTGAATTAGTCGAGAGTGTTGTTAGCTATGTTTGATGAAAATCGGTCCAAGATGGCCGCTGCTACAAAATGGCGGATTACATATTTTTTCTCAACTCCCTTAATATGGGTATCAAATGAAAGGGCTTGACTATAGTAGAATAGAATTATGCAAATCCAAGATGGCTGCTATCACAAAATGGCGAATGTCGGGGGTTATTTAAATTTTTAATTTATACTTGTTAATTACAGTAAAACTAGCACGAAACGCTTCTAGTTTATTTTGGAGCTGTTATAAGTTTATAGCTGTACCTACCTGCTGCTGTGACTTCACTTACGACGGTGGTCCGCCTCGAAAAGGATTTCGGGTATACAACAACAATGAAAATTTTCTGAAGTCGGTAGAAATCGTGCCGCTCGACTCGTTCGCTGTAGAACAGTCTCAGGCGTAGCACAGACATCGCGACCGGTCGCTGAGTAGCCGCTAACCACCACGTTGAGGTTTCAGTGACGGCTGGGTGCGCGTGTTCCGCTGGCGCCAGGGGGGTGAGGCGGGCGAGGGGGGCGAGGGGGGCGAGGGGGGCGCGTCCCTGCAGCTGCAGCACGAGCTGCGCGCGCACTCGTACCCCGCGCTGGCGGTGGACTTCAGCGCGGGCGGCGCCGTGCTGCTGAGCGCGGGGCAGGACGGCTGCGCCAGGCTGTGGGACGTCGAGGTGAGGCGGGCGAGGCGGGTGAGGCGGGCGCGGGGGGCGCGGGGGGCGCGTACCTGCAGCTGCAGCACGAGCTGCGCGCGCACTCGTACCCCGCGCTGGCGGTGGACTTCAGCGCGGGCGGCGCCGTGCTGCTGAGCGCGGGGCAGGACGGCTGCGCCAGGCTGTGGGACGTCGAGGTGAGGCGGGAGAGGCGGGCGAGGGGGGCGAGGGGGGCGCGTACCTGCAGCTGCAGCACGAGCTGCGCGCGCACTCGTACCCCGCGCTGGCGGTGGACTTCAGCGCGGGCGGCGCCGTGCTGCTGAGCGCGGGGCAGGACGGCTGCGCCAGGCTGTGGGACGTCGAGGTGAGGCGGGAGAGGCGGGCGAGGGGGGCGAGGGGGGCGCGTACCTGCAGCTGCAGCACGAGCTGCGCGCGCACTCGTACCCCGCGCTGGCGGTGGACTTCAGCGCGGGCGGCGCCGTGCTGCTGAGCGCGGGGCAGGACGGCTGCGCCAGGCTGTGGGACGTCGAGGTGAGGCGGGCGAGGCGGGTGAGGCGGGCGAGGGGGGCGAGGGGGGCGCGTACCTGCAGCTGCAGCACGAGCTGCGCGCGCACTCGTACCCCGCGCTGGCGGTGGACTTCAGCGCGGGCGGCGCCGTGCTGCTGAGCGCGGGGCAGGACGGCTGCGCCAGGCTGTGGGACGTCGAGGTGAGGCGGGCGAGGCGGGTGAGGCGGGCGAGGGGGGCGAGGGGGGCGCGTACCTGCAGCTGCAGCACGAGCTGCGCGCGCACTCGTACCCCGCGCTGGCGGTGGACTTCAGCGCGGGCGGCGCCGTGCTGCTGAGCGCGGGGCAGGACGGCTGCGCCAGGCTGTGGGACGTCGAGGTGAGGCGGGCGAGGCGGGTGAGGCGGGCGAGGGGGGCGAGGGGGGCGCGTACCTGCAGCTGCAGCACGAGCTGCGCGCGCACTCGTACCCCGCGCTGGCGGTGGACTTCAGCGCGGGCGGCGCCGTGCTGCTGAGCGCGGGGCAGGACGGCTGCGCCAGGCTGTGGGACGTCGAGGTGAGGCGGGCGAGGCGGGTGAGGCGGGCGAGGGGGGCGCGTACCTGCAGCTGCAGCACGAGCTGCGCGCGCACTCGTACCCCGCGCTGGCGGTGGACTTCAGCGCGGGCGGCGCCGTGCTGCTGAGCGCGGGGCTGGACGGCTGCGCCAGGCTGTGGGACGTCGAGGTGAGGCGGGCGAGGCGGGTGAGGCGGGCGAGGGGGGCGAGGGGGGCG